>CM017561.1:42420847-43020847 GCA_007844125.1 Sinonovacula constricta
TCAAATGATTTGGTTACTTCACCAAGATGCTTTGAATTTACACCACTACATGCTATCTAGGATCATGGGGACAGTAACGCATGAGGAATCCATAACTGGCAGTATTATACAACCTGGCTATGTTTACAACAATTAGACAGCCAGGTTACATGTACATAGAACTTTTTAAGTAGACAACATATTTACATTGAATACATGAGACAAGTTACATTGGCAGAATGGGACAACTACGTAACGTTAGCACTGCGTATTAGACAGTCAGGTTTTATATACCTAGACGTGTATAATTAGAATAGCAAGTATTTCAAGAAGACATTTAGTGTATGGGACAATATAATTAAACCTGAAGTTAATAAATGTGTAGTTAAAGTTCATCAAAGGTCATGAACTAGTGTTCAACATGATGACTTACTTGATGAGTACCACAAGGTTCTATATAATAACTTACATAACGAGTACCACAAGGTTCAACATGACGACTTACTGGATGAGTACTACAAGGTTCAACATGACGACTTACTGGACGAGTTCCACAAGGTTCAACATGACGACTTACTGGACGAGTTCCACAAGGTTCAACATGACGACTTACTGGACGAGTTCCACAAGGTTCAACATGACGACTTACTGGACGAGTTCCACAAGGTTCAACATGACGACTTACTGGACGAGTACCAAAAGGTTCAACATGACGACTTACTGGACGAGTACCAAAAGTTTCAACATGACGACTTACTGGACGAGTACCAAAAGTTTCAACATGACGACTTACTGGACGAGTTCCACAAGGTTCAACATGACGACTTACTGGACGAGTTCCACAAGGTTCAACATGACGACTTACTGGACGAGTACCACACGGTTCAACATGACGACTTACTGGACGAGTACCAAAAGTTTCAACATGACGACTTACTGGATGAGTACTACAAGGTTCAACATGATGACTTACTGTAAGAGTACCACACGGTTCAACATGACGACTTACTGGACGAGTACCAAAAGTTTCAACATGACGACTTACTGGACGAGTACCAAAAGTTTCAACATGACGACTTACTGGATGAGTACTACAAGGTTCAACATGATGACTTACTGTAAGAGTACCACAAGGTTCAACTTGACGACTTACTGGATGAGTACTACAAGGTTCAACATGACGACTTACATGACGAGTACTACAAGGTTTAACATGACGACTTACATGACAAGTACCTCAAAGTTCAGCATGATGACTTACATGGCGAGTACCACAATGTTCAACATGACGACTTACATGACGAGTACCTCAAAGTTCAGCATGATGACTTACTTAACGAGTAGCACAGCGCATACTGAAACTAGAAGTAAGAGCAACGCTCATTAAGGAAAACATTGAACGGCTTATATAGTATGAAACATGGACATTATGGTGACATTTTTTAAACAGTAACGTTGTTAAAACATTAAGTAAACATTGATCATCAACACTTCACCAGTAGCAGAGAGCGTCACTAAAGTACGGACCATGATAGAAAAAGTTTTAGTTCTGTTTCGTATTTTCCGTTTTTAAGCATAATTCTTAATAATATTAAGCATAATATATATATTTACTGACAGGCCAGATTGTCAGTTGTACACGATGAAATATATTTAACAAACTATAAGATGTAAGGTTAACATGTAAGATTTATAATACATATGACTTTACAGGTATGATTTATAATACATTTGACTTTAAATGTAAGATTTATAATACAATATGACTTTTATGTATGATTTATAATACATATGGCTTTATAATGTTTGATTTATAATGGATATGACTTTAAATGTATGATTTATAATACACATTTCTTTAAATGTAAGATTTATAATGTTTGATTTACAATACTTATGACTTTAATGTATGATTTATAATACATATGACTTTATAATGTTTGATTTATAATGGATATGACTTTAAATGTATGATTTATAATACACATTTCTTTAAATGTAAGATTTATAATACATATGACTTTAAATGTAAGATTAATAATGGATATGACTCTAAATGTAAGATTTATAATGGATATGACTTTATAATGTATGACTTATAATACATGTGACTTTAAATGTAAGATTTATAATACATGTGACTTTAAATGTAAGATTTATAATACATATGACTTTAAATGTAAGATTTATAATACATATGACTTTAAATGTAAGATTTATAATACATATGACTTTATAATGTTTGATTTATAATGGATATGACTTTGATGTATGATTTATAATACATATGACTTTATAATGTTTGATTTATAATACATATGACTTTAATGTATGATTTATAATACATATGCCCCATAATGTATGATTTATAATACATGACTTTAAATGTATGATTTATAATACATATGGCTTTAAATGTATGATTTATAATACATGACTTTAAATGTATGATTTATAATACATATGGCTTTAAATGTGCCCTACTACATAGAACAAATATGTGTAAATCTTGACATTCGTATGTTTTGTTACAGTTTTGTTTATTGCTTAATTACTTTTATTACAATTTTGCAAATTGATGAACTGTTTTTTCATATTTTATTTTAAAACTATTTTAGCAGAGCAGCATTAATGATGTTTGTGGCACTTTATACAATGTTTTGCTTTGTTCAACTATTAACTTATGTGATGCAGGGTGACCCGCTTTGACGAAAGTGGTTAATGGCCTTCCTCGTCGCGTGAAGTCCATAAGGTCACAGTAGCTCCATGTAGCTCGCCCTTTTTGTGGCACTTAATATGTTTATGTTTATTGGACTTGAAGCACCACTTGAAGCAGATATAGTGCTGCATTCACTGTATTTACCACGCATGATACCACACCCAGTCATATAATCCTGACCGGGACAACCAGTTGTGGAACAACCTTTATATTTGCTTAAGCGTTAGCAAGGGAGCTATACCACTACCATTTTAACGACTTTGGTATGTTGCGGCCCGGGAGCGAACCCGCGACTTCCCGATCCTCAAGCCGACGCTCTACCAATTGAGCTATCGCATAACCAGGTCAGGCACTTAATATCAATGGGCGATTTACGTTTAATCCTGTTTAAAGAGACTAAAAGTGTGACTTAATGGTCAAAATTATTCCGTGGTGAATCAAATGTACAACGCATTGGAAAGCAGCCATTATTCCGTGGTGAATCAAATGTACAACGCATTGGAAAGCAGCCATTATTCCGTGGTGAATCAAATGTACAACGCATTGGAAAGCAGCCATTATTCCATGGGGAATCAAATGTACAACGCATTGGAAAGCAGCCATTATTCCATGGGGAATCAAATGTACAACGCATTGGAAAGCAGCCATTATTCCGTGGTGAATCAAATGTACAACGCATTGGAAAGCAGCCATTATTCCGTGGTGAATCAAATGTACAACGCATCGGAAAGCAGCCATTATTCCATGGGGAATCAAATGTACAACGCATTGGAAAGCAGCCATTATTCCATGGTGAATCAAATGTACAACGCATTGGAAAGCAGCCATTATTCCATGGCGAATCAAATGTACAACGCATTGGAAAGCAGCCATTATTCCATGGTGAATCAAATGTACAACGCATTGGAAAGCAGCCATTATTCCATGGTGAATCAAATGTACAACGCATTGGAAAGCAGCCATTATTCCATGGTGAATCAAATGTACAACGCATTGGAAAGCAGCCATTATTCCATGGTGAATCAAATGTACAACGCATTGGAAAGCAGCCATTATTCCATGGTGAATCAAATGTACAACGCATTGGAAAGCAGCCATTATTCCGTGGTGAATCAAATGTACAACGCATTGGAAAGCAGCCATTATTCCGTGGTGAATCAAATGTACAACGCATTGGAAAGCAGCCATTATTCCATGGTGAATCAAATGTACAACGCATTGGAAAGCAGCCATTATTCCATGGTGAATCAAATGTACAACGCATTGGAAAGCAGCCATTATTCCATGGTGAATCAAATGTACAACGCATTGGAAAGCAGCCATTATTCCGTGGTGAATCAAATGTACAACGCATTGGAAAGCAGCCATTATTCCGTGGTGAATCAAATGTACAACGCATTGGAAAGCAGCCATTATTCCATGGTGAATCAAATGTACAACGCATTGGAAAGCAGCCATTATTCCATGGTGAATCAAATGTACAACGCATTGGAAAGCAGCCATTATTCCATGGGGAATCAAATGTACAACGCATTGGAAAGCAGCCATTATTCCATGGTGAATCAAATGTACAACGCATTGGAAAGCAGCCATTATTCCATGGTGAATCAAATGTACAACGCATTGGAAAGCAGCCATTATTCCATGGGGAATCAAATGTACAACGCATTGGAAAGCAGCCATTATTCCATGGGGAATCAAATGTACAACGCATTGGAAAGCAGCCATTATTCCATGGGGAATCAAATGTACAACGCATTGGAAAGCAGCCATTATTCCATGGGGAATCAAATGTACAACGCATTGGAAAGCAGCCATTATTCCATGGCGAATCAAATGTACAACGCATTGGAAAGCAGCCGTTATTCCATGGTGAATCAAATGTACAACGCATTGGAAAGCAGCCATTATTCCATGGGGAATCAAATGTACAACGCATTGGAAAGCAGCCATTATTCCATGGTGAATCAAATGTACAACGCATTGGAAAGCAGCCATTATTCCGTGGTGAATCAAATGTACAACGCATTGGAAAGCAGCCATTATTCCGTGGTGAATCAAATGTACAACGCATTGGAAAGCAGCCATTATTCCATGGGGAATCAAATGTACAACGCATTGGAAAGCAGCCATTATTCCGTGGTGAATCAAATGTACAACGCATTGGAAAGCAGCCATTATTCCATGGGGAATCAAATGTACAACGCATTGGAAAGCAGCCATTATTCCATGGGGAATCAAATGTACAACGCATTGGAAAGCAGCCATTATTCCGTGGTGAATCAAATGTACAACGCATTGGAAAGCAGCCATTATTCCATGGGGAATCAAATGTACAACGCATTGGAAAGCAGCCATTATTCCATGGGGAATCAAATGTACAACGCATTGGAAAGCAGGCAAGTGTTCAGCGGCAAAACACCTCTTCTAAAAATATAGATTACACATTAGGACAACAATTACAACAAAGTCGCTAACATTCTAAATAAGAAACTAATTCATGAAATATACTATGCTATCTATATGCTTGTATTAACACTTTAACTAGATTGATTATAAATGCTATACGATGCGACAAAAATACACTGAGTTTAATATTAACAGTTATTTCTTTCGTCAACACTACAATAAAATCCCAATCTTACTTATTTATAGATTATAAAATAAAGGACATTGTGAGCGATATATTTCACGATTTGTAGTGTCTGACAGATGGTGTAATGTATCAGCCTTTACTTAAACTACAAAACACGTTTACGTGGCGGTTATGCACAAATTTCAAATAATAGTGGTAAAATGTTTTTACAGGTATTAGATATAAGCAAACTCTCGGATACCACGTTCGAACTTGTTTGATCTTAAGCGTATATCACGGTTTCGAGTTTAGATGAGTGTTGATTTAATTACAAAAAACTTAGACAGACTAAATTTGCATGCACCAGAACGAGGCAACTTAATATGGCGGGAGATCAGGGAGGGTGGGAGGGGGTGGGGGTATAAATCAAGATCCATTCTACTTTACCGCAGTAAATATTTGATATATATACGCAATTAGGGACCCTTTCTTCGACCTAGTCGAAGTAGTCAACAGACAAAATTTACTTTAAAAATCTTAATATTTGTAAAGCTTACAATTATGTGTTGTCATAACTCCAGTCTTTTACCTTGTTGGTGGTGGGTGAATTCCCCCCCACACACTCCCCTCCCCTCCCCCCCCCCCCCCCCCCCCCGATCCATCCCTTTCATTCTTACATGTCTGAAGAGAATACAGAAAGAAAAGGTAGTGGGCACTATTTGTTACGTAATTATTCGGCTGTTACCCCATTTGTCTGGTTTCATTTCACTCCCAGGTCTTATCTTTATGTAGACCCAGTCTTTTTGGTTGAACAAAATGAGTAACTCCTCAACCTCTAGACGCGTGGGTTCGAGTCCCGGTTGGGCTGAGACCTTTCAGGATGGGAGGTTTACCAGCTAACCTGCGATGCGCCGTTAGTTCTACCCAAGCAGCAAAGGATTGGGGTCTTCCTCCAACAATAATTACCTGGACGACGCCAATATGGCCACAATTGAGTCGGTGTGATGTACGAAAAAACAAAGCAAACAAAATGATTATAGTCAGAACTAAAGATAATTTATTTCATCACAATTTAGCCATAACATAAGACATTAGAAATCTCAGCAACAAAAATCGATGTAAATTGAAAACAATCATCGACCAGTCAAGCAGTGCCGATATCTGCATTTGAAATGGAAAGCAAAATATACAGTGTAAAGGCAATATAAAATGTTGTACGGCTCTCGGCAAACAACTACACTTTGTCAGCATTTCAATGAAAAACGGACACAGCGTTGTCCTTAAAACATAATCGGTTCACAATTAAAGTACATTTACAATTATTTTATAGATAAATTTAGTCATCAAGTCAAATATGGCATCACCATCAGGAAAACGAACGTGTTCTAATTTTAGTTGCAATGTTTCTTTTCTTTATAAGGAACAACGATTTATAATCGCTTTTTTTAATTGAATTAAAACTGTGTTTGCAAAATAAATGAGAACGAACATTTAGAGATCATATAGAGATAGTTGTGAAACTAGCACAACGGGGAGTAAACCAAGAAGGAACAGCTATGAAATGTCGCAATTTTATCACGGCAAGATGCTTCTTAAGTTTTTAATGGTAAAAACAGATAATATTATGAACTAACTTTAAGATTATGCACATAATAAAAGGTGGCATCCTACATTTTGCTATATCAATTGTATGTAACACTATTTTAGCACTGTTTTTGGTGATTTCGGTATCATTTCTGCATAGACTCATACTTAAGTCTAAGTAAAATACGATTTAGAACACTACCGTAATTTTTTAGAGAGTACACATCGCGAAAACAATCGCTCTAAATGTTCATTCTCATTAAAAATATGCTCGATGGGGAGATCTATCAAAAATACTTATCGACGTTTAGACCTGACCTAGTAGCGCATTCGGTAGAGCGTCGGCTCCAGGTACGGGAGGCCCCATGGTTCGATCCCGGGCCGCGACATACCAAAGTCGTCAAAAATGGTAGTGGTTAAGCTCCCTTGCTAACGCTCAAGGAAATATAAGGGTAGTTCCACGACTGGTTGGCCCAGTGTCAGGAAAATGTAACTAGGTGTGGTATCATGCCAGGTGTACACGACATGCTATACACAGTGAAGGCAGCACTATATTTGCTTCAATTTGTTGGTCCAAAATGTCGAAGATCACCTTAGAGTAATGTAATGCTGCACCTCCAATTGTAAAATATCCAAATTAGGGTTAAAATGCTTCAAAATTGGGGGTCGGGGGTTCGAATCCCGGTATGGGCACGAATAGTCAACTTTTTTCTTTCTACTTTTTTTACTTTTGCAGTAATTTCTGCATCACTCTACCGGATTAAGAAGGAAACATTTATATTTTTTTTATTTTTTTAAAATTAATTTTAATTGTTTGATTTGTGCTAAATTTGACTAAAAATTCGTTACCTGGTATATTCAATGTCTAAAAAAAATCAAAACATGGGTTGAAATTATTTTTTTTATTTTGCAGCATCAAACAAAGTACATATACAACATTTTGGGGAACTCTGAAATAAATTGTGCGGCTATCAAGAGCTCGGTGAGTTTTTTCAATAAAGTGCAATAAGCAAAGAAAATCGGGAAAATCAGTCTTAAACGAGTTGGGTTTGTAAACAATAATTTACATATTTGGGAAAGCTTCAGTCAAACCCATCAAGTAACATGCTTAGTTGGTTTGTCTAATGCTGTATTTTGTTTCCAAATGATACCCAATAGCAATACAATTCTCTTAAAGAGGATATAACATAATATTTAGAGTTTGCTTATTTCTAAAAAAGGGGACAAATTTTACACCAATTTTAGAAAACAAAATTATCCATAAATTCAAAATTGGACTTAGAGTTTTCTTAAAATTTGGCATACACATCTACATAAAAGTATACAACTCATCCGTTGTGTGTAATTTTCATATTCTTTTTATTTTCTATTGCACTTGCTTTACCTTAATATCGCCATGACAAAGCCAGGCGAAGTCAGTGACAGGCAAAAAATGGGTCACAACTTATCGGGGCCACACACATGTAACATCTTACTACTCATATCTCTTAATTGCGCTTCCTGTAAGATGCAAAATTGAGTCAGATTGTAATCTTTCTATTATTTGATGATCTCCAACATTTAGCAAAAGGAAGGAAGTTTAATTCATGCGTTGTTGAAAAATAACAAACGAAGAGGGCCAAAAACATTTGTATGTACTATATAGAAGATTATTTAAGTAAAATAGGATTGTAAACGATATAAATAAACATATTTGTGATGGCATTTCTATTTAAGTATCATATATCCGACTATCTTAACTCAAGTCTGCTGAATCATGTTACGTGTTTGATCGGAGATTTGAGTATAGGTGGAAGAGCGCAGTAAACGCGCAAAACAATGAGACAGGACTGTCCCTGACCAATGTTTCAAGTCACGTTTTTTGCCACGTGCTTTGAACTCCGATAACGACGCAGTGCAGCCTGTATTCAAAATTAAATCCGGCCATGCCAGTGCTGATTTGAGCGCAGGTCCAAAAAGAAGCATGAATATAAGAGGTAAACTATTTATGGAATACAACCGGTGGTTTGTGCGTTTTTATGCGTTGTTGTTGTTTGGGGGGGGGGGGGGGGGTTATCAGCAAAAGCAAACGTCCGAAACCCATAAATCACACCAACCACTTGTTTATTCCATATATTTATATTACTTTTATGCCAAAATTGCAGTATCAAATTACTGATAAACATATACAAAACCTCATTTTATTGAAACTCGTTGAAATGTTTTATCGTGAAATTGATGTCGGTGAGGATAGACAGAAAGAATAGTCCATGTGGGCTGGATCGCATTCTTATGGGTGTCAATAATAATTAAGCAATGCACACAAAGATCGGGAAAAACAAACCCTTGATCGGTCACTTTATTTTTATTCCAACAGCTTGCCTTTATCAAACATATGTAACAATACCTTACCACTGCTTTGGGGAATTTGGCCATAATTTCTGCATAAAAAGTCATACTTTAGTATAAGGTAAGACGTTTTTGAATACTACCTATATGGTAAGACTGTACCAATCGGGATAAAAACAATCTAAAAGCTCATTCATTCCAAATCTATAAATAAGCACGATAGTGATCTCTGCTTAAAATAGATATAGACGTCAGAGCATAATACCCGAACGACGATATAATGTAATCTCAAAAGTAAGGTGTCACGTGGTTTTTCTTACTTTAAAAATATATGCATCTCTGCAGCGTGGCTCAGATAGGAAATACCTTTTGCAATGAGAAGTGGGGATTTATGTTTCACTGATTTAGAACATCAATGAACAGCATTTTGCATGACCTTTTCTGGTAACAATGACTTATTTGGTTATTCAGGACAAAACATTTGATCCAGACTGTCGGATACCACTGTTAATTAATCGCAAGAGATTGTAAAATCCATATCACAAATATATTAAATAAATCTATCCAACCATAACTAGATCTCGAAGACAAGAATGTGACGTTGCTGCTAAGTATTCCGTCAATGACCGCGCGAAAGGAAATAAAAAATAGATACATATTTTTCTTTTTTTCAATCAGCAAATTCACAAACAAAAATAATAATACAGCTATACAACACAGCTATAGTAATTTTGTCTTTTGAAAGGCAATAATAAGACTAATATAACAAGCAAACACGTAGCGGGTAGATAAACATGTAGGACATGGTACCGAAATTTTACAAAAACAATAGTTGTTGATAACCTTGGCTCAAGAAAGTGTTTCTTCCCTATCAACAGTGTTTAAAATTGTGATCTTTCTTTGTTAAATTGGATGATGATGGTGCAAAAGACGAACAAGCAATTGTTAAAACCGGATCAACTGAAACTGAGTTATAGAATAAAATCCTTCTTGAAACCGGTGTGAGACGGCGAGTTTGCTGGAAGAGGGTCATACTAGAGTGTCATATTTTACTTTTAACAGTCGTTGGCGCCGCTTTTGAAAGCGGTGCCTGTTATGGAATGCATTCTTATGGGGACGATAGTGTAGCAGGCGATAACAAGAAATCGCAGCTGCTCTGTGAGACATTGTGTCGCAGAAAAAAAAAAAACATGTTTCAGTTTTAACAATGTAGCTTGCAACAATTAAGAGTAGGTTGCAATTATAACTATTGCAGTGGCAGCTGTGTGATCAAGTCTTGTTTAACAAAAGTAAAAGAGACTGCCGATGTCAACAATACAGCTGGTAATTACAGATCTAGCTGACAACAAGAAAGAAAGCAATGTAGCTGATAGCCTAGTTCCCATCAAGGTTACGATGTGTTACTCTCAGATATTTATGTAATGATTCGACAGTTTAAGAGTGTGTTAAGTTCCCAGGATAGTCATCTTCTTGTTTGAAGTGCATGCTTTCTGTGGCGCATTGGTTGTCTCACCAAAATTCAAATCCGATAAAAAGTAAAAAATATTATAATCATATAAAATTACGAAAAACAAACGTGACTTGCGATGGCTAATTTATAGGGCTAGGCGTTACCGCTTATAAAGGTGTGCATGAATAATCTCATTCAGCGTACATGGACGGGTAAGGGTTGTACCTAGAAGCTTATTTTGATAAAACAAAATTAACGTTCATTCAAAATGGCGATCGGATTATATTAAGCTCCGCCAACTAAGAACTGAGGCAATAGCTTTTATGGTCAACTCTTTCTCTTTCAATGCATCATTAGTCAAATATTTAAAGATAATTACAAAGCTCGTAATCTTTTCACCTAATATACACTCTCTATTCAGTTAAAGAGCAAATTGAAGATTTATTCATTTCCTTTTGGGCCGCCATTTTGTTTCTGTGTCAGCAGCAAACAACTGATTGTATGTGATGGATTATTATTGGCTTTACAGTTTTAAAGAATCGTAGATCCAATCAAAAAGCGTTTATTTTTATCTGCACGTTTTCGTTCCGGTTTTTAAGTCAATGCACTAACATTAAAACTCTTTATGCCTTAATACCGCACTTTGTTCAAAGCGGAGAAATCTATATGAAAGACAAATTTTATTATTTTTGTTTGCTCCATCTTTAACATCACCAGAATTGTTTGTATCTTTGTCACTTTCCTTTCAGCTGTTGTAGTCGCGGTGCTGGCGTGGGTTCAATTTAGATATGAGACCGTTTCAGGAAGTAAGTTCAAGAATATATTTTACTCTTAACTGCTTAATATGTTTAGAAATCAACCACCTCCTCATGGTTACTATTGTTAATACTCAGAAATTCCCTAGTTTCGTAATTAAAGGGACTTAACTCTATCAATTAAAAACCTACATCGTTACCTCCCTTGTGGGTAGGGATTTGGTAACATAAGATTTTTCCACTTTTTAAACTTTTGAAAAATACTTAAAACTGAAACATGCGCGTAAAATGGAACCTTATTGATTGAGATAAGAATTTATTTTAAAAAGGTTTTTTAAAAAAATAAGCAAATTAAAAGTAAAATGTATTATACTTCTTATACAAAGTATATGAAAATACCTTCCCACAAGGGAGATGACTAAAACATTTCTTTCATTTCGAAAATAAGGAATAAGCCTGCAACGGGCCTACTTACAAAAGTTGTAGGGCCGTTTTCAGAAGTTAATATTTCTCACTTTACTAAGAAATTTCCTTAAATTTGGAAAGAAATCCTAAACTCTTTTAGATTAAATTGCTTTATGAATATTTTTTAGAAATTTTCTTAAATCTAAGAAAATATTTCAATATTTTAAGAAACTTTATTTTAACTCAGAAAAAAATGACTAAAATTCTTTATGTATAAGACATGTGGTGATAATTAGATAAAAGGCTATCTGATGCATGCTTTTGAAGGCTCGCTTAATACCTACACATCGAGTTATTAACCTTTCTTGAGAAATACTACTTATTGATTTGGGACATTGTCATATTTCAAACTAATTCATCTTCAAATTTCGGGTTGTCATATTTCAAACTAATTCATCTTCAAATTTCGGGTTGTCATATTTCAAACTAATTCATCTTCAAATTTCGGGGGTATTTAACAATTGCTAAGACGTACTATTCTTGAAATATTGAGCTTACGGATTTTGGGATGCAAATGTTAGTTACAGTAAACGTCGTGGCATACAATTTGTAAACAACAAGCGTCGCCAGCTAGTGCGGCCAGCTTTTTTGAACTTCGTTTGGAGAATAGCATCGATATATAACGCCCAGGTCTATTGGACCACGGGATGCTATGAATATTCATGAAAAAGAACTTTTTCCAGCTTTATATTTCACAAACACAATAAAGCAGAATGGTATGAGTGAATGTTGGTTCTGACTATGACCTTGAATAGAGAAATATACTTTGTGACCTACAGTCGCTTGTTGAACAGTTGGGAATAGAGTCAACAGTTTTTGTTCCTGACGTATCCACTGCTGTTTTTGTCCGTAAATCAAAAGTCAAGAACTTATTAACTAGACAATTGAACAATCGAAGTTGACTGCGGTTGAATTCCTTTGTGTTCTTTGAAAACTGTTTATGGTTATATTTTAATGAAAAGCGTTTGATTTCATAAAGTAATAACGTGAGTCAGGCGAGTTCCGGTAAATCTGAGTTTGTGGCAGAAGTAGACACTTTCAATGAACCGTAAAATGGTAGGGACTGATAACCGATAAAACAACGGAATGTCCAAAAGACGAAATAACTATGAAACACAATATCGAAAAGACGAAAAAACAGCACTGTGCATTGTCGAAAATAATAAATAAAAGAATAAATAACACCAAGACGAAATGTCAAAAAAAAAGAAGAAAACAACACCTAAATGAAAACTCGCAAAGATACAACTTGCTGTCAATCTGGCGCCATGATGGCAAGGAAATGTAAAATGTTAATTGTGTCGTCTTAGCAAATTGGGAAGTTTGTAATTATTTTTTATTTGCAGCAACATTAACTTATTTATTTATAATTTTTATAATTGTAATAATTTTAGTACATAATTTATTATATTATTTATATATTTAGCTTATTTATTTTTTATTTTTTTATTTATTATTTTGTATTAGTTGTATTTTTTAATTATTTTTAATTATTTTACTTTTTTTATTTACATTTTTTGTAAAACAGGGATCTGACCACTTGAAAAAAATGCACTTGTAAAGTTTTATGGCCTTGAAAAAAATATATTATGCTCTATTATGAAGTCAAAAGTCTATACAAACTTGCTGTTGTCGTTTTTTCAGTCCAATCTATTTCATCTTCATCAAGTTTCAACGCCAATGTTCTCGGAGGAGGGACATTCAATTTTAACTCCCATGGAAACCTAGGCATCAACTGTGGATGCGCCCAAGGCACCTGCAAATACGACATCAATAATGGCTTCACAACAACAACGTGTCAATGTTACCAAGGATGGTACGGACAATTCTGCGATCGTAAGTAACAGGTGTAAAACACTGACAGGTTTAAAGAGAAATCTCAACAACATCAACGGTGACATTACATGTCAGTGTTATTAAAAATGATAAGGTCAATTTCGACGTTGACGTCCAGAATGCTGCTGCTGATGATGGTGGTAATGATGACGATGATGATGATGATGATGATGATGATGATGATGATGATGATGATGATGATGATGATGATGATATAGTGGTGGTGATGATGATGATGATCATGATGATGATGATGATGATGATGATGATGATGATGATGATGATGATGATGATGATGATGATGATGATGATATGATGATGGTGGTGATGATGGTGGTGATGATGATGATGATGATGATGATATGGTGGTAGGTAGGAGGAGGAGGAGCAAGATGTTGATGTTGAAAGTGATGTAAATAATAATGAATGACATTTTTCCCTTTTTGGCAGAAAATACTGTGACATGGAGCCATCAGACTAACAACAATAACAACAATCAGCAACAAAATCAGCTAAATGGACAAATCCACACCTGTGGATGTGTTCATGGCTCGTGCTCCTGGTCATCTCAGAACGGCATATCTTGGGAAACATGTTATTGCCACGCCGGATGGAAAGGAGAAAAGTGTGACCGTAAGTAATAAATGCTCATAATGCAGCAACGATAAAATCAAAAACAAAAAACAAAAAAACAAATACACGTCACTAGTAAAATTAAACAAGTACACTTGATGCGACATGTAAAAATAAACAAATACACACTGCTAAAGACAGACATCGACGTCACAGCGGATGACGTTGATAAGCTAAGATATAAGTGGTCACGCTGTTGTCTTAGTTTAAAAATAGCTAATTGTACAGCGTGGTTCAGATAGGAAATATATGTTTGTAATGACAATTGTGGCGTTATGGTACACTTTTCAGATAGGTGTTACAATTAGCAGCATTTTGCGAGATCTGTTCAGGTAACAATAGTTTATTAAAGTGTTCAATAAAAAATATTATGGTATAAAAAGTCAGAAACCACCTTTTATATAAAGCTATTGCAAAAATAGGCTAGAATCAAAAGCTTTTGTCTATACCATTTAATGTCTTGAATGCATACATACCCTTTATATCCACCATTTACCGAATAATACACCTATACGACTTACTTCTTTCCAAAAATTCCATTTTTATATATTTGTTGTTTACATTTAAATATTTTCATAGAACATGTATGCGATCCAAACCCCTGTTTAAATGGAGGAACATGTCAAATACAACAATACTGGCCCTATTACGCATGCCAATGTTTGGCTGTAACATATGGACAACACTGCGAACGTAAGCATGCATACTTATTTTTATTATTGGTCAAAATGTGTTTCCATGTACAGATTGACTATTCCAAAGACTAGATAGAAAGAACCCGGATGTTAGACATCCAAGAACAAGAAGATGGCTATCCTGGGGACTTAACACCGTCTTATTTTGTCGATTCATAGGAACCGTAACTCTGGTAGGAACTAGACGATGTGCTACTTTCCTTTCTTCCCTGTTATCAGCTTCCTTGTTGTCCGCTACATCTGTAATTACAAGCTGTGTTGTTATTATCGGCATACTCGGTTTCTTTTGTTAAACGAAACCTCTCCAAACGGATGCTATTCCTTATTAATGCGTACTACTTTTTTATATTGAAATTGCTGGCCACAATTTATTGTTGCACACTGTTTAAAACAGAGCACTCAGTTCTTATCACTGAAAAGGGTCTTACAGAAACACTGCGACTTCGAGTTATTGATTGCTACATTATCTCCTAAGCGCTATTAAGTAATTAAGAGTTTCAAAAAGGTTGCATTTAGATGTTATGATCAGTTTGTAAAATTGCACGATACATCATATATATTGGTTAAAATTACCTAGTTTGCTATTATTTAATAAGTTAGTTTTTGTCGCCCTTGGTTGTTGCAACACCTCACAATCAATTTTGACCCACTATACGACCGACTGTCCCTAGTTGTTGCAAAGCCTCACTACCAATTTTGTCCCACTATTCGTTCGACTGTTATTAGTTGTTGTGCACAACGGCCCACATGCTTTTTGTCCCACTATAAGTTCGACTGCTCTTAGTTGTTGTTGTTGTGGTCAACGGCCCACATGCTTTTTGTCCCACTTTAAGTTCGACTGCTCTTAGTTGTTGTTGTTGTTGTTGTGGTCAACGGCCCACATGCTTTTTGTCCCACTATAAGTTCGACTGCTCTTTGTTGTTGTTGTTGTGGTCAACGGCCCACATGTTTTTTGTCCCACTATAAGTTCGACTGCTCTTAGTTGTTGTTATTGTAAACAACGGCCCACAAGCTTTTTGTCCCACTATAAGTTCGACTGCTCTTAGTTGTTGTTGTTGTTGTGCACAACGGCCCTCAAGCTTTTTGTCCCACTATAAGTTCGACTGCTCTTAGTTGTTGTTGTTGTTGTTGTGGTCAACGGCCCACATGCTTTTTGTCCCACTATAAGTTCGACTGCTCTTAGTTGTTGTTGTTGTGAACAACGGCCCACATGCTTTTTGTCCCACTATAAGTTCGACTGCTCTTAGTTGTTGTTGTGGTCAACGGCCCACATGCTTTTTGTCCCACTATAAGTTCGACTGCTCTTAGTTGTTGTTGTTGTGGTCAACGGCCCACATGCTTTTTGTCCCACTATAAGTTCGACTGTTATTAGTTGTTGTGAACAACGGCCCACATGCTTTTTGTCCAATTATAAGTTCGACTGCTCTTAGTTGTTGTGCACAACGGCCCACATGCTTTTTGTCCACTATACGTTCGACTGTTATTAGTTGTTGTGAACAACGGCCCACATGCTTTTTGTCCCATTATAAGTTCGACTGCTCTTAGTTGTTGTTGTTGTGGTCAACGGCCCACATGCTTTTTGTCCCACTATAAGTTCGACTGTTATTAGTTGTTGTGCACAACGGCCCACATGCTTTTTGTCCCACTATAAGTTCGACTGTTATTAGTTGTTGTGCACAACAGCCCACATGCTTTTTGTCCCACTATACGTTCGACTGTTATTAGTTGTTGTGAACAACAGCCCACATGCTTTTTGTCCCACTATACGTTCGACTGTTTTAGTTAACTTTGCAACGGCCCACAAAGACAATCCTCTCCGAGGCGCCTCACTTCCAATGCTCTTTTTGTAACCATCAAGTCTTTGGGTTTATATATATATATATGCGCATTTTCCCAAAATAACAATATTAATCGAGAAATTATATACATGTTGAATCTTTGTAATGGTATATTAAATGTTTGTTATAAATTGTATGCATCAGACGCACCTACGACAACAACAACTACTTCTACTACTACAACCACCACAACACCTGCTCCTACAACCACAATTACAAAGGCTACCACAACATTGCCAACAAGTAAGTGATCATTAAATGTTTGGATATTTTTTGTACAATCAATGAATACATTGATTTTTTACATTTAACGTATTTTAACATTTCAACGATACAAAAAAAAAAAAATCTCAACTCACAAACTGACAAAATGGTTTTACTTTTTAAACAAGCAAAAAAATATGCGCATAATACGTAAAGTGTAGCTGAACTCATTGTTTTAATTACATCAAAACCAATATTTATTTTTATTGGCTTTAATTTGGGTATAAATTTGACAAATTATCATACAGGCCCCCAAGAAGTTCGATATTCACGGTGTACAAGCCTACCCTCTTCAAAGCGCTCATTACCTCTCCGTAAAAACACGTACATTTCATCTAGGTCAGACATAAAACAATAGCTTTCAACCGAAAAAAAATGCATAGAAATTTACGAATAATGAACACTATAATATTATATTTTTCCATTTGTATACGTATTTTGTACTTTCTTCCACAAGTCGTTCTAAACGAAGATGCACGACTTTTAATTTCCGTTTCGCGTTGTTTTTCTTTATCAACCGGCCAAGGTCTACCTTTGAGCTAGATCACTGTTAGTTGTGCACCATCGTTTAGAGTGGTTTACACAATAGAGGTCGAAACACGCGTACACGTACATCAATAGTATTCCGTGGTACAATTTTCTTTTACATTCGGAACACTAGACATGGGCGAGGAATTCCGAGTGCGTTCATTTTATTGAAAACTACGCAAAGGATAGAGTCTAAGTCTTAAGACGTTTCTATAGAAAATAGAAGCCGAAACGAACGCAGCAATCTCTCTTAATGTGTATTCATTTCAAATCTATAATCAAGCTTGATGTGATTACTGCTAAAAGTAGTTATCGACGTCACATCGAATTAGCCTGATGATGTTTTAACGTGATTTCAAATTTAAGTGGTCACGTGGTTTTCTTAGTTTAAAAATAGCATACTGTGTAGCGTTTATCAGATAGGAAATGCATGTCTGTTAGCACGAGTGGAGTGTTTTTCTTCATTTTTACTTAGATGAAGGACATCATTGAACAACATAACGCGGAATCTTTTCATTTTTCAATAATTTACGTGGATTTTCGGGAGAGAAAATCAAAGCGCTGAAAGCGTTGGAAGACTGGCGCGCCGGTTGAAAGCGTAGTTCCAAGGGAATAATCAAGATGTCTTGAACGGCGAAATGCACATTAAGGAATTGGAAAGATTGCTGTTGATGGTCTTACATTGGCTGTCATAGGGGAGCAATGAATAACAACTAGTAGTTTTCATATAAGAATTTAATGTAACAAAACTTTAAAAATCATTTGAAGATGAACAAAAGAGAGGTGGAGAAGAACAAAAGAATCAAACTTTTCCTGCACAGATATCATTACTCGAAACATATGAAACTACGTGTATGTTCTTTTCGTTTGTACGAGACAGTCACTATCAACAACATTAGCGAATAATTCAGTATATTCAGGGATTTTAACAGATCCAGATATTTGCATTTTGATGCAAGGAAAATTGAGGTTTTCCAGTTATGACCTCACCTAAATCTTAGGTTGGGGGTCATTTTGATGCAGAAGCGCATAATAAGTGGTCAAATTTTGCAAGAATAACCATAAATGTAGTATGTAAAGCATTTAAAAATGAAGTAAATACTAATTGGACCCTTGTAAATATATGGAAATGAAGTTAAAGCAATTTTACAATTAGTTAAGTTCGTGAACACATGATTTGACTTGTGTCAATCTGATCATGACCCCTTGAAAATTGTCAAAGAAATTCTCAACAAAAGTGAAAGCTATTGAAATCCCTGAGTATACAGTACCGTGGTGATAACCATTAACCTGGCTGTTGTAATTGGTTCATGCAATAGAAGTACAGTGATTGTCAACAGTAGCACAGCATGAAGGTTACGTGAACGGTTGCAGTCATCAATATTGTAACATATATGTACATATGTAACATACATTCCACCAATGGATGTCACTGCTACCTTAATATTGCTTAGGAAACTCTCAATCCACAGAAGCTTACAAAAATGGCAACCCACGCTAGATTTTCCCGCAATTTTGGTCACGTGACTGATTTGTTTATAATCGTAGCCTCCTGTATTTAGGTCTAGATTTCAAGACAAAAAAATGCCGAAGTCTGTTAGCTTATTAAACTAACAACACACCACAAACGTTACGAAAAATGCATTATCTGAAGTTAACGATAAAAAACCTTCTAGTTCTAATGCAGTTATGATCAGCTTCCGCCACAACTGAAGTAGTGTCAACAATGAAATGCACAAGGCCCACGTAACTTAAGAGACTGAAACAGTTACAATCCTAATTTTTACGTCGATCGCAACAATGCATTAACATAAATATTTGCCAACTTACTTACGGTCCTTGAAAGCTGAGCAGAAACTCGTTCAAAAGCACTCCGATCTATCCAAAATGACGACCAACGCTATCTCCCGCTTGTCACGTGACTAATTTGTTTGTAATCGTTCTTTTAATATCCTTTCATATTTGTTCGAAAAACAACATTACATTGTTTCCTTGTTTTTATTTGTCGCATTTCCTTACAAAGGTTCGCATTCCTTCGTAATATTTGTGTTTTCTAAAAACGCACTACTTCTTATGCCGCACAACAACTTGAATACGCTCTCGTGGTCGCAATGATACACCCGATGTTAAAAACCACGCGTCGCTGAGTTCACAGCATCGTTACTTAAGACTGGCGCATGCGCACCAGTCTAAAAACTGACCCCACACTGTCGAATACCGCCCTGTGGGGCAGGTGGGCGAGGTGCTGTGCCTGTGCTGCTGATGTATTCTAGACAGCTATCAAAACCACGATAAGCCGACGATACCCGTCTTACAAAAACCTCACAGTCTCACTGTAAAGACTCATATAGACAAACGTTAATTTAAAATCTATGATAAACCATGTCCATTTCCAGGCTATACCAGCTGCGACAAGATAGGTACCGTAACAAAGCTTGCTGGACATCAGATTGTCAGTGACGTCAACGCGCACACGTGTCTTTCCGGTAATAAGACGTCACCAGAAGCTTTTGTGATGAACCTCTGCAAGGTTGGGCTACCCACGACGTGGTCACCTGGAGCTAACGTACGTACAAACGTCGACTGTTTTTTACTAATTCCATAACGTAACAAACGTTATTTTGGACAAACCTTATAAAATTTTCTATACGAAGTTGAAGTTATTCCCAAATCACTTACATGTATTTGCCTAATTGCATTGTATTTCAACAATAACAATCGGATGCTTTTTAATGATCTAGATTCAATCGCTATATTTTGTGATATATGACCTTTGTATTTGTATTTTTATGGAAAAATAACAACGAGAAATTACTTCAATGAATCATCTGAAAGAATCAGTAGTGAATTTCAAGGTTATCATCTAAAAAGAACGTTTATTGTTTTATTTTTCTTTCCTTTTTTTTCATTTTTTCAATTTTCTGACAATTGTTTTCCGTTGTATAAAAAAATTAGAATATTGTTTATTTATAATTGTGTTCTCAGGTGTACTACCATTGTGCAGATATTCCTCTCTACACACCAGTGGCGTCGTTTTCACGTGATGGATCATTTGACCCCAGCAACGCCTGGACAGGGATTTTTGTCGGCTGTTTGACCAGTGGATTTAGTGTACGTTGTCGACGTCGCTCTGGCGAGCGGATTCTTATGGAATGCATTTTTATAGGGGGTGTAGTGTAGGCAATAATAAGAATCGCAGCTGTTCTGTGAGACCTTTCTGAGAGAAAAGAACCTAGTATTCCGGGTTGGGTTGGGGGCCAATTATAAAACAGTACAATGTATTAACAGGAATTCGCAGCTGTTTGGCGATGTATTACTTATTAAAAAATTCCAGTATGCACAATAATGCAGCTTGTTATTACAGATGTAGCAAATAGCAGTTCCTATTCATTGATTGCTACCTTTTTTTTATAATTGCAAGCTACACTTTATTGTTGTAAGCTACACTGTCAAAACTGGAATACTCGCTTCTTTTCTCTGAAAAGACCTCAGCTGCTGCGATTTCCTGTTATCGCATGCTACACTATCGTCGTCTTGAATATTACATTCTATAAGTAACATCGCTCTCCAGAGCGACGCTAGTAAAATACTTATCGGATTGCCTCTTATAAGTCAAGAATCATTGAGAACAGAATAATCCGAGAAGTTCTGACTGAAAATAAAACCAGTCAATGCTTAATCTCCTTTTGGAGGGTATTCACATTTTGTGCAGGCCTATTGTGTAATACCCAGGACTGCAAAACTACTTTAATATATTTTGACCGTTGATAAACAGAAACATTATACACCTTCTCAGCGTTGCTCTCTAACCTCGCTTTGGACATACTTAGAGATCCTGAGGCAAGGAAATCCCGGGTGATACCAAAGCGCTTCACATATGTAGAAATCAGCCATTTCGCCATTATACCTAATAATTATCATACTGCTTACAAATGACGGAGGAAGATCACACGCACATGTATGGGTAGAACTGACAGCCGAACCGGGACTCGAACCCACGCGAAAGGGACTAAAGATATACAAGTCGTCGACACCAACTGCTCGACTACAGTCGCCCCACTCTGAAACAAACTAGGTGTTCAAAATTCAATAATGTCGGCCTCTGTTTTGGTGTGCAAAAATATTGAGAAATTTGTATTTCAAATGGCCAATCATATTGAAGGCGGTAATCGATAGTTAATTAAATTATTGTTACCTGAAAAGAGCCTGCGAAATACTGTTCATTGATGCCATACATCTATGAGAAAAGTGAAGCATAAGACCAGACTTATCTATGTATTTCTGCGAAGCTGGCCAGTTTCATCTAAAACAACAGGTGGACGAATTCTTTATGACGTCACGCAGTTATCCCCGTCGTACTTATTTATAGCTTTTGACGATCTGATTCCAATCTTATGTGCATCACATGTTTAGTCATATTATGATATATTAATGCACTTATATCAGTTTCCGGAATTCAAAGTAAATTGTAACAACGTTGTTGCAAAACTGATTGCAAGGTGAAACGCAATCTGACTAAAATCATTTCCTGATAAAAACCGCTCCGATATCAGGATCTAACGACGAGTCAACAAAACCTCCCCAACCAATCAGATTGTCTCCTACAAAATCGCAAAAATAAATGATGATCCGAAGCGTTCCGAGCATATCATTTTAATGGCAGAGACCATTTACAAAGAAATGAAAACTCCGCGCAAGACTTATATCACTGAAGACAGGTACGTTGTATGCGGTATCACATTTATTTCAAGATCAGTCCATTATGCAATGAAGAATTTCCTCCTGAAATGGAATTATCGAGCCAATGCCAAATTTTGTCAAACACTTTTCTACTGCATCATCAATAGCAGGAAATTGCGACTCTTACCGGAAGCATTGTGCATTACGCTATCTGATTGGCTGTTATAAAAATAGCAATCGAGGAAAAGCATTCTTGTTTATAGACGGTATTTGCGGGCCGTCATCAGATCTTACATTTGTAAGATCTGACTTTATTGAGATTGGGCTTTAGAGATTATAATCTCTAAGATTAATTTATTTCGCGATATGAAAAGCCTATCAATTTAAGTTTAAAATCGTCATCACTAAGACTACACGTAAAGTATGAGTAAAGTATATCCCACAGGTGATGTGATTTGCCGGCATTTTTGCCGATACTATGTAGCGACATTTCTATCATTATAGCACAGGGGCACTTATGAGGTGCCCAGGGACTGAACCCGGTCGGTCCATTATACTGACACTGACGAGTCAGTCGTAATGCTGTCCGCTTAGCCCGGAGCGTTAGGAAAGAAGCCACTACTACTAACTTGAAAGTCTTTGACTTTGACCCGGCCGGGATTTGAACTCGTGACCTCCCGATCCGCAAGCCGACGCTCTACCAATTAAGCTATTGCAGCCGGTATTTCCCATAGGTGTAAAAAATACAATATAAATTTGATACAGGTAAACTACCAGATATCACTTTGAATGGGTTAATTTAGTCTTACTCTTTTATTTGTTTTTTGTTTTTTTATTTTTTTTGTTGTTGCTTTTTTTGTTAAATGACTCATAACAGATTTGTTTTCACTTAGGCATGCTATACACAGTGAGGGCAGCACTATACCTGCTTCAAGTGGACAGCCTCCCCAGATAACTGAAATACTGTTGGTGGGACGATAAACCCAATAAACAAACAAATAAGCGCATTTCTTCAAAATATATCCCAAAAATGGCACCTTTTTACTTAGTTTTCAGCTTCATATTTAATTCTCAGCTGACCTAATTCTGCTCTTTCTTTCTACCACCAACGTCCCACTTATTTGGTATGTTGACTGACAACATTGATTGATTCTAACTTTATTTTAAATTCTTTGGGTCTTACGATATTTTCTGACCATATTTTGTCTGTTTCAGATTGCCAACCAAGTCTGTGACCAACCAGCCAATTTCACACACCTGGTTTTGGGTGAAAAAGGAAATATGGATCCAACATCTTATTATACTATTCAATAAACAGTTTGTACTGTATAGTAAATAAACGACTTTGTTGTTTTTCAAACACCATTGAACTGTGTTGAATATATTTATATAAGACATTATATTGTTGCTGTATAAGGTTTGTTTGTTAATATTTTAATTCCATTTGCTTCAAATATCGCATTATTATTTATTAAAAAAGATCCGGTGAAAAGCTGATTAACATTTAGACATAGCTGTCAAAAAAGGCCTACATTTATGTTCTGATTTCTGGTAAAGGCATGCTTTTTTAAGGTAAAAAACGGATTTGTCTTTATGGGCTGGCTGAATTTGTTAAAATAAAGACCGACCTTTCCTGACAAACGACTTTTACGCAAACGCAATGTAAGACCGATCAAGAAGCAAAAGTTAAAGTCGGTTAGTCCTCTATTTTTGCTTTTTTAAAATAGATCATTTGCTCAAAATTGTCGGCAGTCATGATTTCTTCCTTGTTGCATGCTACATTTTTTTATTGCAAGCTGCACTGTCAACATTGGTATACTAGCTTGTTCTCGTCAAACAATATCTCGCAAATCTGTTGCGAATTTGTTATTGCCTGCTGAATTATAGTCTTTGTCCACGAAGTTATCCCATAAGAAGCGCTTCTCTCCAGAACGGCGTTATTAATGGTGGTATCCGACAGTTTGCTTATATCTAATACTTGTAACAACAACTGACCTCTGATCTGACCTCTGATCTGGGACCTAATTTAGGCATAATTACCTAATAAACTCATACCTTTGTTTACATAAAAGCTTCAAATTGTTAAAAGGATCAGTTAAACGTTAATTACTTCCAAATTTATAAATAAGCACGACGACAGATCTGATGTAACATGATTTCAAAAGTAAGTGGTCACGTGTTAGTTTGATTTAATTTAAAAGTAGCTGACTTTTCAGCGTGGCTAGAACAGGAAATGTATTTTGTAGTGGCAATGTGTGTGTTTTGTTTTACTTTTCGCAGGGATGGAGGGATCCAATAAACAGAATTTCACAGGCTCTGTTTATGTAACAAAGATTTATTGGGCTACATAAGATGCCATTACGGATACCACATTTGAAACAAAAGGATGATTTATTCTCTACACATAGCCGGTGCCAATCGGAACTCTTCGGTCAATTCCGTCCCCGGGACAATCATGAATTATCCGAGGTGTTCCGATTGAGCCGGTGCTAGATAGTCGCAATGATCTATGAAGCATCGCAAAACCCGGTCGCCCTGGATGTTCTACTCTTGTCTTCAAATGAAATATGGGTCCAATGTGTGGATTATATATACACAGTCCACACACAGACGGAAACAAAGTTCTGAAGAAAATAAAAGACATGAACAATGCCTCAATAAAGAACGTAAAACTTTTTAAATTCTCCCAACCAAAAGGCAAGACCCATTTGAAGTACATGTTCAAGGAAAGCCAAGCAATAACTTATTCCAGAATTCTTTCTTTTTAAAGAAGGCATTACTTTCTTGTCCAAAAAGTCAAACTAGACTACCTATGCCTAGGCCGCTTTAAATCGTTTGGTTTTACAAAATCTCCGATTTAAAATTTGTATCTGTATTACGTGCTACTGTCTGGTAACGGCGTGACATTTTTAAGATAACGGTCTACCTAGTTTGCCGTTACTGGTCTAAATCAAGACTATTCGTTGCTGATAAGCGAGTTTATTACAAAATCAAACTTTAAACCAATGATGTAGCTATTTAAAAGTAAAAGTCATAAAGTCTTTTAACAATATTTGCTGTACACTTGTTCCTACCGAATAAATTTATATTAACATAAAGGTTAAAGAAAAACAGCCCTGGATATTGATAGAAGGGTTACATTTGCAACTTTTTATTACCTCCAGCTGCCCCTTTCTTTCTATATTAACAAAATTTATTAAATTTGGAAGGTTTAAATGGTTTTTAATCTCTAAGTCATCTGAAACCTTTTTGCCTAGAAACAGTATCATTTCTTATATTACACTAGTCTTACTGTAGCTTTTTGGGGATTGATGACGTCATCGATAATGCAGATTGTGTAATACCACTATTTCACCAAGCATTGCTGTTAACATTTCGTTAAATCGTTTATTGGCGAATAAAATCACGTGATAAAAAGAATCTGATACTCGTTGTCATTTAAAACATACATTTATAAAATTTGTCCAGGAAAAGCGATAATAAGTCCGCCATAGGTTCCCTTTCTATTTCTATCCCTGAACTCGTTTAATGAATGTTTGTATGAAATAACGACTCGTGTCAAATCCACTATTTGTCTTTTGGCAACATAAAGTAGTAAATGATAACACAGTTATGCTACACGAATTGTGGTGTTATCAAGGTCACCATTGAGCTTCTCGAGAAACTATTCTTGTATGTACTGTGCTACATTTTTATGAACACAAAGATAAGGATCGAAGCCATGAGAGGTGGGTTATATTTAAATGTCTTAATATTGTTTATGCATTCAATCGGTATTATATATGCATTATACGCGACTGTCTTAGTAATCATGATGAGAACAAACTGTGTATTCTTGTGCCATGAAACTCTGGGTTAATAGAAATCTAACCAGGCAAAGCAAAGTTAGCAAACAGTAATCTAGAGCAAATTCTAGTACGTAGTGTGCTTGTCTAGTCTATGCTTGTGTAGATAAACATGTGTTTATTGACTATTTAACATACAGAATAAGAATATATATATATAGAGATATATAGATATGATGAAAATTTAATAAGATTAATATATATATATATAGATATAGAATAGATATATATATATCATGTATATATATATATATATATAGAGAGTGAGGAGAGATATGAGATATGTATATATATATATATATATATATATATATTATATATATATATATATTATATATATATATATCTATATAATATATATATATATATCTATATAATATATATCTATATATATGTATTGACTGTCTGGCAAAAGTTTGTCTAATTGACGTTGCCCCATTATCGTTTTGTAAATTATAATTGTATTGAGGCAGTTAACGTCATTTAACGTCCTTCTAGATGTAAAACGTGCCAGATATGTAACCCATTGACGCACCGCACGTCAGCTGGACACAGCTTCATTACTTTCACCTTACTACGATTCGAATCACTGCGTCACGAGGCTGAGTGAAAATAATTTGATGACCCTGCCTGATAACACTCGATATATTTAACCTTATGGTACTCCTTAAAAAATGCCATCATCAAGTTTCACTTTTTCTGGAAAAGATTTAGACTTTATAACATTATTATTATTAAGTAATAAAACATGAATAAATTCAAAACTGCAACCATTTTGTTCGAGTTTTTTTAACAGCCTCGAACAATATGGAATTTCACATTTCTTTAAATGCATTTAAAATATTAAATGCATAAAACTATGTTAAATTGGTTCAGACTTGACCGAAATATTCTTCTCTGATGAACGGAGAGGAACGTGCTTTTCTTGTTTGAAAGTTATTTTATTTTATTTATTTTAGATTGTTTTGATTTTTGATTTTTTATATAAGACAAAATAATATCGTTACTAGAAGGAAATACAAATTCTGGGGGAATGTCGTCTCCGTAATCAAAACTAGGCATATTTCGGAAAGAACAAACACGAGAAAATGCCCAGTTTTGCAATAACTCCCAGAATTGCAATAAAATTGTAAGAAAGTTTTTTGCAAAACAGGTTGCACTGTGAAACGAGAATTGCAAAATACACCTGGACTTGTAATACACTTTAATTTCGTCTTAAGTTTTTAGTTTTATGCCAAATTTCGCCACTCGATCACTAAGAAAACACTTGGTTGCACATACTAATGTAAAATAATTCACTTTTATCAACTTTATTTTTGTCATAGATCCCATTTTTTCGCGATTTTCCTCGAATTTCCTACTCGCCATGGACCGTAACCGAGAATTACAATAAATTGAGATATAAATTTACTTATTCGTATATTTTGATAAAACATGGTTTATAAAATATATTAATCACAGAAATAGTCATATTGTGATAATGCACTTCTGTAAGTTTCAAGAATTAAAAAAAAAATGTAACAAATTTACTGAAAAATGATTGCACAGTGAAACGGGAATTGCAATACACCCAAAATTGTAAAAAAAAATCACCTAAATTATTGAGTTTTTTGCTGAATTTCGCCCCGTTGACGTTCACACCATTCATTTACGAAATCGTCTATGTTAATTATGAACAGCAAAGCGTCCATTAAATAACCCAAATGCGTGTCTGCGCATAGCAGAAAGTGTGGGCGTGTAGGTCTATGCATGAACGTGTGAATGCGAAAGGAGAAAGTGTAAGAAGGGTTATAAAGCGGTTAAAAGGCATGAAAAAAACGAGAACAAGTTTTTTAAAAATCATTCAATGTGTATTTGTAAACTGACAATACATAGACAGGCGTTGAAGTGTATTGATTACGTAATAAAAAGTGATGTAAATTAATTTTCTTTACTTGGCTCTAGACTTTGCCAGAAATCTGCCTGTCGAGAGTTATCTCCCTTGTTCCCCCATTACCCGGCTGTTTCAGCCCTGTCAGCCTAGAATTACTTTTACCTTGAAGTGGCCAACTTTTAAAATTGTCGAATCATACAATAGTTGAATCTGGTATTGCGCTAAAAATGCGCTAAAAAAGAGTCGAGTCTGGTCTTTTATCTTTATTTTACTGCATTTGATTAGAACATGGGAACGTTGATTTAAAAAGTATTTTAATTTGCTTCAATATAGCAAATACAGTCAATGTACAGTCACGATACTGTATATAATTTAACGAATTAAATAAACATGTGTGTGTGTGTGTGTGTGTGTGTGTGTGTGTGTGTGTGTGTGTGTGTGTGTGTGTGTGTGTGTGTGTGTGTGTGTGTGTGTGTGTCTGTGTGTGTGTGTGTGTGTCTGTGTGTCTGTGTGTGTGTGTGTCTGTCTGTCTGTCTGTCTGTACAATATATATATATATATATATATATATATATATATATATATATATATAGATATATATATATATATATATATATATATATATATATATATATATATATATATATATATATATCCAAACACACTTATTTCAGTCACCGTAAAAACGAGTCCATTGCCGACAAGTAAAGAAGCCATTAAGCCATTGAGGTAATGACCGCATTGGTAGCGTACCAAAGACAATCGGTCAGTTGCCATAAGCCATTTAACTTATGGACCCCACGAAGTTTTATTGGTTCTTTTAATGTAGAGACACTAAGAAAGGTCTGTTCAAATTTGGGGACCTAATTGGTCACGAAGATTTTAGTGTGCACATATCTTACTGTGTGAAATTTCAAAAGTACCATGTTGTTTAAATGTTAAAGTTTTAAAATTAAAACTAAGAGCGGTACGTACATATTCTTAATTCGTTGATACGCATTTGTTATGATGTGTAATGATTTGGAATAATTTATGTCAGTATTTGTAATTAATTCTATATGATTACTTCATTATTTAACAAGCTTAAACAACACAATTAAATACTTAAAATTCCTTTTTTCCCTGATTGTTTTAGCAGTTAATTAATACTATTCACAATTTATCATTAAGATCTTCAATTTATTATAATGTGCTCACATTAAATAAAATTTTGTTTGATTTTTACATTTTCGATAATTTCGTTTTGGTAAATATGAGAATGCAATAACTATAATAAATTTTCTCCAGTGTACAAAATTGTGTTTCTTAAAGTAAGGATGGTTTTGTCTGATTCCTTTATACCCAAGCAATTGATAAATCAATTGTTTAATTGTGTATCTCTTCACAAAAAATAACTAATTTTAATCCTAAATTGACAAGCTATTTACTAAATTGAGTAGGAAATAAAACAGCCACAGCAACTTCATGGCCACAATTAGAAAAATATAAAGATCAAATATAAATCGGGTTTTTTTTTTTGGGAAGCCTCATCTGATGCAGATATAAACGTGTGACAAAACACAATAATTATCGACCACAGAAATACTGGGCGACGCTGTTCTCTTAACGATGGTTTAAATGAAGATTTTCTATTTTAAGCAATTAGTACTTATGGGAAAGATTTTGTTCGCATTAGCAATTTAAAATACGAGATTAACGCAGTTGTAGCAGCTCGGATGACAACTCACTGCACTGCCTGTAAAACTTCAATTTGTGGCGGCTTCAAATTTAAATCATCCAATTTTCATTTACCAAGCGCAGCAGACACGCAGCTGTCAAACGATTGCATTGTTTATGTTATGTGCGAACTACATTTTTGGCATATTCTTCTTCCGACTTCCGTCGAACAAAACGATCGTGATTTCAGTAAGTATCATTGCACCAGATACATCCTAGTGATGATTGTCTCGAGGACGAAATTACCCGAGGAGTTCCGACTGATAGTGAGGTACGAACGACAACTTTACTTAGAGATTGGCACCTTGACCGTGAATATCGAGCACATCGTGCTCTAAATACCAACGGAAAAAAACTTTTCTGTTTTCATATGTTTGCATATTTGACCAAGGTGTCGTGTGCTTTTCTAATGTTTTAGATATTTGTGTGTGATATCAATTAAATTCTTTCAATTTCAGTGGTTTGTCTCGTTGTCGTCCTGATGTTGGTGCAGACATCGGCGTATTTATTTCTGGGTCGGTAAATGGGATTGTAATATTTCATCATACGAGGGGCATTTATAAAGTATTAATCAGTGCGATTTTTAACGTTAATCCAAGCGTAATTGGTACATGTTATACATGTATGTAAAGATTAGACTCTCCTCTACAGTTACGTGCACAAAACCCTACACAGTGAGCGCAATGTTCACTTGAATAGACTACGGTCAGGTACACTGCAGTTAAAAATGGCAGATAAAGAGAACAATACTCAAGATGGGCAAAGAGGGTATTGTAAAATACGCGCATTGCTTGGCGTTGCTGCACCTGATATTAAATCAGACTTAGACAAGGTTTATGGGGACAGTGCCCTATCGTATGCCACAGTTAGAAGATGGGTCCGTCTATTTACCTCCGGTAGAGAGGCGATAAAAGATGAGGCCCGTCCTGGCCGTCCAGTTACAACAATGACTGACGAAAATATTGCCGCTGTTAAAAAAGCTGTGGAAGATGATGCCCGCTGTACAGTGGAGGAGATAAGTAATTTATGTGGCATTAATTCGTCATCGGTTTTTCAAATATTGATTCGCGTGATAAAGCTACGCAAGGTTTGCGCCAGGTGGATACCCCACCTTCTCACTGAGGACCAAAAACGGGAGCGCGTGCGAATTGCGTCACAGCTGCTCGATATATACAAGAATGCTGACCAAAACCGCATGAATGAAATTGTGACTGGCGATGAAACATGGGTATATTTTATGAGCCTGACAGTAAAGAAAAAAATAAGGTGTGGGTCGGTGAAAATGACGAACGGCCCCAAGTTGCTCGTAGAGCTCGCACCTCAAAACGCATTGTGTATGCATTATTTTTTGATTGCCATTGAATGGTGGCTCGAATTCCTATACCAGAAGGCAGGAGTGTTACTGGAATATTTTACCAAGATTCGGTTCTTTCTGCTGTTGTAAGCCACTATACTGCAACCCGCCCCCGTACCGGCGTACGCGGAATCAAGCTCCTTCATGATAACGCACTTGCCCACAAGTCTGTGGTGGTAAAGTCGTATTTTAGCGACAACAGCATTGACACTTTACCACACCCTGCATATAGCCCTGATCTTGCTCCGTGCGATTTTTGGTTGAATCCTTATATCAAGAACTACATGAGAGGTCGACGTTTTGAATCTCGGCACGCCGTCAGCATCGCGCTTTTCCAGTGTCTAAACACTATACCTAAAGAGAGCTACCGAAAAGCATTTTCCGATTCATCGCTTGGAAAAGTGCATCCAAGTCAAAGGGGAATACTTCTAAGGGTTGGTCTAACAATTTCTGCAGAAATATTACGTATACGACTAAAGCGCCACACTGATTAATACTTTATAAATGCCCCTCGTACTGCACATTTTTAAAGTTATCACTTTTATTTGAAGCTTAAAATATTGTGTAAAAATTTGTGTGTTTGTTGTTGTTGTTGTTGTTTTTTTGTTTTTTTAAATAATTAAAAATGACATTTTGCCATCCAGATATTGTACTTTAATTCCTTTCGTTGTTGTTGTCAAGTTTACTATTATGTGGATCTACGGAGGGATTTTTTCTGCCTATACTAATATACACGAGGCGATTTTGTCTGGAAACGTTTCGCAACGCGACTTCACTAGGACCGACCATCTGTGTCGCCTCGGTGTATTTTGCATACGGAAACAATATAAAGATGAACCACAACCTATCAACAGCGAAAACTAAGGTGTTTTGTTGTTGCTATTGTTAAAAAATGACGCTTTTTTATCCATTGCTTATAACTGTAGGAGTAAAATTTCAGGAGGAGGTGGTGGAATGTGTTACTGTGTACATGGTAATTGCGGTCATACTGGATGCCATTGCTACCCTGGCTATATGGGACACCATTGCGATCAAGGTTTGTTTGTGTTTGTTTTGTTTTTTGTTGTTGTTGTTTTTCCTTGTTTATTTTATTTCTTTTGTAATTTACTAATTTCTTTCTATCCTGTGTAGTTTCGAGCTGAAATAGAGTAAATGTTAGCGCCGTTATGACTTATTGTATAAAATTGATGATTTATTGAGGGAAAGCATGCAGAGAAACAAAATGACATTTTTAACATAACATCAACGATCTTCCATTCATCGGAAGATGATGGTTGCTAACAGCATAAGATGCTGCCTTTACTGTGATAGAACTCGTAAATATCAGATATAATAAGTCATGTTGTCAGACCATTTGGCTAAGCTGGGGCTACCGAAATATGCAATGGGTCAATAATAGTTAGCATTGTGTCTTAAATAAGTTCAACTTTTGGAAATTTTTAGTCTCTACCTCGGGTATCAAACCTGGTTTTCGGACCCTTAGCCGACCACTCATTGGGGACTCATGGTCGGAATACGACACAGTGCAGTGTAGACAGGACCCCTAACACTGAAATCGGGCCTTTGGCCTTTGACCTAAAGATTAAACAAGTCCGTATTCTTTCTTTGTTTTAAAAGTCATCAGGGAGATTTAATTAAATATATTGTGGTGTAAATAAAAGTTAATAGTTTGTGCTTTGTATAGACAATCACGTCACCTATGTTTGTGTTTTTTCAATGTATCAATGTAAGTGGATCCATGTGCTTCCCATCCGTGCCACAATGGAGGTCACTGCCAACACCATTATTCCGGTTACAGCTGTACGTGTCAAGCAGGATTTACCGGACCCACGTGTCAAGGTAAGGGCTCACTACAGCTGTGCGTGTCAACCAGGATTCACCGGGCTCAAGTGTCACGGTAAGGGCTCACTACACTGTACTGTGTCAACCAGGTTTCCCCGGACCCACGTGTAAAGGTAAGATCTCATTACAGCTGTACCTGACCACCAGGATTCACCGGGCCCTCGTGTCTCAATAAATCACTACAGCTGTACGTGTCAAGCTGAATTCGCCTAACCCACTTGCCAAGGTAAGGGCTCACTACAGTTGTACGTGAAAAGTAGGATTCACTGGACCCACGTGTCAAGGTAAAGGCCAATCTCATTAAAATCATATCCTAATTTCCCTCATCTACTGTCCGTGATTAGGATCTGACTACATCGCATAAGAGGTCGTGTCAAAATGACCTTTGTGTAATTGAATATGCATAGACAAGTGCCCGTATTTCGACCAATGCAATCGCTCCTTTCAAAACTACTATAGAATCCTTCCCGATACACCAGTCAACACATACCACTTTTTAAACCGCTGAATCAGCCATCCTTTCTATTGGCATGCATTAATTTTTACACATTTTGCTCAATCAACAATTTATCTATCGGTATCTACCATAACATTTCATAATTCCATTTTTAAGTAGAATACGAAAGGATTTTCAACGCAACCCACTGCGAAAACGCTTTCGTTATCCGCGAGCGAGTTGTGAATGTATTTACCAGTGTTACTAAAATAAGGATTTCTAGTTCAAAACTTCTTTTTGTTGGATGGTTTATACATATCTGTAGAGGTTATATATGTCTCTTTTGAAATATGTAAAGTTAAGTTTAAGAATGTGTGTAGATTGCATGCAATCACGTGTTAAACGCGACCCTTTACCATTAAAAATTTATAGCGTGTAGAACGTTGCTCGCAGTATACCACAAGATTTTGTTGCCGAGAATTTCATTGGCTACTGAAAAGGTCAATTTGAGGTGAACCGTAATGGGAAGTCATCAGATCCTATTACGCGTAATACTGGAGCTGATTTTAATGAGATTGGGTAAAGGCTCACTTCAGTTGTACGTGTCAACCAGGGTTCACAGGACCCACGTGTAAAGGTAAGATGCCCATTACCGCTGTACGTGCCAACCAGGATTCCTCGGGCACACGTGTCAAGGTAAAGGCTCACTATATCTGTACGTGCCAACTAGGGGTCCTCGGGCACACGTGTCAAGGTAAAGGCTCACTATATCTGTACGTGCCAACTAGGGGTCCTCGGGCACACGTGTCAAGGTAAAGGCTCACTATATCTGTACGTGCCAACTAAGGGTCCTCGGACACACGTGTCAATGTAAGCGTCTCACTATAGCTGTACGTGTCAATCAGGATTCCTCGGGCACACGTGTCAAGGTAAAGGCTCACTATATCTGTACGTGCCAACTAGGGGTCCTCGGGCACACGTGTCAAGGTAAAGGCTCACTATATCTGTACGTGCCAACTAGGGGTCCTCGGACACACGTGTCAATGTAAGCGTCTCACTACAGCTGTACGTGTCAACCAGAGTACCTCGGACAAACGTGTTAAGGTTAAAGCTCACTTCAGTTGTACGTGTCAACAAAGATTCCTCGGACACACGTGTCAATATAAAGAATTCACCATTGCCAGATGTCAAGATAATGGCTCACTACAGCGAAATCTTTCAAGCAGGATTAACCAGAGACAGAAGTCAAGGTAATGGCTCACTTCAACGAAATCTGTCAAGCAGGATTAACCAGGGACAGGGGTCAAGATAATGGCTCATTACAACGAAATCTGTCAAGCAGGATTAACCAGAGACAGGAGTCAAGATAATTGTTTACTACAACGAAATCTGTCTAGTAGGATAAACCAGAGGCAGGGGTCAAAGTAATGGCTCACTACAACGAAATCTGTCTAGCAGGATTTACCAGAGGCAGGGGTCAACGTAATGGCTCACTACAACGAAATCTGTCTAGCAGGATTTACCAGAGGTAGGGTCAACGTAATGGCTCACTACACCGAAATCTGTCTAGCAGGATTTACCAGAGGCAGGGGTCAACGTAATGATTCACTACACCGAAATCTGTCTAGCAGGATTTACCAGAGGCAGGGGTCAACGTAATGGCTCACTACAACGAAATCTGTCTAGCAGGATTTACCAGAGGTAGGGTCAACGTAATGGCTCACTACACCGAAATCTGTCTAGCAGGATTTACCAGAGGTAGGGTCAACGTAATGGCTCACTACACCGAAATCTGTCTAGCAGGATTTACCAGAGGCAGGGGTCAACGTAATGGCTCACTACAACGAAATCTGTCTAGCAGGATTTACCAGAGGTAGGGGTCAACGTAATGGCTCACTACAACGAAATCTGTCTACAGGATTTACCAGAGGCAGGGGTCAAAGTAATGGCTCACTACAACGAAATCTGTCTAGCAGGATTTACCAGAGGCAGGGGTCAACGTAATGGCTCACTTCAGTGAAATCTAGCCAGCAGGATTAATCAGAGCCAGCGTCTAGATAATAGCTCACTACAACGAAATCTGTCTAGCAGGATTAGCCAGAGACAGGAGTCAAGATAATTGTTCACTACAACGAAATCTGTCTAGTAGGATAAACCAGAGGCAGGGGTCAAAGTAATGGCTCACTACAACGAAATCTGTCTAGCAGGATTTACCAGAGGCAGGGGTCAACGTAATGGCTCACTACACCGAAATCTGTCTAGCAGGATTTACGAAAGGCAGGCGTCAAAGTAATGGCTCACTACACCGAAATCTGTCCAACGGGATTAACAAATGCATGGCGTCAAAGTAATGAGTCACTACAACGAAACCTGTCTAGCAGGATTTACCAGAGGCAGGCGTCAAAGTAATGGCTCACTACACCGAAATCTGTCCAACGGGATTAACAAATGCATGGCGTCAAGGTAATGACTCACTACAACGAAACCTGTCTAGCAGGATTTACCAGAGCCAGGTGTCAAAGTAATGGCTCACTACACCGAAATCTGTCCAACGGGATTAACAAATGCATGGCGTCAAGGTAATGACTCACTACAACGAAACCTGTCTAGCAGGATTTACCAGAGGCAGGCGTCAAAGTAATGGCTCACTACACCGAAATCTGTCTAGCAGGATTTACCAGAGCCAGGCGTCAACGTAATGGCTCACTACAACGAAATCTGTCTAGCAGGATTTACCAGAGGCAGGGGTCAACGTAATGGCTCACTACAACGAAACCTGTCAAGCAGGATTTACCAGAGCCAGGCGTCAACGTAATGGCTCACTACAACGAAACCTGTCTAGCAGGATTTACCAGAGGCAGGGGTCAACGTAATGGCTCACTACAACGAAACCTGTCTAGCAGGATTTACCAGAGCCAGGCGTCAACGTAATGGCTCACTACAACGAAACCTGTCTAGCAGGATTTACCAGAGGCAGGGGTCAACGTAATGGCTCACTACAACGAAACCTGTCTAGCAGGATTTAACAGAGGCAGGCGTCAACGTAATGGCTCACTACAACGAAACCTGTCTAGCAGGATTTACCAGCGCCAGGCGTCAACGTAATGGCTCACTACACCGAAACCTGTCTAGCAGGATTTACCAGAGCCAGGGGTCAACGTAATGGCTCACTACAACGAAACCTGTCTAGCAGGATTTACCAGAGCCAGGCGTCAACGTAATGGCTTACTACAACGAAACCTGTCTAGCAGGATTTACCAGAGGCAGGGGTCAACGTAATGGCTCACTACAACGAAACCTGTCTAGCAGGATTTACCAGAGCCAGGCGTCAACGTAATGGCTCACTACAACGAAACCTGTCTAGCAGGATTTACCAGAGGCAGGGGTCAACGTAATGGCCCACTACAACGAAACCTGTCTAGCAGGATTTACCAGAGGCAGGGGTCAACGTAATGATTCATTATACATGTATGTGACAAGCGAGAACCAAATCCACTTATTGAGAACATGACTTAACAACACTGTATCATAGTGCAAATGGAAACCAAGCTGAAAACAGGTCATGCATTTGATCATTATTGGTATGTCTTGCCTATAGTATTTTACAGAACCAACTGTTGAACAAATGTGTGTAGTATGGTCACAAAAACTACTATGCGCTCTATTTCTTGGACGCTAAAATTCTCATAACATAGCGAAGAAACTTACCAGGTCCGATAAAAAACCCAGACGCATTTCTTTTTGAAACAGTGTAAGTATTCCGAGTTAACTCTGAGTGATTAATCTGAAGCCATACCTAGCACACATTATGTAAGGATATAGACATCGATAGAAGTGCAGATATTCGAGTCTCTCATAATGCCGTGGAAGATCAGATTTATTTTGTCTTAAAATGTCATCATTTTATATGATGATGGAATTTGAAATAAAAAAAAAAGCAACAACTTCAAACAGGATATTTCGGGATCGTGCGACCAAGATTCGATTTCTCGTTATAGCGGTAAAGATTTGCCAATCGGCTAACAGAAGTCTATTTGTAGCATACTGTAGAGAAATGACGATGGCTGGGTTATTCCACACGACATCAACAGTTGTATTTTTCCAAGGTTATATATCATGGCATGCTTGATCATAAAAATGCAGACATTGTTCATATTTCAAATAAAAATACATTAACAGTCATGTTGCCAATTCTAGCTACTTAATATGTGTTTTACAGTTAAACATCGGTCTTAAAACTGTACTCACAATAAATTATCTGTTATTTAATTAGGTGACTTGTATTTATCAAATGTCGGTTTTACGTCCCCTAAGTACGAGTTTTGCAATCCTTTGAAGGCAATATAACAAATGGAATGTTACAAAAAATGTTAAAAGTCCAAAGCAACCCTAAAATCTATGACGTCATTTTGCCACGTGATTCAAAGTACTCTTAGGCTGTGACAGGCCTAAATCAGTCAAATGTTATTATGCTGCTGAAAAAGTAGAGTCTCGTAAAATACCTGATGTCTCTTCTTTGACTTCCGTGTTTTGTTTCAGTTGATGCGTGCGCACCAAACCCGTGCCAAAATGGCGGAAAGTGTACCCATATACTACAAAATCCCCACTATCAATGTGACTGCAGCAATGGTTATCACGGATATAACTGTGAAAGTAAGACCATTTGTTTTTTGTTTTTGTTTCCATGTCTACGTCGAAGGTCGAAGGAAGAGGTTTTGAACATTTCCGTCCGTCCATCCGTCCGTCTAGAGTCATGTCTCAGAGCTGAAAACATTACATGTGGATAGATCTTGCACGCACAGTGGCCATGTTTTTAATTAATGTTTTTGTTAGCCGTCCGTCCGAAGTCATTTCTCAGAGAACAACGTCCTAAGTGTTCTATTCTAGATATAATTAAGATAGATCCTACATTGAGAGTAAACTGACCGTGGTGTAATACAAGGCCAAGGTCACAAATCAATGTCAAACGTACGCCCATCTGGGAATAGCATTTATTGACACCTAGCATGATTTCATAGCCGGCCAGTTCCGAATTGCTCCTTTCGTTAAATGACTCATCACAGATTTGTTCTTACTTTTACATTTGGCTTGCACGTGAATACCTTTGTTATGTGCCTTTTCAAGGTTTACCATATATTGCAATGCTAATGGGAGTTTTTATATATTCTTATTGATATGTTACGGGCCGGTTTTGAACTCAATGCCTTTTATTGTAACTGGACTTGTGAATAATAAAAAAAAATCTAACACAATAATATATCTCCACAATAATTATATGCACTCTGTACATTCAATATGTTGTAGGATAAGGTCATGGCAACATTTCAATGTAAAATGTGGATTATTATGCACATATGAGCTCTGACTTAATGATTATGATTGTGATGATAATGATAATATGAGAGAGAAAGATATAGAGAAATAGACCGAGAGAGATGCAGAGACTGACAAACAGACACAGAGAGGGGCAGACAGACAGGCTCACACAAAAAGGAATTCCACCTTAGCAATCTCTGATTTTTGTTGTTGTTTTAGTTTGTGCAAGCAGTTCAGAATATTGTGATCACTAAAAACCAACAAAGAAGTAAAAAAACCACTGCAAAATGCTGAGTAGCCAGTACAAATGCAAGACATTCTTTCTTTATAGCAGAGTACTGTTTCTTCTGATGTTATCCAGCTCTGGTGCTAAGAGAACCGGTGCACTCTTAAGTATGGCCATTCTTATCAAATGCAATTTGACAATCGGAATATTCCAAACAAATGGCTGACAATAGGAATTCCAAACAAATGGTTTTCTTCTTTGGAGTAAATTTGTCGATCTTCTGCAATTTCTGAAAAGTTGTTACGAAATTGATATATATGTTGCAATACGCATAGAAAAAATGCCGGTGTACCGTGGACAAAATTTGGTCCCTGTTAGTCAGTTAGATTTTTAACCGATTCAGTAGATTGTGCTCGTTTGTTGGACCAACGGTTCAGTACTGTTCAATTTTATTCATGCATACTCTACGATACTGTAGTGTATTGTCTTATTGTGTAAAATTAGAGTTACTTGAACTGTCAGTAAGTTTGCTACTTCCAATTGACTTGGATTGGATACAACGTTTGAACTCTTCAGCAAGCATAAGCTGACGTAGTTTGTCATGATTTTGTTAAACTTTCTTTGATGAGCACCAACGATCAAATAGCTGCTCTTTTGTTCATGCAAACTCAACATGTATCTGACCAATGTCTTTTTATGATTTTAGATGTTTGCCCAAATACCATAGGTGCAAGTTCATTATTTTTAAGATTTTTCACCTTGTCACAATAGAAAAATGACATACTGCTAAACAGCAGGTAGGTAAATGTAACGAGCATATGTCTAACAAAACAAGTGTTATAATGAACATACTCGCAAGCACCATTATTAACACTACAAGTTTTGTCGGAGACTAGTTTTCGTCCGCTATTCCGGCTATACCGGCTCCCCATTCCCCTTTCTTCGGCCGGGCAAGTAACAACTGTAATTTTCTGTAATTTTTTAAGAATGTCTCTTAAAAAATCCTGATGATTTCCTTTTAAAAATATCAAATCCCGAAATTGCTCTATGTCCCTTTCAAAAATTTCAGATCCCGGACGATGCCCCAAATTCTGTTACGATCAATGGCACAGCAGATATTAAAGACCAGCGATAAGTTTTACAACACAATAGGTTTTGTTAAACAAGCAAGTATGTAACGTTTCGAAGTCAAAGTGGCATAAATTTACAACCATATCGTACAGCTGTTCGAATGTAATGCACCAAAGCATGAAGAAAAGTCCATTCGGAACACATTTGTCATTTTTACGAAATATCTTAATTTGTCTGGATAGAGCTGTGAATGAAATGTGGCGCCTCGTCGTCTAGGGTATTTATAGATTGTTTATTTTCCTAGATTCTCCGGCCCAGACGACCGTACCAACAACTACGACCATGGAATTAACTACCCTTCCTGCAGGTAAACGTTAGAGTACATATTATCGTTGTGATAACAATTTGAAACATCAAACTACTATATAGTAAGCTTCTTATTTTTAACCATCTTCTAATGTGTTTCTGTAAATTATATAAAGAGCGTCCTTAATAGGGTAGCCAGCGTTAGGATAACCTAAAAAGTCTTTAGCACTGACAATGAAGAAAACAGTTTAAGTAAATCCAAATATCGCCTTAACAAATGTATGTACCAATTCATCATTTTCATTGTAATCTATGATAGTAGGACTTCATGATTATTGCCAGGGATGGATCCAGGGTGGGGGTGGGGGATGCATCCCCAACCCCACCAACCACGTACAAGTGTAGGGTTGCGAAAACACATATATGTAAGCGTAAAAAATACTAAGCTTTTAAAGTAAACGTTGTCTGTTCATTGCTTAGGTCAACGTTAGGGTCCCTTACTGTATATATATATATATATATATATATATATATATATATATATATATATATATATATATATATATATATATATATATATATATATATCAGGTATTCACTTCGATAAAGTTGAATGGATCTTGACTCATTCCCCCCCCCCCCCCCCCACACACACACACACACATACATTTACTGGATCTGCCTCTGATTGTTGCATAACATCATGACGCCATTATTGATGTCTCATTTTCCCAATGATGAGGTTGTAAAATGACTAAAGTCTGTTTTTGCTGTAAGTTGGAAACAAGTAAATGGATTATTAGACGAACCATCCTGCTTTTCATGGATTGTGCCCATAAACAAATATTTTGATAAATACAAGAGAACGTATGAGCCCTCGAGCTTAATTGTTAGAGACATTGGTTTTCATAAGAAGATTGTGCCTTTTGGATTTAGGGTAAGTGTCGCAAAGGTCAAGGTCACTGCGACCTTGATTTTCGTTGTGGTGTTTAGTGTCATTGGGTGAAAACATACAGTTAAAACGTCTTGAATTGTGAATGCTTTATAAAAAATTATGGTCAATTAAAACTTAAAAAGTAACTCTTTCTATCCTTGTTATGGATGTTCCAGAATGTTACATCTAGAACTGCGGTAGAACCTTCCAACCTACATGTTGGGGAGGTCTTCCAACTGACCTGCGTTCGCTTTGGTTCTCCCTTCACCAATAAAAGCTGGGCGTCGCTGACGTCGCATTTATGGCTTCATGTCACTTTTGAGTGTATTTTGAAAGAAAAAAAACAACAACACGAAACATTTTCTTGTAGATTATGCACGCTACTTTATATTGGATGTAACACGAAGTCCATTACAAGACGGTGTTAATTTGGTTCACAATTTTTTGAGACTTTGCAGTTGTCAAAATAGACTTTTTGACGCTGAGGTCCTAGACAGTCAACCTTTCGAGCCTCTGAATATTCAGCACAGAAATAAGCATGTTTCGCGCAACATTATCAACTCAAACATATGAAAGTGTCACAAAACTGGATGCAGTAGTGTGAGAGAATTCCGTCAATCTGTTTGCCAAGAATTTATTTAATATGGAATCATTTGAACAAGATATGCAGCTTTGTTAAAGATGCCTTTATTAAATAATAAGTATTGATTGGCCAAAATAAATAAAATAAGCCAGAACTGAAGGACGGAAAAATTACACATTTACCGACACTTAAAGGGTACTAAAACCCTAGAGTAAACCTGTAGTCAATCAAATTAATTACTTTCAAAAATGATACCTGCTCGTTTTCTGTCGTGATTTGTATCATCTAAACAAAAGGTATGCACGTCTAAACATGATAAACATCTACTCCGTGCCGAATTATTAAGGTCGCTATAGTAGTGTGCCACGTGACTTATTTGACGTCACTACTGTCAGGTATCTCTTGTTTCCAAATGCACGAGGAGCAGGAGTCGGTAAAATGTGTGTATCCTAAGTATAGTTTATCTTTGACTATGGAATAGTCTTTAGACAGGGTATTTAGCACATGACATTATTTTCCCAAGCCTGGCAGTTATGCGTACGACAAAGGGTGTCCAAAATATTACGCGTTCTATGGATATGCGACATTGTGACACATTGTAATATTAAACAAAGTTTGATTCCACTTAACAACACTTTTACTTAATTTTGTGACAAATTGTGGAAGAAAGTGTGAAACTATCAATACGGAATAGTTTATTACCAAACCTTCATCCATTTGTATCTTTCAGAATAATCTACGAATTTCCATCACATCCCCCATATTTTTCCATGCAACATAAACAACACATTAAGTACACTTTGTCAACTGAGCCGGAAGTGTTCTAGTCCAGCGACATTAGAGACGTCGCAAACCACGTAGGGCACAGAGAAAATATTACGTGACACGTCAACATGGCTTTACCCTTAAGCTCATCGTTTTTGTTTGTTTTTTGTTGTTGTTGTTTTTTTTTTGTTGTTGTTTTTTGTTGTTGTTTTGGAAGGAGGGATGCGCGCGCGCGTGCGTGCGTGCGTGTGTTTGTGTGTGTTTTGCATGAATATGTCATCTTTTCCTTTTTTGATATTTTAATTCACCTCACATTGTTATTAAATATTAAATGGTATCGATTAAAACGCCAAATATGTCAGCGTTGCGGTTCACTTTAATGACTACTATTTTATAATACGTGTATTTAATAACCTAAACGTTATTTGTTTGTTCCTGATTAGCATATAACGAGTGCAACAAGCTGACGGCCGTGACCCAGATTGCTGACGAAGCGACCGTGGAACTCTCTGGCGTCACAAGGTGTCCGTCGGGAACCTACACGTCGTCGGAAGCCTTCGTCCAGGTTCACTGTGTGGTGTCTCCGCCTATGGGGTGGATACCGGGCGCAAACGTACGTCTGGCTACAAAAGATCATCTATTCCAATGTTAAATATAACTTCTTTCTTATATAAATTGGTTTAACAGCAAGTTACTGAAGACAAAAATATATGCTGAGTGCAGGGTTCTGTTACCGAGCGTAAGAGGGCGTCGGCTTAACTATCTTCGCCTCAACGCTATAGTCCGGATTCCAATCCTTGTTGGGGCGTGAAATTTTAATGTGGAAATGGTCTCCTGGACAACTGACCTACGGTACCTTGACGGTTCTACCCACACATTTGTATGGGGTCTTCCTCAACTAGACGGCCCCTTTGTGACCATTATTATTATTGTATCTGAGCTGGACACAGGTCAATACACAGTCACACATCGCATGATTCGTAAATATATGGGGTTGTGGGAGGGGGAGAAATAAAGACATTTAAAAAGTAAGCAAATCAGTGTTAAAATAAAATAAACGGCCAAAAAAGGAGAAGAAATATGATTTCCCATTATTACATTGAACACGTAAAATTGTATTATTGATACTGATAAGGGGGCTGTCTTTTCAATTCCTTGATTATATTTAAGGAAAACTAACCTACAACACATTTGCTAAAAAGATGTATTATTGATCAATCTTCTGGAATTTTCAAGTATATATGTTAAATACATGTTAACTTCTTGACGTTAAATAGACACGAGATATACTAGTCCTGCAGTAATTAAACACAAATATTATGTTTTGTTTTTTGTTTTTGAAATATCTTGCGCGACAATTTATGATAATTATAGCAACGTCCAGCTTTTTTGGTGGAGGAAGACCCCAGACATAAGTCTGGGTAGAACCACCGGCGCACCGAAAGTCAGCTGGACGACTTTCTTGCACAGACTTCGGCCTCAGTTACTGTCGGGTAGTCCTTCTTATAGCTGTCATTATCAACAAAGGGCAACTCTAATACTGAAAGTGCACAACATCAAATTGTGACTTAACCCTGAAGACGACTGGATCTTTTAAAATGCTAATGTACATGTTCCTAGCCAATTTGCACAGCAGACAAAAGGCTACAGCGCCTAGTTATAGCGGCGAGACGAGTCCACACAAAAGATCCTCTATATTTTATGTACATACATGTATATATTTAATATGTTTTCAATGATTGTGTTGGTAGGTAGGAGACCACTGTAATCAGATACCGCTTTACACACCTGTGGCCACATTCTCTTCAACCGGTCATTATGACGGCAACAACGACCGGTCCGGTATCTTCGTCGGCTGTCTTTCCGACGGATTTAGGGTGCGGCAACTTTTAACTACATTAAATATTGGTTTTAAATCAACTCTGATCAAGAAAACATGTAACAGTTTTTGTTGAACTATAGAGATAACAAAATCATTACAACGGTTTTCAAGCTAAGGCTGTTGCAAAGTTTATTAACATAGTACCAAATCGAACTGCGCATGCGTCCGTTGTTTACTTCATGGGCGCCGCTCTTGAGAGCGGTGCCTCTTATGGAATACATTTTTATGTGGACGATAGTGTAGCAGTCAATAACACGATGTCGCAGTTGTTCTGTGAGACACTCTTCAGAGAAAAGAACCAAGTGTCTCGTCTTTAACAGAGTAGCTGGCACCAATGAAGTGTAGCTTGCAATAATTTAACAAAGGAAACCGAGTATACCGATGGAGGCAATGCAGCTTGTAAATACAGATGTAGCAAAGAACAAGGAAAACAAAGTAGCAAATATTCTACTTCCCATCAGAGTTATGGTTCGTTACTGTCAAATGTTTATGCAATTAATGCACTGTGTAAGAGAGCATTTAGTTCTCATCACAGTCATCTTCTTGTTTAAAGCGCATACTCTCTATGGTGCCTTGGATATCTCACATCCTAGCTCTTTCTTGTTTAGATAGGGGAATTATTATTTAATAACATTTAAGTATGTGGTGCGGATACTGTGTCAATATGTGCCATTTACACACAAGAAACATTGTGCACGCCCCTTTAGGCGGGTATTCGACAGCGAACTTTTTTTCAAGTTATTTTGATATATTTTATTTCTCATTACATTGTCGCTTATGATTCTTGTGTGTATGATAGTCTAACGTGTATACAATCCATTCCTGTTGACAGCTCGCCTACCAAAAGTGCGACAAGGCCGCCAATATCACCCACATAATGACGGGTGGGACCGGCAACGAAAATCCTAGGGCCTACTTCACAATACAATAGTCAGAGACTCTGATTGTACATGTATTTAAATTTCAGATTTTGAAATAAATGAATGAATATAACAAATTAATGATGTATTTCTTTGTTCATTTCTTCTTGAAGCTTTGTATGCGGTATATATGCATGCGTGTTTAAATTAATTGGTCGCGTCGAACACATAATATATGAACGTATTGAATTATATTTGTATAGCTGTCCAATAATAGACCGTAGCATGATTATATTTCGTGCATGATAAAGTCGTGGGTACAATCACCAATACTGAACATATTTTTTCTCTTTTGTAGACGTACTTGTTTTGTTAATATATATAATAAAATAATGTCGTGGCGTCGGCTTTTAGATCGGGACCGCTTCTCAACCGACTCGGGTGCAGGCAAAAACTAAGAAACTATAATTAATAATAACATTGACATGGACGTTGAAATATACATCAACATTGGTCGTTTAGTAATTGGGCGTCATTAAATGAACGTTTGATTATACTCTTAACCGTCGAAGCGTTTCAGTTATTTACCTGCTCTAAGAACATGCTCTGTGTGGCGCCTTAGATGTCACACAACCATAAATCTTTTGAATTAAGACAATCATCTCTAAATAAGTTTAAAAATGTATGTCACATTTTTTGTTAAATTTGGTTTCATCATTTGCGTCGCCGTTGATGCTTCGCATCAACAGATTTCTTGTTATAATTATGTAAAACTCGTATATAGCGCGATTGGATATAACACAAACTCCGCTACAAGACGGTGCCACATTGGTTCCTAACTTTTTTTCTCGACGGATGTCAAAAAGATTATTTGCGCAGAGATATTCGACGATCTATCTTATGCGCTACAGATTATTCGTTACAAAATTTAGCATGCTTTGAGCAATTTCAACAATGAGAAAGTGCATTTCAGAACATGTTTTTGTGCATTGATAACATGTTAAAATCACTCTGCTTAACCTGAAAATACGAAATATATTTTAAAAGATGTGCGGCATTGTTTGATGAGGCTTTAATGTACTCAAAGTTTTTAATTTGCCCAAAAAGCAAGGAAGGACTGAGATATATTAAATTACCCAAGATCTACATAACTAATATTTGCCGAAATTTGATTTCATTAGTCTTACATCTCGTTTGATTCACTCTGCAATAGATAGTTAAGATGTGATGTCACGCACTAATATGAAAGTCTAAGGCATCCATCTTTGAAGGCAGAAGCTAATGCAGGTCGAAATCTGGAAATATGTGCTGTTTTAAACTCACCACTGTGTTTTTATTTTTCAGTCTGTTTTACTGACTTTTATATCAAAGTTAACAGCGTTTATGAAGTATTTTAATTATCAAAACTATATTTTGATAGTTTAAAATGTAAAAAAAAAAAAAAAAAAAATACAACCAAAAAGATACACTGTTTATTTTGTTTTAGGATGAGCCAATAATTATATTTATTTATCGATTTTAAAAATATTGCATTCTAAAAAATATAAATTTCAAGAGCTATCCAATGGTGTATAGCTTTTAATGTTTGGACCACAAATGAAGAAGTTACGAGAAAATAAAATTTACGCTTCAATACAATTCATCTAAAAATCCCTTGAAGATGTCATTAAAGATGGCTGTTAAGATTAGGGATCTTCACTGATTTGGAAACTATTCTCGGTCATTTCTACACTCCGGATTTTAACGGAAAGCGACGGAGAATATTTATATTTGTTCCGAATGCGTATCTGTACATTATAAACTTCAAAGTGTCAGTCATTAAAGTAACCGAGCTTAATATTTCTTATAAAACAGTGTAGCTTTTTTCTTAAACATAATTATGCACGAATATACAAACCAGATGAACACATAAATAATGAGTAATATTTCATCCTAATGGGACATTTTTTATGCTGCCCAGCAAGAATTTTTCCTCGATTCATGGTTGTCAAACCAGCGTGAAACCAAGACCAAGACAATAGGCGTCAGAGGAAATGTTGATGGTTATGCGCGAACTGTTTCTCTATCAAATTCGCCATCTTCTGTTTACTGCATATCGATCCTGGTATATAAATAGTAATAAACTTACAACAAAATAAGAATTATTGATATAAAATGTGTCTAAGTGCGAGTTGTTGTTTTGATGTTTGCTGTCATTGGCTAAATTTAAATATATACGTTTTTAAAATTATGGAAAACGACATACAGAACACAACATAATATCAAAGTAACGCAAAATAAGAGAAAACTTGACAATGAAAATATTTTAATGACATTGAAATTTTATTTCACTTGAACCGTTTCTATTTAACCAGGAATACCCGCACACTACATGTTGATATGGGTGAATCTATATTTCAGTTTTGGGGGAGGTACGGTTGAAGGAGGGACCGCGTTTTATTATCATTATTAACCGATGGTTAAAAGTAACAGTTTGTCAAAATTTTATACTAATGTAATTTAAACAAGCAACACGAAATTTAAGATTTGCAACACCGGTTTGATCTGGTAACGTTTACTTCTAATCACATCTTTGATATTCCTTTCAATCCCCAGATTATTAATAGACTCTTCTGACGTCATATCCGTGTAGCCATTTCAGAAAGAAAACAGGACAGTTTGAAGTAAACAATGGAAAACCAAGAGCAAGTACACGAATTATTGACAGGCAAGTATTCTAAACGCTTCGAAATGTTTTATTTTTGCATTGATTTGATGACAACATTATCACGCCGTTCTGTTTTTATTTTTTACAGCATTCGAGAAGAAACCGACACCAGACATACCCGACGCGTTAGAAGAATATTTACGTTATGTCGCGAAAACTGGTAAAATCACGTAAGTATGTCAGATCTACATTTATGCATCTTTTTGTCCGAAGAAAGTGTCAACATATGTTTTACTAAATAAACAAGGAAATCGAATGGAAACGCTTCCTTCTAGGAACCTGATTTAAACTGTTTGCTATGTAACAACAGTGGAAAAAATGAGTTACCGTTTGGATTCTATCTACAGACCTCAACATTCTACTACAGAGGATTCTTGTTCATTATTCTCACATGTACCCATGCCATTGGCTCACAGCCATGAAGTTCTTGAAGTAGCAGAGAGGTTAAAAGGTGGTATTCCGAGAGTTTGGTCCAAAAAGATTTTATCAAACAACCAAAAAACGACTCTGGTACCAGAAAAGGTCTTGGCAAATGCTGTTCATTGATGCCAAAGATCTGTGTGAACAGTCAAGGATAATTCCCCATTCGTCTCTGCAAACAGGTATTCCTGTCTGAGCCGCACTGCAGAGTTAGCTATTTTTATACTTAGAAAAAGCATGTGACTGCGTACTTTTATATAGTCTCTGAAATCAATATAAATTTTAAGCAGAGACCACTATCAGGCTTTTTATAGAGCTGGAATGACTGAACATTTAGAATATTTGAAAGTCTAACAGTAAAGTTTGTTTGCAAAATCGTCTTTATAATGACTAAAGTATGGCTTTATGTAAAAGTATGACCAAATTTCTCATAGAAGTGGTTAGATATTGGTACGTGTATTTAATATAGGCAAACTATCGGATACAACCTTTATTTCATTTTTGAGGTTCATAACGGGTGCTGGTCACTTTGGTAAATGTGCATTTCAGTTAATTGGACTATGGTAATTGGTTGAATCATTGTCTTGGTAAATGTGCATTTCAGTTAATTGGACTATGATAATTGGTTGAATCATTGTTTTCAACTTATACAACCATTTTTTTATGCAATCTACCTCAGTTTTATGTGCTCTGATGTTGGTGTTATTTATAATTTCATGTACATGACAAGTATATGTAATATGCAGACAAGATATATCCTGAGAGGCATATATCTGTGGTTAAATTTGGTATAATTCATGATCCTTATAAGCTTGACCAAAGACTAGCGGTTCATGAAATCTTTTATGAATATAAATATATAAATACATAGTGCATCATGCACATTGTGCATAATTCTATCAGTAAAAGTTAAATCATGCTGCCTAATCAACATGTATGAATGGGTGTATTTGGCATAAATGACTGGTATACTTTAAAGACTGCCAGTCAGTAGCACTTACTGATTATTTGGTTAATTGAATCAATGCAAGCTAAAATTGACTAAGGTATAAGACTTGACAGCTTGATAAATTATGTTTAGGATTTGACACTAGTACTCAGTTCTAAAACCATACCCAAACTTGCTTCCTTATCAATATTTGAATGAATCGCTATATAAATTTTGGTTCCATTTCCATGTGTAAAGGGAAACAGTAAACCTTCACGTCTGCGCTCAATAAACAGCATTTGTTTTTTATACTCAGTCTTCAAAATATATTAGATCTGTATAGGTGTAGCCATCACAGTTGGGTATGATTTAATGCATTAACTGTCAATCTACAAGCCTGTTTACCTGAATTGAAATATATGAAGCTATGGCAAATAATCATGTTAAAGGGTTTTCGTGAATATCATATGCACAGTATAAAAATATTAAAGTTACCATAATAACATGAAGTTTTGTTTAATATAATTTTCCTATATAATTAAAAGCATGATCAAGCATAACACACAATTGGAACTAGTACACTAACCTTAATGTTGTTGACAAGAAAAATTCTAGTAAAAAGTGTTGTTAACTGTATCGTTTCCTAAGTACCAGTATCATATTGTTTTATATTTGATGGTATACAACCCTAATCATGGAAGTAAATGATGTTGTTACTCAAATTTAAAACGGTCGAGATCTGCTTGTCTTTTATGTTTACTTTTTTTGTGTATTATTAGGTTTTATTTTTAAAAGCGTGTTTTGTTATATACATAGATGTGATTGAAGTGCTTGATGCAGAGTGTTTGTAAATAAAATTATCTTTCCTGATTGATTCCAAATGTTTCTTCCTTGTACATAAAGAAATCAATTTTCTCATGATGTTACATATTCTTTTTTCATATATCAAAGAAATTATTCCACATCATAGTCTTGCTGTTGTTGTTTTTCAGTGACACCGACATAAATTGTGTTGTTGTTGTTTTCTTCTGTTAAATGTACAACTTGTCCATGTGAAAATAATTGCTCTTCTACATAACATATAATTTACCAACCCATTTACTGTACTTTACTGAAGTGGCCATAAACCTTCATGTTTAAAGAACACTTAATTCCTCATTTTAAAAGTAATTTGTTTTATTCTTTAAACCTAATATTGCTCAAATAATTCAGCACTAAAATGCAGGTACATTAAACAGACTAAATGAATTTCAAACTGAAATGTTTGACTACAGTTTATAATTCAAAATTAAGTGATGAATGATATAACAGATAGTTCCTTCTTGTTGAAGTCATTATAATAACAAAATCAATATTAAATAGTAATACAACCAAAACATAACACAGTTACTTAAAATAATATGTGGGCTAAGGAAAAACAGCACCCTCATGGTCAGATATTGCATATTAAGCAATACTATCATTTTGTGCAAATGATTAAATAGATAGTATGGTTTCTTAGCTATGTACATGTCACAGTCATTGTATGTTAGGAAGCCTCAAATACAGCTTTGTACACCAGCAGTTATATTTCTTCTTCACAAACAGGCTGCAATAGCTCAGGTGGTAGAGCGTCGGCTTGCGGATCGGGAGGTCGTGGGTTCAAACCCTGGCCGGGTCAAACCAAAGACTTAAAAGTTGGTAGTAGTGGCTTCCCTCCTAACGCTCAGGGCTATGGGGACAGCATTACGCCTGACTCGTCGGTGTCAGTATAATGGACCGGCCGGGTTCAGTCCCCGGGCACCTCATAAGTGCCCTTGTGTTATAATGATAGAAATGTCGCTGCACAGTATTGGCAAAAATGTCGGCAAATCCCATCCCTCTTCTTCACAAACTGCCAAAGATTTAAATTCCTGTACTTTAACAATGGCTCTTATATAGGTTGGGGTTTTGTTTTGTTTTTAAATATAACCTAACAAGTAAGTTATTATCTTAACGGTTGTGTTGTTGTTGTTTTTTCCTTATGGTAAAGACTGAAGCCTTCTTCTGTATGATCACTGGTCTGCTACCATTTTGATGGGAACTTAAGTTAAAATTTTCCTTATACATCGAATGTCTGTTAAGCATGATTTGATTTCATCATAATTTTACTGTTGAAAAGCACTCCTACACAACTTATAACCCACATCTAGGTTTCCTTGGAATAACATGAAACCTCTGTTTGTGGCCAAACTCGAGCAAGTCATAGCAGACTTCAACAAAGAGGTGCCTTACGACAACCTCCCAGCTTTCCCAAATGTGGAACAGGTCAAGTTTGATGAGATGAGACAGAGAGTCCTGGATGCAGTTCACAGATTCAACGGGTAAATTACTTTTCATGTGTGCTGGTGACTTCTCGTTTGCCAATTCATTACAATCTTCAAATTCAGAGCCAATTGGTTAGACTAAAATTGCCGACTCATATGCCCCCATGGTGAGTCGTGTCAAGGAGAAAAATTTCACAATAGTTTCCTAAGGGGTTTTCTGCCTGACCTGAGGTGCATGAGTGGTTCTTACAGAAATTGGTAGGGGCACTATTATTGTATTGGTAGAGTTGCAGACTTGTGACTCCACTTAAAACTTAGCCTCTAACCGCATGGGTTTAAAGCCACTCTAAGATTCAATCTGGGCAAAGGACTTAATGAAGTTTTAGTCTTCCAGCTGACCTGTGGTGCGCTGTTTGTTCTTTTCAGACCCTTGTCTGGATTCTTTCTTCACAAAAAAAGTGGACCTTGCTATAATGACCATAATTGGTTGCTGAAATGTATTAAAAAACAATGTAGAAATTTGTCTAGGGTCTTCCTCCATACAATATAGGTGTTGTTAAAATAACCCTGAATGTTCTTATTATTATTCAGCCTATCTTTCATGACATCCCTGAGCACTAGTTAAGTGGTTACGGCCCTTTTCACTGACGATGTTGATCTTTTAAGCCTTTAAGATAAGCTACCATATCTGTATTATCTCTTGTTTAAACATATTGAAAGAGAACTGTGTAAAACCAAAATAGAAAAATGCATTAGAATCACGCTTTATTTTATTGTTTATATTTCAGAGCTCCATTTACTATCCAGAGAATGTGTGAACTTGTAACCCAGTCCAGGGCTCATTATACACGGTGTGACAAATTTCTACGAGGTATTGAAAAGGTAAATACCATCCTATTATTTGAAGGTATATTCTTAATTTCTTGCTTATGGATTTAAATATATATATAAAAAAATTACTTTGGCAAGGTTATTGAGTTGACCAAACCGTACCCCTTGCAGACCATTTGTTTCTCAAACCTCAAGTTCTGGACAGGCAGGGTGCATTTTCTTTTTTCGCTGCTGAATTTTCCAGCTTGGTTAAGGTGCATTGGTTGTTCTTTCCATGTTTTATTGATATTTTCTTCCATGGTAAGCTTGAAAGTTTCATTAAAAATATTGATTCATTCTTAATTTTGCCATTATCAGTAATACAAACTATGAAAGCAACAGCACAGTTATATGTTTCATGGAGTGACTATTATCTGTACATTTTGCAGAATGTTATGGTTGTTACAACAGTGGATCCTTCCGGAAGGTGAGTTATTGAGAGCTAAGTAATAAAATCTTTCTGTTTGTGGGAGCCTGTAGATTTGATGTATTTACTAACAAATTATTGTAAGAAGTTAAAATTCTACTTGTAAGTCACACTCTGCAGAAGTTATCAATAAAGTTTATACACTTACTGTTAGCAAATTAATAGAAAACAAAAAACTTGCATCATCTTGTCTTGTTACAGCGTGGGTTTGAGTCCCAGTGAGGGCAAGAACTATTTATATGCTTAGGTCTTCCAGCTGGATGAGGCATTTAACTGTTATCTTCCTTTCTTAAAAGCTATACTTTAATCCTATGGTCGTAAGTGTGGCTATGCAATAAACTTAAAGCCAGACTGGGCTGTCATTTAAAAATCTTCTCTTGAGCAACAATTTTTGGCTTCATGTTTATTTGTTAAAGTTTTCTAACAGTTTTTTTTTCATCTCTACTTTGTAATGGAAATCTTTCGATACAAAACGCAATTAATTATACCGGACCTGTTTGCGCAATTGGTAGAGCATCGGCTCCAGGTATGGGATGCCCTGGGTTCGATCCAAAGTCTGTTTTTGAAAAATGTACATCACTGGATAAGATAACTTTGTAAAGCTTAATTTGAATCGGTTGTTATTAGGTTGAGTCATGATTGAAATAAATGTATTTTAAATTACACCTAAAATAAAGAGCCTTGAATTCTTTCCTATGATAAGGCGACAAGAGTCTCAGCGTATGATGGTAAATGGACTGGACCTAAACGGGGTTTACCAAGAACCACGCCAGGACATCAACGACTTCACCGGAGGTTTACCATTTAGTAAGATTGCAGCCGGTGACTGGAGCAACAGCAGTGCTAGTGTGACGTCTGCATGGCCGCAGTCAACTGGGAGTGAGGGCGAGGGTTCAGCCACTGCCCAGTCATCGGATGATACCGAGGCTCCACAGACAAATGGTGGACAGGTAGATAGTGCTATCGCTGGAGCATCTGGTACCTCAGCAGACATTGTCTCTGGTAAACTTATTGTCTCGGATGGCTGTTCAGCGGCTCTTTCACAGATTCATGCCTCACAGACTTCGTCAACTACTTCTGCAGTTACAACTGATAATGTAATTGCAGACTCTGACAATGCAGATAGCTGTGAATCACACTCATCTACAGACAGTTCTGAGGACAATAATGAGGCAGGTGCATTGTCAGATTCCATGACACCGGAGCCAGACACAAGCTCCGAATCTGAAAGTCATCAGACTGGTGCATCTACGAGTGCAGAGTCACAGGGCGTTCCAACGTCATCGTCGTCTGAGGTTGAGCAGGAGACATGCGAGACAGGCACAGAGGAAGTAGGGGAGGTAACAAGTGCCGATAAACGTTCTGCTGAGGAATCGGAAGAAGGGGAATCACAGGCAGCAGCTGAAGGACCTCCTGTGAAAAGGGTAAACTTTAATTATGTTCTTAATAGTACTAGATAATAACCATGGAATTTTCTATCCCCGTTCCAGCTTCTCTAAAACAGTTCTTAAGTGTTGTATTTATGTCCTTTCATCCACATATTATAACTAGCACCTCCTGTGTCGATAATTAAATTTCATTTAATATCTCATATGGTATATAGTCAAGGCTCGAATTGACCAACATATTTTCCCAATTTTATTTTTGGCTTGGACATCTTTAAAACATAAAACCCAGTAGGCAACAGCCCTTGTGATTGATCGCTTACATGTTAGCAAACATTCTGTGTGTTTTTTTTTTGCTTCTATGGCCAATTTTTATTGGACGTTTCAACTCTCACAGTTGCATCTATGTATTTATGATATTGAATAAGGTAGACAGCATGACACAGGTTACTGATCAGATTCCCGGCACTGCATACAACTACAAACATCAGGTTGTCTGACATCAGAATAAATTGACTTGGGTTTAGTATGCTGGCAATGATGTGATGTTTAAAAGTAAGAGCAACAACTGATATTCTACCTAGGAACTTAGCAGAGAACAAAAGTTTGTAAGATTATTTATTTTGTTTGCTTGTTACATAACACCTACACAGGTCATATTGGCAATATTTAGCTAATTATTGGCGGAGGAAGATCCCAGACTTATGTCTGTGTAGAACCACCGGCACCCAGCAGGTTAGCTGGAAAACCTCACATAAAAGTTCTCAACCCGATCGGGACCCAAACCCACATGGTGGGGGGCTCGGGGTGTTACCAGTCTGCGACTCAACCACTTGGCTTACTTAAGTCAGATCTTACAAAGTTTAAGGTCTGATGACGGCTCGCAAATGCTGTCTATAAACAAGCATGGTTACTATTTTTTTATCAGCCAAACAAAAGCGTAATGCATAACGCGTTCGGTAAGAGTCGCAAAATGGCCGCTATCAATGATGCAGTAGAACAGTCAGTCAGTTTAAGTTTGTTCTGCAACTGCTTGTTAGTTAACTTTCGACCTGAAGATGTCACTGATGTTGAACCAAATGGGATACCACATACAACGCACCTGTCTTCAGTGACATAAGTCTTGCGCGGAGTGTCCATGTTTACATTTCTTTGTAAATGGGCGCAGACATTAAAATGATATGTTCAAAATGCTTCGGATCATTATTAACTTTTGCGATTTTATAGGCAAAAATCTGATTGGTTGGGAAGGCTTTACTGACTCGTCTTCAGATCCTGATAGCGGAGCGGTTTTCAGGATATGATTTTAATTAGATTGGACGCCCCCTTTCATATGATTAGGTGAAGCATTTTGTCTCATATCACATGACTATTCTCAACAAAACTTATTGTAGGTCTGCTTTGAAACTATTACATTGCAACAGTTCTAATCAGTACTAGCAAAATAAACAAAGGAGGATTTTTGTTGAAGAAATACTGAAAGAAATACTTACATGAATAAATTCATATAAAAACAATGTTTACCATATATTCTGGGACATAACCTGCAACTTGTTTGCATGGGATTAGAGCATGCAGGAATACAAGAGAATGATGTTTTTATAAAGAAAATAATTATAATTTTTCAATGTAAAATCAGTATCATTTCATCATAAGAAAATCAAACTTCGCAATTGCCTAAATTTGGCCTTTCAAGTTATGGTTTTAGCTTCCCTGAGCTTTTCTGATACCCCTGCATCTGTTGTGCGATTTGCATCGTCTACAATGTGCTTGTGAACACAATAGAGGCTACAGTTTTTATCCAGTCTTCACCAAACTTGGTCAAAATGGTTGTCTGCAAGAAATCTTGGATAAGTTCAGAAGTGGATTACATGGGGTCAAAAAGTAGGTCTCTAGGTCAAATTTTATAAAAACCTTGTGAACATGCTAGAGGCCATATTTATTGCCCAATCTTCACTAAATTTGGCCAGAATGTTTGTCTGCATAAAATCTTGGATGAGTTTGTTACTGGGTCAATGTAAGGTTAAAAAGTAGGTCGCTGTGTCATATCTAAGAAAAAACATGTAAACACGCCAGATGTTATATTTGAAGCTCAATCATCACAAATTTTTCTAGTGTAAATAACTCTTAATCCCTTATCAGATATAAATTTACTAAAAGCCGGTGTCTTTAGGTGAGCGATTCAGGGCCCTCATGGCCTTATTGTTTGATAATTACACATTATAACATTTATTATTTTTAATTTCAAAAGAAAAGCAAATTAGGAGCTACACTCTGGTAAAATGAGCCACCTTATCTCATTATCAGTCATGTTAGGGTCATTTTTGCCACCACTTAAGGTTGGCACTGGGATTCCGTAAAACTGTTTAAGGATACAATGGCCAAAAATTGTGTTAGAGGAGTTATATTCTTTCCTTTAATATTTTTTTGTTAGCATATGTTATTGAAATAATTTATTTCATTTATTTGTCATAATTATAGTTGAAAGTTGATAAGAACCCTGAAGAGCCTTCATCAGTGGACAAATCGGACAATGAGGCAGAAACAGACTCCACAGAAGGTCAGAATTACTAATTTTTATTGTGTGAAGTCATGATAAAACATTACTTACTGCTTAAGTTGTGATAATGCCCAATTTTTAAAGAAAATGAGACAGGTTGTTTTGCAGAAGTTGGTTGATAGCATTTTGTTTCTAATTGATATTTAGATATCACCTGAACCCTTAAGTTTAGCATGGACATTGGTCATGGTGAGGAGATGATAGTATTTGTTTTGGGGTAAATAGCACAAAGGTCAAGACTACAGCAACCGTGAACATGGTTTTAGTTTCTGATTGATATCTAGAGAATTCATAAATACTCATTCATCAAGCTTGGAAGAGGCATCGGTGATAATGAAAAGCTGACTTCTATTTGTTTTAGGGTTGTTAGCCAAAAGGTCAAGTTGACAGTGACCTTAAATATGTTTTGCAAAGCTTATTGAATTCTTCTGTTCATTTTCAGTGACACAATCTTCAGGTGAGGCAGAGACAGACGCTATGGGTGAATCGTCTAGAGCTCCGGAAGAGAACGAGCAGCCAGAGAGTGAACAATGTGACAGTAACTCTGACAACACTGATCTGCCAGAGGCTAGTCAGTCACATGAGAATGAGTCTGAAGTCTCCTGTAGATAACAAAACTGAATTGATTGACACTGACAATTGTGATGATGACTCTGCAGTAGGCTCATCTCAAGACAATCCAGCAGACAACACAGAGACTGAAGCAGAGGTCAGGGTTGAGGATGTGGAAAATGTGCAAGATGTAGAACAGTCTAGGCAGGAAGATATGGACAGTAAAGACATGGTGTCTTCCGAAAGTGAAAACATTGAGGAGTCGGTTGATGCAGTGGTGGATTGTGACAGGACTGAAGAAGAAGATGTTGAATCAGTGAGTGAGGCTGAAGCAGCAAAAGAGGAAATGATGGATACAGATGCACATAGTGAAGACAAGGCAGAAGATAGGGAGGTGGTGTCAACTTCGGAAGGAGAACCTATGGATCAAGAATAAAATGTTGTTATAGGAAAATAATTGTACATAGATTAAACTTTGGCTGCCATTGCTGCACAATTAGGGGTGTTGACTTACAAGCTTGAGTCTCAGGCACCCTGTTGCGGGTTTAAGTCCCAATTTTAGGCAAGACCTGCATGCAAGGATGTTTCCCAACTGATTTGCTATGTGTTTGCAGGTTAAACCTTATTTTGGTCACTTCACTCGAGCAGTAATAGCTAGATGTTAGCCCTAATGACCATAAATGAGTGAAAATTATATAAACAAACCAAATTGAATTTTAGTTAATCTTTTAGCAATGTTTTCAGTAATGGGGAAAATTCAGATATAAAGCATTCCAGCATGTTTATTAATGCAGCATGAAGCTGTGCAGTGGCATTAGTCTAAAGAGACATCATTTGTGTAAAGGTGTGAAATCATTTCTTTGTTTAGAAATAAATTGTCTCAAACTTTATTTCAAACTTTTTGAGGTGCCAGAACATTGCTATAATTGTGTAAAGGTTTGGCATTGAAAAAACAACAACTCAGGTTTTTATATTTAATAGTTTTTTTAAATGCATTCAAAGAGCAAGCAAATTTGTTAGTGGGAATATATATATATAGTGCACCAGACCTCGAAGCGCAAACAGTAAAGCGTCGGCTCCAGCTATGAGAGGCCCCGGGTTGAAACCTTGGCCTTAAAGTGGTAGACAATGATAGTGGTATAGCTCCCTTGCTAACACTCAAGCAAATAAAAGGGTAGTTCCACGACTGGTTGTCCCAGTGTCAGGATAATCTGACCAGGTGTGTTGTTGTGCCAGGTGTTCATGGCATGCTATACACAGTGAAGGCAGCACTATATCTGCTTTCCCAGATAACTGAAATACTGTTGGTGGGACAATAAAGTTGGTGGGACGATAAAGCAAACAAACAAAACAAATATATAGTGCTATCCAATCAATTGTGTAAATTGATCTCTTGCAAGTTATTATTGTGTTACCAACAAAGTTCTTGTTACAGCTGTTAGAATGAATGATGAGAGGTGATAAGCTGTTTACTAACAGCAACAACATCACATTTTTGTTGATAAATTTTTAATTTAAAAAGAAAAAGTAAGAGCTTTAGTAAAATTATTGCAATGTTTTACAAGAATTTGGTATTTCATGGTGCAGAACTTCTTCTGTGTACATGTACCATTTCATGGTTTGAAGTGTCTAAGCTTTTGTCTGTCAATAATAAAACAGTCTATGCTTAACTCAAGTTCATTTTACTTTATTATCATTTTAAGTCATATGCTGTTCAGACATTATGCTGAGTTTGGCATTATTTTTATAACATGATTCTCCATGTATTCTATTCAATACACCCATTACAAATTTTCTTATATTACACAGCTCTTTGATGTCATCATAATGCAGATTCTCTTATAACCACTATTTCACCAGGTATTGTTGTTAAAATTTTGTAAAATCGTTTATTTGTGACTTAAATTGTGTGATAAAAAAGAAACTGAAACTTGTTATCATTTAATACAAACATTTATAATATGTGTTGAGGAAAAAATGATAGTAAGCTCACCATAGTCTCACTTATTGTTACTTTTCCTGAACTCATTTAATAATTGTTTTTTATTAAATGACAACTCATGTCAGATCCAAAAATTATCAAGGTAAATCAGATAATGAGTATTTTTAACCTCTATTTCCTATTCAAGTTCAGGGACACCCATGGTGTTGTGGTAGAGTCTCCGATTTGTAACTCCTCTGACTGCTTAGCCTCTCACCGCATGGGTTCGAGTCTCGTTCGGGGTGAAGGAATGTGAGCTTTTCCAGCTGACTTGCGGTACGCCGATGGTTATACCCAGACCTGTGTCTGGGGTCTTCCTCCACCAAAAAGCTTGAAGTTGCTATTATGATCATAAATGGTCGCTGCAATGTAGTTAAAGAACAAAACAAAAAGCAATCTTATTCAAGTTTTTATATGACTGATCCCTTACTCTAGATTTTGCTGGATGCTTAAGCTTTTGTTTACATGGTTGAAAATGATTATGATTTTACTTATGTATGACTCAACTTAAGTGTTTAAACGTATAATTTCCACCATTAATTGCTTGAACTGGATTAAAGAATGTAGCTAAAGATTGACTAAAACTTTACAAAAGTTATAGTTTATTTTTACTGCTCACTATTGCACCTATTGCTTTTTTTCTATTGGAAGAAGCACATGTCGTTTCATTGTTAGAAAGTGCTACAATTTTTTCAAATAATTTGCTCAATTTTACATAGAAAGATTGCATTGAATACCAGCATAAGTTTATGCAAAGTAATGCAAAAAAGACCAAATTCCTATTCAAGTTTTTCACAAGTATTGTCATGAGACATTTTAAGTTGACACAAATTTAACAACTGCATACATGCAAGGTTTATAAGGGGTTTCCCTGACCTACCCACAGATTCAGACTTGTAACGGTCCAGGCCTCAGATCTTGTCAAGTGTATTGTACCTGCGAGTAAAACTCTGGACAAAAGAAAATGACAAGGAAGTCTTCAAGGTGGACTTGATCTCATTAGGGATTCTGTCCAGATTTTGTTCAATTTTGCCTGAAGTCTTCTTTCACCAGTAGTATTTATATAAATTCTTTCACCTTTAATTTGATAAGGTTTATGTTGCAGTATTACACTATTTAATATTTATGAGGTATTGCTATAAAAGATGTGACATTTGTAAAAGAAACATGAATCTTTGTTTATCTATTGTTCATACAATGTATTTATGAATCATTATCTGCTGTAATCACACACAAAGACTGGCTACAGATGTAACTGTTACATATTTTCAAATCCATGGAAAGTATTAAGCTTTAATAGAATGTGATGTACACTCCCTTTAGTCATGGTTTCCTTTTTAGCTCACCTGAGCACAACTGAGCTCAAGGTGAACTTTTCTGATACCGTTACGTCCGTCGTCACTATTTTAACTTGTGAACACGCTAGAGGCCCCAGTTTTTATCCAATCTTCATCAAACTTGGTCAGAATGTTTGTCTGCATGAAATTTGGGATGAGTTCATTATTGGGTCACCATTGGTCAAAAAGTAGGTCACTAGGTCGAATTTTAGAGAAAACTTGTGAACACACTGGAGACCCCATTTATAGCCCAATCTTTACCAAACTTGATCAGAATGTTTGCCTGAATAAAATTTTGAATGAATTCATAACTGGGGTCAAAAATTAGGTCACTAGGTCAAAACTACAAAATGCTTGTGAACACATTAGAGGCCACATTTACAGGCCAATGGTCATCAAACTTGGTCAAAATATTTGTCTGCATGAAATCTTGGATGAGTTGGTGATTAGATCACATGGGGTCAAAAAAGAGGTCACTAGGTCAAATCATAGAAAAGCTTGTGAACTAACTATAGACCACATTTATAGCTCATTCACTAAACATGGCAAGAATGTTTGCCTGCAAAAAATCTTGGTTGAGTTTGTATCAAGATCACGTGGTGTCAACAACTAGGTCAAATTTTAGAAAAAACCTTGTGAAAACACTTAGAGGCCACATTGATGGCCCAATTTTTACCAAACTTGGGCAGAATGTTTGCCACTATGAAATCTTACAAATGTTTTGAAGTGGGTCATGTGGATTTTGTAGGTTACTAGGTAAAATTCTAGAAAATGTTATCAGCCCAGTGGCCACACAAATGGTCCAATCTTCACCAAAGATTTCTAAAGTAAATAACTCTAAATTACTTGATGCCAGATATGAGCCTACTAAAAGCCTGTTTCCACAATTAAGGTCCATCATGGCCCTCTTGTTTAATATTGTGGAAACAGATGATATTTTTTAATGTGGTGCAAGCTGACAGTTGCTATAACAACATATTTTGGCTTCAAGAATGTTGTTTGGTTCTATGTTGACTCTTCAGGGGTTTCCTCTCTATTGGAAACACTGCAACTTTGGAAAGCTTTATTAAGAGGAATTAATCTGAGTCCATTTACAAAAAGTGAGCCTAACTCTGTGTTTTCACATCTTACCTTCTGAGAAACATGTTGATAAGAAAATATGTAGTCAACGGAAAACTGATTGAATGTGGAGACGACTTCTGTTCACACATGTTGCTAGCGTTATATCAAATGATCATTTTTAAAAATTAAGCTCAACAATCTCGTGACATCATATTGTTAAACTGTATATGATTTTTCATATTGCTTTGTTATTAGAGGTAATTAAGATCTATTGATAATTGGTACTCATGTTGTTTCAAAATCATGTTTGTGCATAAAATGTTCCGCAAATTTGTACATTGTTTTAAGCAGAAAAGATCAATTTTAACTAATACAAAAAAAAGTCTAATAATTTTTTTATAAACATGAAAATCGCAGAGGCTTTCATGCCTCATGAAACAATGCCCTCATGAAGAAAATCTTTTCTTACATTTTTAACCAGAGGTAAGCTTTTACTTTTAGAACATGCAACCACTGTAACAAGAAGACGATTTTTACCAATTAAATCAGAATTTATTGTGACTTGTGGCAATCAGTGTTTATGTAGCTACATCTCACATAGGGTATTAAACTGCAAGTGGAGAGATTGTCATTGGTCAAAAACATAGGCTTGATCTGCAAACTATATTGTTTGAGGGTTTTTTTGTGTGTGTTTTTCTTTTTAGTCATTTTCAATAAGGTTATGTAACTGCAGCAATATTGCTAAAGTTGCTGTCTGAAAATTCCAGCAGGGATTCCAAAGGAGTAACATCTGATATTGCAGTGTTCTATGTCCCTTGGATAAAATTCTGATACATACTTAATAAATGGAAACAAATATTATGTTTTCCTTTTTTTATGAAATGGTGATGCTTCAGACTGCAAAATACACATAAACTTATAAGTCAAGTGAGAGAGCAAATAAGTTACAATACATGAGTACTATGATGAAACAACAGCAAAACAATGAAAAATTACCAACATACAGAGTAGATAACTAGTACATTTGTTTCAATTTAATATAGGGAATATACTTACTGAAGTTTTTTTGTTATGGTTGATGTTGTTGCTTAATTGGCACAATTCATTGGAATATGTAATCAACTATTGTAAATAGAATTAGATAGAATTGTTCACTTACATAAATTAATGTTTTAGAAATTGTCAAAGTACATAAATTACATTAAAGATACCGTATAATCCAAAGTTATTCTCAGTAAAACACATGTATCAGCATCACAGTTGTTGAAGCAGTAATTGCATTTGCAGGTGAGCATCTCAAACAATTGCATTTCTGTCATCTGAATTATATATATAAATGTCATGTTCATTGTTCCCACCACCAATAAACTTGTACCAATAATGTGTAGGAAATTTTGTGTGCTATTATAAATTTATGAATTTGCCCATTCATTGTCATAGTCCAAGGATTTTCTTTTTAAGTTTTATAGCCTTTATGCTCAGTTATGCCCAGCGAAAATGGTGTACTTCTTTTTAATTCTTACAGAAATTTACCGTTTGGAAAATAAAATTTTAGAGCCCTTATCTCAATCCAATAACTAGATTTTTCTCAGAAATTTGAACAAAATGTTCTTATATTCTTTATTACGAAAATATTTTTTTTAGACATACATGTAATTCCCTGTGGGACTTTTCTGAGAAAGCAATGTCATACTTTTTTAACATTTCCAATCAGTGGGAATCATCTTCCCAAAATCTGGGAAAGAATCCCTGTAGTCATAAGATTTCATTACTTATGAAGGATGTCATGAACCATAGATTATTTGAGTTAACTCATTTCTATTAATAAAAAGATCTGTTTTAACTATATGGTTTTATCCATTGATCGACATCATTGTAATTTCAATTTTCTTTCAAACATTTTCCAATTTCAAACATTTTCCAAAGTTTTTACAAAGACATTTTCATCATGCATCCAAAATGCTTAATTGTATATAGACTTATTTATCTTTTTGCAAGGAATTTTATTTCATTTCCATTATCATTTGTTGTTGAAGATGGAGAATGCATCGCTTAAATGTCATTGTCAATCATTTTTTATGACAAATATATTTTAAATGGCTGATCAAGCATCAATGTAGGTCAGGTTATCATTTGTTGTAAATGTTTGTTCACAAAATTAGTGAAATGTAGTTGAATTTTGTGAACGACATAGATCTGTGAATAAATGGAATATTTCCAATATTGTTTTTTGTGTTCCTGTCTATCTGTCTAAACATACGCGATTCTAACAACAAAAGACAAAGAGGATTAAAATCAAACTTCACTCTGATTAGTAATGACTTTATACTTTTTATATTGCCTCATCACAATTGCAATTCATTGAGACATTTTTCAACGCAACTGTTCGGCCTTTGGATATTAAGTTTTAGGTAAATAATTGTTTATGGACCTGACAGATTTTTCTTAAGTTCAATGGGGTACATTGGTGAGATAAAAATTGTCTCCCTTGTTAGTTAATATCAGAGGTATTCAAAAAAATTAAGTAGGTCCTTTTAGTTGGAATTCTTGGCCTTATCACCTGTTCTTTTGTAAATTATGCAACTACAAACAGTGAAATTTCTTATTTTTGCATAAATGTAAGCTTAAAATTTGTTTACATACTTACAGAGATACATTATTTAGAAAAGAAAATGGAAGTGTTTGTTGATGATAGTTTACCTGGGTATCACAAGAGAGGCAGAAAAGTCAGCATACACTCCAAAGAGCACAAACATAAAAACCAACAAATGAAAGGACCTACTTGCATTTGGGGGTTATTCAGGGGAGACAATTCATTAATGTATCATTTTGGTTACTATCACCTAGCTGATTAGTATTATTGCTAGTTATGGCCCTTGTCCTAATGGCAGGGTCCTTTGTTTTCTCTAAAGAACTCAACAGATTGATATTTCGTACTTGGTATATAAGTGAATGAGAAAATGAAAGTGCTCTAACATATTACACTGCTTTTGGAAAAGAAATCCTGTTTTGAGACAATTTAAACTGGTGTAAATAAACATAGTTTTTTGTGCAAGATAAATCGCCCCTAGTAAACTATACAACTCTGTTTTTAATGTAGAGGATGTGATAAGACCAAGTCGAGGACCAAGACTTGAAGAGGTGGTCTCGATCGCTTACCTGCCGATTGTATTATACAATGGTAATTTATGTAACAAGTAGTTCATTTTGTGCTGCATTTTATAGTCACATTTACATCTAGTTTATACAGGCATGACATGTGATGATTTGTACTAATTTGTTAGTTTTAGTTTCCTATCAATAACTTTTGAATGACTCAAGGATTTTTTTTTAATATTTGGAATATTACTTTTTGATATGAAAAAGTTGTGTTTGGTTACCTTAATTTCTACTAACAAAGTTATTGCCCTTTCTTTGGGAGCTTTAAGCCAAAAAGCAGAATTCATATCCTATGGACACATTTCTAGTTACAAATAGTCATGAACAAAAGAGACTGGAATCAAGGTTATTTAAATTTTAATAAATATCATAAAATAAGGTAATAAGTCAAATGCTGAAATTATAATGAACATGTACAGATTTAATAACAGGATGACTGTTTGGTCGATGAAGCTAGTTATAACACATTAATTTGTCTAAATAATGGGGAATACATGTATACATAGTAAAATGACAGAATTTGAAAATACTATAATATTTAATAATATAATAATTTATATATAATAAGAACTTACATCAGTTCATATACAATACAATACAAATGCCATGTATCAAATGTTAAAGAGCTAATTTTTTTTTTTTTTTTTTAATTTTATCACACTGAACACAACTATGGTCATATTGATGACGTCCAGTTAATATTGTGGCAGAAGTCCGCCTGCATGTCTGGGTAGAAACACTGACACACTCAAAAAATAAATAGCCATGTCAGAGCTGATTACGCTGAAAATGTAATGTAATCTTAATAGTAAGTTGTCTCATGGTTTTCTCAGTTTAAAAATAGACAACTAATCAGGAATGGCATGGATAATTACTTTCTTGTAAAGGACAACAAGGGATGTTATTTATCACAGTATGGTATCAATCAGCAGCATTTTTGCTGGATCTTTCCATGGGAAAAAAAGTATCCAAAATGTTGGATACCACCTTTAAAGACACAGAATGAATCAAGTGAAATTCTGTCAATATCAGCTAAATGGCATGATACTTAACACAACCACAGAACCTGGTAGCACAATGGTAGAGCATCCGGCTCCAGGTACGGGAGGCCCCGGGTTCGATCCCGGGCCGCAACATACCAAAATCGTTAAAAATGGTAGTGGTATAGCTCCCTTGCTAATGCTCAAGCAAATATAAGGGTAGTTCCATGACTGGTTGGCCCAGAGTCAGGATAATGTGACTGGGTGTGGTATCATGCCAGGTATTCATGGCATGCTATATTACAGTGAAGGCAGCACTATATCTGAAATACTGTTGGTGGGATGATAAACCCAATAAACATAAAGACTTAACACAACCAAGGGAGGTTTTCCGCTATCTGTCCGATAACTTACTCGTTACCCTATGCTCCGCCTCATTTGCCATGTCTTATAACGATATGTTGATCAAACATAACACAGGCAGCACAGAATAGGCTCTTTTTCAGATAACTGGAAAAAATAACGGCCATTACATTTTTGTGCTTAGTTTCAAATCTGTTTGCATAAATTGTATTATTAAGGTATTTTTATTTTATATTAACTGTAAAGATATTATTTAAAAAAGTACAAAATGTAATGTAAAATTGCTTTGTGTTGCTTGTCATGACTTGGTCATTAGTACTTTTTTGTCAAATGTCAAAATTTTAAAGTTTGACATTTTTACCAAAAAATAAACATTTAGTCAAAGAATACATGGTAATATAAAAAACATTTTTATTATAATTTATATTTTTATAAAACATGAAATAAATACAACCAAATCATTGAGTTTATGCAACCAGATTTGAAACTTAGCAACAAAAAAAGTGAAGGCTGTTATTTTTTCCATTTATCTAAAAAAGAGCCAATACCCTTCACCATCAGCAGATGCCATTTTGGTGTATTGTTACCTGTCCATGATCATATCATTAAGCTTTTAAAATGATTGATTGTAATGATTAATTTTAATTTGTCACTACTGAAGCAAACATAACATAATTAAATTAGAATCTTCAGTCGGAATTAAATTACATGCCATGAAGCACAAAAATATGAGGCCTGACAATGAAAAGTTATAAATTATCTAAACCATTCTGCTATCTGTCCATACACAAATGAATTACAAACAAATAATTACAATATGACACAACACTTAACACAAATTTAATTCATTTTTGAGTTGATGGCATATCAATTGGTCAATAATCAAATATAATTTATACTAAAAAAGTTCTTGCAGTTAGCTGGAATCCATACTGGAAAATTCCTCATCTGCTTCAAAGTCCCATATCTGAAATTTTGCAGTAATCAACATTAAAATATTCACACATACTCAAACTTACCCAATCAATTCCTGGGTCAGTTAGGCATTAGTCAGCTCAGTTTTAATACTACATCATTCAATATCGAAACAGTAAGAAAGGTTATTTTATCCTTGTTTATCCTGATTCTGACAAGATGCATGCATTGTTTATCCTGATTGGTTCTATTATCATGCCTTGCTTATCCTTACTGGATCTATATTTAGTTAATTGTTTATCCTGATTGGAACTATATTCCTACATTGATTATCCTGATTGGATCTATATCCCCCCATATTGTTTATCCTGATTGGATCTGTTTACTTGCACTGTTTATTCTTATTAGACCAATATACCCCACATTGTTTACCCTAGTAGAATCTATTATTCAGGCATTGTTTTACCTGATTGGATCTATATTTATGATACCAATTAACAGCCTGCAATGCCATTAACAAAATGCAAAAAGAAAGTTGTTGGTTTATTAAGTTGCGAGGTAAGTTTTGTGAGCGGAAAGCAATGCCCATTGATTCCATTTCTTACAAAACAATTCAAAACCATTTCTATTGTGATTTATCATGATATGATGTATCTTTTACCTGTAAAATATCCTATACAATGAAAGGACAGCCAATAAATCCATAGAGTCTTTTAAAACAGGCCTATGCATTTTTTCACCCAAAGCAACATGGCCAAACATATCAATTCAACAATTTAACCTACAATAATATTTTAATAATTGTCCAAACAAATCAATTCATGAAAGTGACATTAGATGTCATGTTAATAAATTGCCTAAATATATTTATTCAACAAAATGACATGGAGAAATAGGCTAATAAACAATGGTTTTGCTTTTAAATAATCAAGTTTCAAGTGAATTTTCTATTTTTTAAGTAGAAAGAAATTTTGACAACTGAACCACAAACAAAAATGAGCAAATCCCCAATGTTTTTCTTCTTCTTTTTCTATTCAAGGCATTTTTTAAATTTGTGTTCCAAGTCCTATTTATGAAAACATTTTGAGAACTAAATATACAGCCCGCATATATTTGTCTCACCTCTGCATTACTGGTTTCTTCATGCATTTGTGTCAGGCCCGTCAAATCCTCCAGGTAGTGAGGGTCAGTTGAATGCTTTCAGGAGAAAGTCAAACCCTTCCTTCTCATAGTGTTCCACCACCTAGACAACAAAGGTAAAAAATAAGTTTCATCCTTTTGTGCATTCATATGCCATTTTACGCCTTTGCAAAGCATACACAATAATTACTTTTGTCTTCAGTAGAAATCAGCACAACTAATGTTTTATTTATAGATGGGTTTAACAGAACAGAATAGAACAGAATTTATTCATTAGACTTATACATACATACATTGTCTTTATGATAGAAATACAAACAACCCTGACATACTGCCAATGTGATGTAGGCAAAAACAATAAATATGACTAATAACTTATTCATTAATATTTTCTTGTAAGAGGAGAGTAATGTTACTTTAGAGAAAAATACTAAAATGTAATATCAAGCTACAGATTGAGAAAATTAATAGAATTATTTCTCGCTTTAAATGCATGCTTACAAAACTGAGCAATATTAATAAGAACTTTTCTATGCCCTGAACTCATCATCATTCATGCAACAAAACTTATGAAAGTAAATGTTAGATTCTAAGTACTTTTCACGTAAGTCATAATACAATGGACAAATAACTACAAAATGATATATATCTTCAACATCTCCTGTATTACAAAATGTGCACACCCGCTTGTTTCTCAGTAAACAACTATTTGAATATCAACCTGTTTGAACAAGCATGAGTATTTAATTATATGCAAAATGTGTATGTTTCATAGATTAGCTACAAAATTGGATGAATTTTAAAAATGATGTACATGTATTATGAATGGAAGGCTTAAATGAAGATTTAAAAAATGCAAGAAAGAAAAGGTAGAAGTTTTGGGATGTTTTGTTAATATTGTTGGTGGTGGTATTGATGTGTGTTGGGTGTGTGGGTTTAGACACTACTGTGGAGTTGTTGTTATTTTTTAGCGTAGTATGATATCATTTTAATAACTGTAATTTGGTATTAGGACACCTTACAGCCATGGATAGTATCTGTGCTATTGACAAAAATATGCAAGAATTTGGAATTTAATGTATCTATTCTATATGAACTAATTTTTGTGTGTAGTAATATTGCTTTGGAATGAATATGGAACAGTGATTCACACCCATATTACTGGGAATTGTCATTTAGAAAACACATTGACTTGGGGATCCTTTTCCATATATTTTTTTTTTTATGTCCATGCATAAAAATAACTAAGTAACAGTTTGTTCAGGATTTCTTATTAAAATCTTATTTTAGATTTAGATTAGGACAATTCAAATGTGTTTTTTGTCCCAATCTGGAATTTTCTGGTAACAACTGGGTAAAAAAACCCACTATATTATCATTAGAAATATGACCAGATAATGACAATAAAACTGACTCCAGTCATATGATGTATAACTCATAACTCTTCCCTGTATTATCATGCACCATCCAAAATAAATGATTAATTGCATATTTTTATTTCCATCCAATTCATTACACTGCCAACAAAACACATAAAGACACAGGTACTTACAATTCTGGAACAAGCTGTACACTTATCAAATGCCCTACTGGCAGGCATAATCTGCTGGAACCTGGACAGAAATCCTCGGATCTGGAATAGTGTTTCAACAGTAAATCAGTCAATGTTATCTGCTTAGAAATCAAAAGAAACAACATGCACATGCATCAATATACATTTTGCTAGACTTTATAGAAGAATCCAGTAATGCATAACATAATCAAACAGCTTTCTGGAGAGGCTGCTTGCTAATTATCAGGCAGCTCTCTGGAGGGTTTAATGACTTAATGCATACTCCCCACTAAATTGCAGATTCTGGCTAAACAGTAAGTCCGATCCTCATAGTATCTGTGAATGCAATGTTTGGCCTTATCAAGGACTACTAACTGGTGAAGTTTCAGCGATAAATTCCTAAAACTGACATGAGAAGTTTGAAAATTGGTAACACATGATTTTGGTTTTGATAATTAGACAGCTCTCAGGTGAAGAGTTACTTACAGCCCTGGCAGCAGGAGCATGCTAAGCAGACAGATCTCAGAAGGGGTATTACTGACCATCCCACAGCTCTCAGGAAGCAGTAATAGTGATAATCACTCTAGTTTCAGAAGGCACTTTACTGATAATTGGACAGCTCTCTGGAGGGGCATTACGGATAAACAGACAGCTGTCAGGCATGGCATTACTGATAGTCAGACTGCTCTTCTTAGGGGCATTACTGATATAGAGACCTCAAGAGGGCTTACTGATAAATACTCAGCTCTCATGAGGGGCATTACTGATAATAAGACAGTCCTCAGGAGGGGGCATTACTGATAAACACACAGCTCTCTGGAGGGGTGTAACTTATAATCACAAAGCTTGGAGGAGGGGCGTTACTGATAATAAGACAGTGGAAGCACATTGATCAGACAGCTCTGCATGGAAGCAAGCTAATATAATTTGTAGATACATGTTAACGGTAACAGTTTTTATATGAAAAACTTATGGTAAATTCATACACAGCAGAGTAGATTAAATAAATAATGAGAGACATTCATGAGTAGTCTCCAATGAATAATCTATAAATTCAAGCAGGTCCTTTCATTTGTTTTACTCAGTTTTTATGCTTGAGTTCTTTGTAGTGTATGTTGATTTTACTGCCTTTCTTGTGACACCCAGGTTAACCATCATCAACAAACACTTCCATTTTCTTTTTTAAATAACAAATCTCTATAAGTATTTAAATGGATTTTAAGCTTACATTGATGAAAAAGTAAGAGATTTCACAGTTTGTAATTGCAAAATCTACAAAAAAAACAGGCGATAAAGTCCAGGAATTCCAACCAAAAGGACCTACTTTATGTTTGGAATATCTCAGATATTGACTAACAAAGGAAGACTATTTCCATTTCACCAATGTACCCCATTACTTTGTCAAATACTGAAGTTTTGGGGACCCTTACCTGATGAGGAACTAGCCCCAAAACACTGGACTGTTCAGGCATGTCATCTGAGAGCCCAGTCTCAGCGGGCGCCAAGTCTCGCGCTGGGTGTTGCAACACTGAAACTAGCAACTCTACCGCCAGGGCACTTGCTATATAGGACATCCCTGGGCGAGATACTGTGCACTGTTGATCAAGGGTTCGATCCCTGGTGGACTGAAATATAATATACTTACAGCGAAGCGATTCATTTTAAAAAAACATCCCTGTACAATATGACATGCTGTTAACTTAGTCTTTTCATTATCAAGCTCTATATGCAGCTTATATACTGAGGGTAAATAGGGGAAAATAAGGGTATAGCTCATATGTAACACGTCAAAACTTGTATTGGTCAATACTACATATACTACTTAGATAGCATGGCTTGCTATGTTTAATATACAGTTCTGTACTGCCGTTGGGGTTCATACCCATGTCCTCCCGGGCTACTCATGCCCGCTAATAGTTCATTAGCACATGATCCACTGTCACTTATATCACCCCCATGTACATTATGTTCAATGCTGAATTCTTCCTCAGAATCACATACATTCGCTGCCACCTGAGTTGTGCGACATATCATCATCGCCTTCGAATATTGCACGCAAAACATCCTTGTTTCATCAAACTTGCAGCCCACCTTGGATGTATTGATGAATTTTCTGCCTTTGTTATTTCAAGGGCAAATCATTACCTTAACACCACTTGAATGACGTAAATTTGGTGTCCTATGCTCTTCAATGTTGGTAGGTAATGAAAAAAACATATCATTTACTGATCAAATAGCCTTGCAGTATGCCAGCATTCTTTATTACTATATAGCTGTATTAACAGACTTTTGTATATTGGAATGCTATTATGAAATGGAAATTTCTGTCGCTCTAGGTAGTGTAAAGGTTTAACTTTCTAGGTAAAAAAAATGTGGAATTCTAAATAATTACTATGGAACATATGTATAAAACACTTACACTACACACAAATCTATGCAATTTGACATGAGTGAGTAATTTGCAACTAAACAATGGAGAGACTTGCAGTGCTTACATCTCCAGGGGCAACCACATCGTTACAGAAGTAGCAGCCAAGCATGTGACCTGGTATAGCAGCCTTTAGGGAGGTGGACTCACTGTGCGCAGGTTTCCTCCCTCTTTTTACCATGGCAACCGTGTCGCATCACAAGAAATGTATCATAGCCCAGGGCAGAACATATCACAGTCTGCAAGCACAAAGAAGGCAAAAATATTTCGCTATTTCATTTTAATATTCAAAAAAGTGTAGCTTTTATACAAAGGAAAATTGAGCATGTGCTGCTCAAAACAATACAACATAAATGATTTGGATTACATCCGAGGTCTGCTAAAATGCATACATTTGAAATGAATTATTTTCCATCATGCTTTTATATTGACATATTAAAGTACCTTGTGTTTTGCAGCAGCCATTACTGTTGGTAACCAACGACTCTCTCTCGTATCCAACAACAGGAATACTGCATCATGGGAAGATATAAGGGAGTCTAGTTTCTCTACGTCTGCTTTGGTTTGCTCAATTGCACTTTCTGAAACGTAATCTTTATATGATGAAACCGATAATAACATGATCATTATTTTAAAATATTTTTCTCATTAAGCATAAGATCTTTTTGATGAATATTTTTAACGAAATACAGCAACAAAAATTCTTGTGTAATAAAGCTGTTATTACATCATTTAGACAGAATAAAAGTTCTTGTTTAACCATTTACTACACAGTACAAGCTGCAAGATATAAGAAAGATTGTATTTCAAAATATAACCAAGCATGAAATGTGAAACATCATTACAAAAGAGAAACAAGCAAGTATATGATAGAGAAACAAGCAAGTTTATGGTAGAGAAACAAGCAAGTATTAAGTAGAGAAACAAGCAAGTATTTGGTAGAGAAACAAGCAAGTATTTGGTAGAGAAACAAGCAAGTAATTGGTAGAGAAACAAGCAAGTTTTTGGTAGATAAACAAGTAAGTATTTAGTAGATAAACAAGCAAGTATTTGGTATAAACAGGTAAGCAATCTGTAACATTGAGCGATATCAGAAAGAAGATTAACAAGAAAATAAATGTGAAAGAAATATGAAAGTATATATACAAAATTATTTACATTCAATCAATGTAATAGATGATAAACAAAATTAAAACACGCTAGAAATGTAAACCATCATGTGAAGTTAGGTCAAAAAGAAAAAAAAACAAGATAGACATGTAAAACATTATGTGACAGAAGATGAACAAAGTCTTTAATAATAACCTGAGACTGCATGTCCTGGCATTGGTATAGACAGACTCAAGCCAAACGCATTCTGAAATTAAAAAATGATGGAAATATTTATGCTCCTGACATGAAACATGGAAGTAAGAGTAAAAAAACAAAACATTGTTTCATGAAATTGTCATAATTCATCCTTTAATTTAACTGTATTAAACATAACATCTACAGAACCATTGAGTGCAAGAAATACATGTCAAGCAGATCAATACTGATTAAAAACAGTAAGTGCAAAATGTTTAACTTCTGAAGTCCACAATAATTGGTTAAGGTGTTGAGTAAGTAATTAGGGTGTAGAGTAAGTGGTTAAGGTGTATAGTAAGTGGTTAAGGTGTATAGTAAGTGGTGAAGGTGTAGAGTAAGTGGTTAAGGTGTATAGTAAGTGGTTAAGGTGTATAGTAAGTGGTGAAGGTGTAGAGTAAGTGGTTAAGGTGTATGGTAAGTGGTGAAGGTGTATAGTAAGTGGTGAAGGGGTAGAGTAAGTGGTTAAGGTGTGTAGTAAGTTGTGAAGGTGTGTAGTAAGTGGTGAAGGTGTAGAGTAAGTGGTTATGGTGTAGAGTAAGTGGTTAAGGCGTAGAGTAAGTGGTTAAGGTATAGAGTAAGTGGTTAAGGTGTATAGTAAGTGGTGAAGGTGTGTAGTAAGTAGTGAAGGTGTAGAGTAAGTGGTTAAGGTGTAGAGTAAGTGGTTAAGGTGAAGAGTAAGTGGTTAAGGTGTAGAGTAAGTGGTTAAGGTGTAGAGTAAGAGGTTAAGGTGTAGAGTAAGTGGTTAAGGTGTAGAGTAAGTGGTTAAGGTGTAGAGTAAGTGGTTAAGGTGTAGAATAAGTGGTTAAGATGAAAAGTAAGGGGTTAAGGTGTAGGATTCTAAATTTAAGGGTCCCAGATTTGTTCCCACAAACCAAAACAGGATTTAAGTCCTTGGGCATTACTTTGTATTAAACATTGTCCCTGTAGTCACTATCTGAATATTGATAATTAAAACATAATAAATTAAATTTGAAACTGTCTCTAAAATACCAATGTTAGATACAAACCACTCCAGGGAAGATTTTCTGCAGAGCCTCTGCAGCAGCCTCGGCCTTGGGTCTACCACCAGCTGTCTGGAGGCAATCTGAGAAGACGAACAAAGACTGACGCACTGGGTTACTGTACGATACTCTACCATTGTCCACCAAGGTGATTGTACGCACTCCCCAACCCTAAAATAACAAGAAATTGGATGACTGAGTATCTCTTGCCAAATGTCATTAAAGGCAATAAAAACTAGTCTGCAAACAAATACATATGTATACTATGATTTGGTACATTTTCAGTATAACATATTTTTGACCATGGCAAGAACAAATGATGCTCAAATTAATATGTGGTACTACCAAGAATCACATGATAACATTACAACCCACAGCAAAAGCTATCTTGTATATATACTCACCAGGAGGCACCTAGCAACATTACAACCCAGGGTCCCTGCCCCTAGCAACAGACATTTGGTCTGAGAGATGGTAGTGAGGTCAAGGTCAGGTTGTAACCTCCAGCGCATCAACTTCAGGTTCAGGTCAACAGCAGACTCAGCTAACCTGTGAAGATGCAAAACTCAATACATTTATTGTTTGCTGAGTGTCCAATTTGTTTATGTTGAGTTTATTTGTTTGTTTGTTTATTGTGGTTATCATCCTACCAACAGTTTTTCAGTTATCTGGAGAGGGTGACCACCAGAAGCAGATATAGTTCTGCCTTCAGTATGTATAGCATGCCTGCAAACACCTGGCATGTGACAAACCCAGTCATATTATCCTGATACCTGGGCCAACTAGTCGTGGAACTACCCTTATATTTGCTTGGGCATTAGCAAGGGAGCTACCACTGCCATTTTTTACGACGTTGGTATGTCACGTCCTGGGATCAAATCCGGGGCCTCCCGTACCTGCAGCCGATGCACTATCTATTGCACTACCAGATCTGGTATTGTGTTTAAGATTTAAGTTGCACCAGTAACATTCCGACATAAATTTTCATTTTTTTTATATAAAACAAGACTGGTTTGTATTTTTGGTTTGTTTTTGATCACATCGCACACAAATATAGTCTAATTGGCAATGTCTTCCTCCACCAATATTTAGTTGGACATCACCAATAACAACAAGAGGGCCATGATGGCCCTTAATCGCTCACCTGATGACACAGGCTTTTAGTAGGCTCAAATCTGGCATTAAGTAATTAAGAGTTATTTACTTCAGAAATCTTTGGTGAAGATCGGACCATTAGTGTGGCCACTGGGTTGATAACATTTTTCTAGAATTTTACCAAGTAACCTACTGAATCCACATGACCCATTTCCACAAAGATTTCATGCAGACATACATTCTGAGCAAGTTTGGTGAAGATTGGGCTATATATGTGGTCTTTAGTGTGTTCACAAATTTTTCCTCAAATTTGACCAAGTGACCTACTTTTTGACCCAAGGTGACCCAATCATCCAAGATTTCACACAGACAAGCATTCTGACCAAGTTTGATGAAGATTGGATAAAAACTGTGGCCTCTAGTATGTTCACAAGCTAAAATGTTGAAGACAAAAGTCGGACAAAGCGGTATCACAAAAGCTCTCCTTGAGCACGCTGTGCTCAGGTGAGCTAAAAACAAATACTCTATTATCAATTACACCAATGCCTGTCAATGACAAATATGCCTATATCTCTAACTTGTTTATTTTTCAGATTTCATTTATTGTCATCATTGGTTTAAACAACTTTAAGCAGGCTGAATTTTAACCTACTGAATAAGACTTTACATTACTAAAATACCGGTAACCCTTCAGCCCTAAAGTGTTCCTTATTATTAAGTTGCATATTGGCAATGTCCAGCTATTGTGGAGAAGAAATAGGTGTCTTGATAGAATCACTGGCACACAGAAGGTCAGCTTAAAAACCTCCATATACAGTTAAACTTCATTATCTCAAAGTCACAAGGACCTGGCAAAATACTTTGAATTAAATGAATTTTGATATATCAGATTTGATGTTAGTATGTGTATGATAAGTGAATTTTAAGATTTTTTACTATATTTTTTTTGTATATTCCTTATATGTCTAATTGTATGCATTTCCTATGTGTTTAATTGTATGTATTTTAGCTAATCATTCATATTCAAATAAAAGAAAAAAAAATGTGGTTTTTTTTATATTATCAAAGAAGGAAACAAAATGAGACTTGGAAAAAAGTTTGAGTCAAGTGGAATTTTATTTCAAGCGAGTTTGTCGTAATGAAGTTCAACTGTATGCAAATTCTTGATGAAACTGGAGACTGAAGTCACAAGGGCTGAGGAAGTTGGATACCCTAAATGCCCAGACACAACCTTAAGACAAAATGTCTCACCTGTGAGGGTCCATGGTAGCACTAAGGTTGACCATCCTTGGGCCAAGTTTCTGTCTCTCATTCTTCTCCCATCCAACACACTTAGGACAGGCTGTAAAACAAACAGAGTAACACTCACTTGGCTTTATTATCGTGCTTGGGTCTAAGGTATTGACAAAGTAAAAAAAAAAATCACAATGTTCAACTATTTTTATTTAAGTACATAACAGCGACACAATTGACCATTTGGCAATGTCCAGTAATGTCCAGTTATTATTGGTGAAAAAGGACTGCACTTATCCTCCACAGCTAGTCCTCATGACAAGTTTTTGTCCGGACAGAAACCTGATCACACTCTATGAGGAAGTGAGAAGTAATCAGTAAAGCTAAATTTTCAGCCACTAGGATCAAGTCACTCTTCCATTACTTCTTTTGTTTAGAACCAACACCATGCACTGATTTCAGATTACAGACACAGCATGTGACAAAAAATGCCCTTGAATAAATAAAGTCCAAACTTACCAAAAAATAAGTTTTAGATTAAATACAATACATACATTTCAAAAATGATTCTTTTTACACAAGATATACTGTTACAATGATAAATGTATTCCTTTCATAATCTGACTAATACAACATGTTTACATAATAATTATGTGCTCAGCTAGAATTCTTGTTGTTTTTAGACAAAAACAAAAAACAATGGAAGATATATAATTCATACCAATATTATTTTCTGAAAAATAAGATGAAAATACATAAATCAATCGCTGTTTAACTTGTGCTCTGAACTTCTCATCTTGAGCTTTTTATATTTCATGTTCAAAGCAATTCTACAACAAAATGACCAAATTATGCTCCAGATAAGCAGTCAGTGAAGGGGGATTACTCAAAACCCAGAAAGCTAAGAGTTGTGGTTCTTGTGCCCTGCACTTCATCTCCTAACAAGCAGTTTATATTCCAAGTTTGAAGTAACTCCTTTGCAAAATGACAAATTAAGTTTCAGTTCATATATAAAAGTATGCAAAAGATCAAAGCAAAGAGAAAAACTTACAGTCCGTACTTGTAAAAGGAGACAACTCTATATGGAGATACAGACTGCTGCTGATGTTGTGTTTACCTCCCTTGCTGAAATATCTGAAGCACACTACTTCAACATTTGACAGCTGTGCCCCCCTGGAACAGGATTTTAGATCTTCAGGATTTCAACAGCAATACAAGAAACCTACTAGAAAATCCTTGTAAAAAATCATTTAAAATTGAAAATCTGAATTACTGTGACAAAGTCACTACTGAATCCATCTACCTTCAATTTATATACTGTATATTGCATGATTGGTTTAATTGTATAGTCACTTATGAAAAGACTTTATTAAACGATAATTTGAGCATGGAGACAAGTTCTATGTAAACACCCTAGTAAAACACCTTTTCTGTCCTGTTTATAATACATTAGTGAATATAGTGCATTAGTGAATATGTTGTACATTGTTACATACCAGTGGTGTGAAATAAGAGCTAGGAAGTTTCTAAGAGGCCATCCTGGGTAGCTGTCCAATGTGCTGGGGTCTGCGAAACCAAATATCACCTGACAGAAAAATATGAAACTGTGGTTTAAAGTCGTCTCTTAACATTTACCCAGCTAACAATTTGCTACAGTAGAAATATAAGGGAAGGTCTATGAAGGGTAAGCATGGTATCAGGCTATTATGATTGTTTGTAGTACCCTTTCTTTACATGCAGTAAAGGCAGCACAATATTCCTCAAGTGTACACCTTCTTATTATAACTGAGCGTTGGGGGGACAATAAACCCAACAAACAACAACCAGTTCCACTTCCTGTTCTATGGTATATTATATCAAATGCTTATTTCCAAATAAAAGTTTCAAAACTTTATGGTTTGTATGCTCAACCATATAAAGGACTTATCATTTAAGATGATGAATAACCCTGGATATTGCTTTGATACAGTTACTGTAACAGGAAATTAACCAAAACCATACATGTGAAATCTCCCACTTTTGGAGGGAGATTCCCTCTTTTTAGGTTTAAAATTATTTGAAAATGACGGGTGTTTTACACATTTTCATAAGTCTCCCCACTTGGAAACCGATAACTTCCTTCTTCGTTCATATGAAAATAACAAACCTCCGACTTTGTAAGTGAAAATCTCCCACTTTGGCCTCACAGAAAGATTACATGTATGCAAAGGCTCTAATTCATTTAATCAAGCCTGCCCATTACTTGCCATTGATGTAAAGTTTGATTTGGTACGCACAATTTCATCAAAATCCAACCAACAGTTGAGGAGAAATATCGCAGACAAAGCTAATCTTCAGACGGATTGACAGATTGACTGGCCGACAGACGTAACTCTATTATAGCCTCTAAATACTTCATTTCTGTTGGTTCAACATGGTTAGAGTGTAGACAGACTGGTAAAGTCAATATCAGGATAATGTGACAAGAGATGATACCACAATGAAAACAGCACTTTAACATTTAAAAGTTAACACTGTCATTGGATAACTTAAATTTTATGATTTCATTTTCTAAATCATCTTTAAAGGTGTTCTCTTTATTGTTTATTGGGTTTATCGTCCACACAGCAGTATTTCAGTTATCTGGAGACGGTGTCCACTTGAAGCAGATATAGTGCTGCCTTCACTAGGTATAGCATGCCGTGAACACCTCGCATGATACCACACCCAGTCAAATAATCCTGACACCAGGCCAACCAGTCGTGGAACTATATATTTGGTTGAGCATTAGCTAGGGAGCTATACCGCTACCATTTTTAATGACTTTGGTATGTCAAGGCCCACGATCGAACCCAGGGCATCCCGTACCTGGAGTCAATGCTCTACCAAGTGCGCTATCAGATCCAGTTGTGTTCTGTTTATCAAGGTTAATTTCATGCTCCAGAGAGAGATTATTGTTCTAATCAAATAATGATCAATGATAAAAAGAATGATGCAGTGTTAAAGGTTAAGATAATAGTTATCTCAGTCTTGCTTCTGCTGCTGCTATTGCTGATGATGATCATGATGATGATGATACGATAAAAAAAAAGATTATATTGATAAAATGTGATGGATGAAAATGCTGATGCTGCTGCAGATAATAATGATGAACCCTACCTTTCTCCCGGCAGCAATATGAGCCCCAGCCTGTTTCAGTGGTTGTATGGACACTTGCTCGTCCTGTGGCACGATGATAAAGTATCCACCCTTATCTTTAGAATCTGATTGGAATCTGTTGTACTCTTCTGTTAGCTGGATTATCTGAGGAAATATTACAAAGGGTGATTCAGAATTAACTGGACTGGTTTGGAAATGTTGTTTCTTGAGTCAAATATTTCAATAAAATTTTTAGAACCATTCCTTAGAGATAATACAAGTAATAATTAATAAAACTTAATAAAAATTAATTTAAAGCAAAGTAACACAACATATATTATTTATTGCCATAGAAACCTACACCTGTGTTTGTGAGATGGGTTTGATAATTTTGCTTAAATTTCTTAATTACATATTAAAATATAAAATTTTTAACATGCTGTTTGTCTCTAATATATATGTAGATATAATGGTTAACAAATGGTTAACAATGCAAGGTTTAGTGTAAGTACATTGACAATGCGTTTTCTTCCATGTCATCATCTGATGCAACATAATAAAATTCTGTTCTGTTTTGTTTGTTTTTATTTTTGAAATACATTGAAATGCATTGCAGCAACTATTTATGATTATTATAGCAACGTCCAGCTGTTTGGTGCAGGAAGACCCCAGACACAGGTCTGGGTAGAACCACCGGTGCACCACAAGTCAGCTGGAAGACCTTCTCACATTAAATCCTTCACCCCAAACAGGACTTGAACCCACGTGGTGAGAGGCTAAGCAGTCAGAGTAGTTACAAATCGGCACTCTACTACTACGCCAGGGGGTCCCTAATTCTGTTCTGAGCTTAGGCATTCGCTACAAGATAATGCATAAGACCTTACCAGGCTGATACATCTAACGGATGGAGGTTAACTTATGTATTAATTGCAATGGCAACAAACAGAATATTAAATGTTTGATTTATAGTAAAAATTATTTGTTTTAATAAATTCACCTTCCTTACTGAGCTAAAAAAACAAGTTTCTCTTGTCAGTCTGACTGGTTGCTGTAAGCTGGTTTGGAATAGTTGATTGAACTGTTTTGTAGAAACAATCATCAGGCTCATAATATTAGAATCCAAGGTTTTAAAACATTAATGATAAATAACATCCTTTATTTTAGGTATTTGTAACACTTACCTGGTCCTGAGAGTAGACATCTTGTACAGTGGTCACCTGGGCACTCAGCTTATAATCCTCAGCAGGGCACAGACAGGGGAAGGCAAACCAATAGTAGTAATGGTACTTCTTCAAGTCCTGTACAAAGAAACATCGGATCTTAAATGTCTTTTGTGATGTACATTGATCTCGTTACTTCCTACACCTTCGATGTAGAATGGTTCATATGAATTTTATCACATGATGTCACATGTTTTCCATTTAATACACCTGTTACATATTTTGTTATATTATACTAGTGTAATACAGCTTTTTGATTGATGACATGAAGGACGTCATCAAAATTCAGATCATCACATATTTCACCAAGTATTCTTAAAATTTCATAAAATTGTATCTTAGTGACTAAAATCATGTGATAAGAAGAATCTGACACTTGTCATTTAATACAAGCATTCATAAACTCATCTAGAAAAAATGATAGTAAGCTCACACAAAGGGTCACTTACTAGCACTTCTCCTGATCTTGTTTGTAGTAAATTACAACTCGTGTCAGATTTTCTATGTATGTATGTAAATTTGTATTGCTTAAATTCCTCATTTTAATGATTCAGGATATTATTGCACCCTTTCTTGTCATATTAAATAGTGTCAGAATAATGTTATCAAAAGGATTCAGTGCTTTATGAACCTCACAACTGGCCCTGCTGGTTGTATTTATAAAAGGTGTGAGTTCTATGCTGAGATTGATCAATAAATCATAAAGTCAAATTTTAAGACGACAGCAGTCAGGAAGATGTACACATTTTTTTGTGTTGGAAGAACTGCCCCCTCTCAAACTATACAATTCTGCATTCATTGAAGTGACATAATCAGAAAGATAAGGGTCAACAACCAAGACTGATTGACCCTCTTTAGCACAGGAGAGTAGGTCACTTAAGCCCTATGCTAGTTACATAACACAATTCTGCAGAATGTACTCCTGCATGGTCTTGAAGTGGTAGGTTGGTATTTGCAAAACCGTACTTAATTTTGTGTTGTAATTTATTACCAAATTTGCATCTAGTTTAATGATGTGAACATTTGATGTCTTGTTCTGCTATGGGCTTTTAAATGGGTGACTTTGACTCTCATTCACATCACATAATCGAAAAAAGTAGAACTACTTTTTGTCGCACTTGGTGCAGGAATATTCTTAAATTGACAGGTCAGTATCAAAAAGAACTGATAAAGCATGAAAAAGTTTTTGTTTAAGAAAACATACTGTACATTATGTCACAACATTTGTATTGTATCTCTTGGTCAACATATTAAAATAATGCTTCCAGTACAAAGTATAATACAAAATAGTCTTGAATAAAAATAGGACATGATGTTTACACCAAGAAATTTGATGGCTTACAAACACTACCCACCTAAATACCGGTCCTATAAATCATCTAAAACATTGTTAAAAAGGGCAATGATTTCTGATATATTCTTCAGATTGTAACGAGTATAGCGGGTGCACAGAGTCATGTAATACTTAAGATGACTGTAAAGTTTCATCAATAATAACCCAAAACTGTAAGAACAGAAGCCTCAACAAAATCACATTCATGGATGGACATAGATAGATGGGTGAAAATGGACAGAAAGATAATATGGACAACCTGATATGAGTATACCCCAACCAAAACCTTTGATGTTGCAGGAGCATAATGATATTTAAGATATATTTCAAGAATGTTAATGGAAGCCACTGAGAAAAGAAACGTCAGAAATATTTTGTGTAAAGACATACAGCAAATATCTGCAATTTGGTTTTCTAAAAATCAAGCAATAGATTTAACAAAACTGTTGATTTATACTCAAATCGAATAACACTGCCTGTAATCCAATAATATTTCCACTGAGATAAAAGATGGATATTGTTGTAACAATACTTACAGCAAAAGTCAACAGGACGAATCTGGATAGAAGAGATGGATCTTCTAATGCTTTACCATTGAGAATGTTTTCCCAGATCTGGAAAATACAGCAACTGAAACATTATCAATAATTAAAACACAATCAGAGTGGCAAGACAGTGTCCACTTGAAGCAGATATAGTGCTGCCTTTACTGTGTATAGAATGTATAGAACACATGACACGATACCATACCCAGTCACATTATCCTTACACCGGGTCAACCAGTTGTGAAACAACCCTTATATTTGCTTGAGTGTTAGCAAGGGAGCTATACCACAACTTTTTTTAACGACTTTGGTATGTCGCGGCCCGGGATCGAACCCAGGGCCTTCCATACCTAGAGCCGACACTGCTGATTGCGCTACCAGGTCTGGTAATGCTTAGTTTGTGGTGACAAAAATCAGCTATAAAAAGGAAATATAATAAGCTCTGAAAAAAATTAAGTACTACACAGTGTTTAAATGCCATATTACTTAATATTTACATACAGGAACCATGATGCTTTAGATTAATTCATTATTTTGAGTCAGTTTAATGTAAAATTAGTTATAAATCTATTGCACTATATTAGCAAGACATGTGCAGTGGTTAGAATTATATGTTTAGTGATAAGCTGAGGTGGAAGAATAAAATATATCTGATAAATTGTGCACTGAAAAAAGGGGTCAATTGTTTTAATTGTGTAAATATCATGCACCAAGCTGCAAGTTCATGACTATATAATAATATGACAAACCTCTTTGCCGACAGCATCTAGCACAGCTTTTTTGTCCAAGTTTTTGAAGTCATCAATAGTATTTTTGTTATGAAGGTAGCCTGAACTCAGAAAACACCTGCTTGGTATGCTCTCACTTGTTCTGAAACCGAATGTGGACACATCTGGAATGCTTTCATCATTGTGTGTAGTCAAAGATTTAAGTTCTAAAAGACACAGGCACTAATCCTTTTTACACTTTGTACAATGTATAGCAGAAAATCTGATGTTATTTTTATTTCTTTTCAATTTTGCTTTTGTTTGATTTTTTTTTACATCATACCAACATATTTATTGCCATATTTGTGATATCGAGCTCATTATTGGTGGAGAAACACACCAGGCATATGTCTGGGTAGACCTGTTGGTGCACTGTAGCTCAACTGAAAGATGTCCCCATATTAAAGTTCTTGTACAGTCCAGGATTTAATCCATGCAGTGAGTGGCTGAGAAATAACAAGTCAATAACTTAACTGCACAGTAATAGGCACCTTTTAAAGGTGGTATCAGACTGTTTGCCTATAACAAATGCATGTAACAATATTTTTCCTCTGTTTTAGGGAATTTAGGCATAATTTCTGCATAAACTCATACATTAGTCTAGGTAAGGACGATTTTGAAGACTACCTATATTGTTAGCTTCTATACATCGGCCAAAAAGCACTCTAAATATTCATTCTGTCCAAATCTATATATAAGCAAGATAGTGATCTTTGCTAAAAATAGATACTGACGTCAACTCCGACTACACAGATAACTTGTTCTCAAAAGTAAGTTGTCACATGGTTTTCTTAGTTTAAAAATATTTATCTCAGCAGCGTGGCTCATCTGTTTGCAATGACAAGTTTGGATTTATGCTTCATTGTTCAAAAAGATCTAGGACATCAATGAACAGCATTTTGCAGGACCTTTCCAGCCAACAATAACAGATTTGTTTTTTTGAGAAAATTTTTTTTGTTCAAACTGTTGGATAAAACCAATAGTTTGCCTATATGAAATACATATAACAGTATCAAACCACTTCTTTAGGGAATGTGAGCATCATTTTTACATAAACCCATACCTTAGTCTTAATAAATATGATACTGAACACTAACTGAATTGTTTGACAGAACCAATCACGAAAAAAATCACCTTGACTGTGTAATCTTTCCAACTGCATAAAAAGCTTGATAGTGGTTACTGCTTAAAATAGATATCAACGTCAGAGCAGATTATCCAGATGACTTCGTAACATGATATCAAAAGTAATCGGTCACATGTTTTCCTACGTATGAAAATAGCTTTCTCTGCAGCCTGGCTTGGATAGGAAATACCTGTTTGCAATGATGAGTGCTTATTTATGCCTGACTGTTCACACAGATCTAGGACATAAATGAACAGCATTTTGCAGAAATTCAGATTGCAATGCCTTATTTCATTATTTGTGAAAATAAATTTTGGTCTAAACTGTCGGATACCACCTTTAATACTCAAATGTATATATAATGCCTAAGTTGTAAGTTCTTTTCCCCAAGTTAATCTTGGATGGATGATTCATACTTATCTGTGAACATATGTATAGGTTATGTGGATAGTTACACCAGCCATGGTGTCATACTTAAAATAAACATGTAGCAAGATTCACTTTATTTTTATGTAACAGGGCTAAATTGTGTCTGGTACACTTAATCGAACAATATCAATTGTTTTAGTTTGGTTAGTTGTATTTTGTTGAAGACTTCTTTTAATATGAAATGGTTCATATGAAGCAACAGTCTTACACTTCAAATGCTGAATGGTCAACATTCATTCTACATGGCATCCCAGGCTGGTCGCCTGAAAATAATAAGCAAATATTTCAGGATGATGCAGACTGTTACTATAAATAGAAACAATTCAACCTTGATTACTGGCAGATATGGCTGCACCTGTACTGACTTTATTCTTTTGGCCCTAGTAATTGGCCTATTGACATTTTGATCTGCATCATCATTTTTTTAAGTCAAAGTTTTGATTCAAATGAGATAAATAAGGAAGAATTTTTATAAAATATTGTTTTCTGACAGCTAAGGTAACTTTTAAATGACATACTATTTATTATAAAGAGCTGGGCCTAACTCTGATAAATGGCCCAATAAGGCCTTTTTTGTCAGTGGGCCACTTATCAGCGCTTGGCTGAGATCCTCTGTATATAATTGTCTAAATGATACTTTTCAAAGAGACCTTCAAACCATATTTAGCAACAACAAAAAATGTCATAACAGTGTTTTCTTCTGTGAATAACACCTTAAGAGAGTTTTTATTTTCAAGGTTAAAAAATGCAAACTGTGATGAAACCTTCCCATATACCTAATCAGGGGTATAGAGCTGTGTTGTAAATACAGTGTATGAGCACTGTTGTTCAAGATAGTTGAGAGAGTATGTTTGCCCCGGAAAGATTTTTGCAATTACCGGTAATAAAAAAAAGAAAATTAGTACGCATGTTCCGACAGTATGGCAGTGTCTGTGAGATGATACACCATACTTTTAAAGTGTGTTAAAATCATCTATTTATCTATAAGTATGCCTAAAATGAGTTGCACAATTTTCATGTGATACATTATTACCATTGTAATAAAAGCCCAGGATTGATTTGACGGTGTCGTCTAGCTGGTATTCATTGAGCTTTTTCTGTGAAAGGTGGTGCCAAAAACCAGCATCTATAAAGCTGCTAAATGGAGAGAACTGTAGCTGGATTGCCATGACTTCTGAAATAAAACAATGCAAGAAACTCTTTCTTATGTCAAAATATCAAATTAAATAAAAATAGTAATAAATAACTGGATTTTTTACTCAAAATTTGTGTAAAAAGATCAAATAAAATAACATTTTCAAGAACAATGTCACAATGTACGCCTTATCAAATTAACCCTTCCCCTGCATGTATATGCCATGTTACACCTTTACAAACCATTCACAATCATTTGCAGAATCTGCATGACTAAGGATTTATGTGTAGATTGGTTCAGCCGTAAATCTATTATTACAAATTGAACATACATTAATTAAAATCCTTTTATCTCTTTTAAAGAAAAACTACAAATTCAAGTTAATATTCAAAATTAAATATGAACTATAAAAGAAGGGGTTAACAAAAAATATTAAAATGTGATTTTAAAGGAAATTCATAAATAATGAGTCATGGTGACACCTAGGTATTTTGCATCATAAAGATAATAAAATTACATGAGAAAGACACAAAAACAAATAATTACAGTACAGTTGTAGTCTAATATAAATCCCATTCAATTTAACAAAGACTGTTCAATAGCTAGTTATCTTCATAATCATAGTTCATATGACATCCCAAGATCCGCCCCTGCACAATGTTTTCTAATTACGTTGTCGTACTGATAAATAATGAAGTCATATACACTGTCATTATAAACCACTTGTCAGGTAAGTATTATGTTCAAAAGATTCTCAAAATACAAACCTTTTAAGCCTTAGAATGTATTGATATTTAATTTTTAATCTGTTGAAAATGAAACTGTCGTGTGTAAAAATGTAAACATTGGTTGTGTTTAGTAGGCGGGACAGCGTCTTCATCCCGGTTTCCGTGACAAGTGCGTCACGTAGTTATCCCCCTTTGCTCATAGAATGCTAGGTTTATAAAACCTTCGAGGTGAATACTAAAGTCCGCATCGGACCTGTTTGCAGTATGACAAAAATGAAAATAAATTAAAGAAAGCAATATAATTAGCTGGCCGATACATAAGTGAAAGTTCTTATTTTGATATTTAAAAAGAATGAACATTTTAAGTGTTGATTAACGAGTTTAACTGCCCTGGAATTTGAGATACTGTTGAAATTCGTCAAAGATTATACCAAAGTATGATGGGGGGTTTTTTTCTACAGAAATTATGCACAAATATCCCAAACAGAGGTCAGATATTGTTACCTATATTTTATATTGGCAAACTGTCACATACCACTTTTAATTGCTCCTTACTAGTATTCTGTTTCCCGGCAAAGACCTTCATACACGTGTACACTTGAAGTCTGATTTGTGGCTCTAACCACGCAGTTTTTATTCCATAAGGGGAATAGCAAGACATTTGAAATTCAGTAAAGTTGCATGTTCTGATATTTCTCATTTTAGATAGGTCCATATTCCCAATGGCTGTTATTCTATATAGGTGTATACTCCGACGGTTGCTCTTCCATAGAGGTGCGTACAGTGTCCTCCTATAGAGGTCCATGTCTGTACATTTGTTATCCCGCAGAGTTTCATTTCCAGACATCTGTCACCCAATATAGGCGCACACCCGGATATTTGTTACCCCATAGAAATGCAAACCCGACCACCTGTCATTCTAAAGAGGTGTATAATCGGACATTTGTCATCCAGCAGAGTTTCATTCCAGACATTTGTCACCCAATATAGGCGCACGCCCGGACATTTGTTACCCCATAGACATGCACACCCGACCATCTGTCATTCTAAAGAGGTGTATGCCCGGAAATTTGTCATCCCGTAGAGTTTCATTTCCTGACATTTGTCACCCAATATAGGCGCACGCTCGAACATTTGTTACCCTATAGAAATGCATACCCGACCATCTGTCATTCTAAAGAGGTGTTTGCCCGGACATTTGTCATCCGATGGGGGTGCAATAAAGGACGTTTCTCACGCCAAAGGGTTGCATACCCGGACATGTATCATTCCCATATAGTATCATGCTGGAAATAAATTTGATATTCCACTGAGTTGCATGCTCGGACATTTATCATCCTATAGAGTGCATGACTGGACATTTGTCGCTGCAATACATTTGCATGCCTATTAATAGGTCATACAATAGAGTTGCATACACGGACATACGGGGAGGATCCAGAAAATTATGGTGGTGTGTATAGATTTGGGTACTTTATCGCAGTAAATACTAGATGTTTAAGGGGCCCTAACTTCGACCTAAGCAGCCAACAGACACAATTTACTACCCCCCCCCCCCCCCCCCCGGATCCATCCCTGACGGACAAATGTCATTTTATAGTTGCATGACCGGGCACGTGTAATTCTATATGACGTTGCACACCTGGAAATATGTCATTCCTGTAGTTTCATGACCGGACATGTGTAATTCTATATGGAGTTGCAGTACCTAGATATATGTCATTCCTGTAGTTGCATATGACCGGACAAGTGTTTTTCCTATATGGAGTTGCATACCTGGACATATGTCATTCCTGTAGTTGCATGACCGGACATGTGTAATTCTATATGGAGTTGCATACCTAGACATATGTCATTCCTGAAGTTGCATGACCGGACACGTGTAATTCTATATGGAGTTGCATACCTGGACATATGTCATTCCTGTAGTTGCATGACCGGATAAGTGTTATTCTATATGGAGTTGCATACCTAGACATATGTCATTCCTGAAGTTGCATGACCGGACATGTGTTATTCTATATGGAGTTGCATACCTGGGCATATGTCATTCCTGTAGTTGCATGACCGGACATGTGTAATTCTATATGGAGTTGCATACCTAGACATATGTCATTCCTGAAGTTGCATGACCGGACATGTGTTATTCTATATGCGGACAAGTGTTATTCTATATGGAGTTGCATACTTGGACATATGTCATTCCTGTAGTTGCATGACCGGACATGTGTAATTCTATATGGAGTTACATACCTGGACATATGTCATTCCTGAAGTTGCATGAACGGACATGTGTAATTCTATATGGAGTTGCATACCTGGACATATGTCATTCCTGTAGTTGCATGACCGGACATGTGTAATTCTATATGGAGTTGCATACCTGGACATGTGTCATTCTATCATTTGCATTTTCGGACATGTGTCAATCCTATAGAGTTGCATGTCTGAGAATTTGTTATTCCATAAAGTTGCATACTTTGACATTTGTCATCTCAAAGAGATGCATTCCCATATAATTGCATTTGTCATCCCATGATGCACGTTTGTATATAGTTATAATTCATTGGAGTGCAAACCTGAACATTTGCCATTCTATAGAGTTGTTATGGTACGGACATTTGCTATTCCGAAAAAGAAGATGTGTAAACAGTCAAATATGTACCAGTGATTACGAATGGGAAGTGCAGATGCCTTAAATATGCTCAATATATAAACGCACACACACGCGTTATGTCTTATTTTATGAAGACGATCAATCGACTCGTCTATTAAACTCTTTATCCAATATGTCACTATTGTATCCTTTTTCTCATGAAGACGTTTTTAAAGGCATTGCAAAGTTGACAATCGAAGGGTCGAATTACCTTAATTTGTCAAAAATGGTAACGGTTTTAGTTGCTTTAAGGGAGACAAAAAAGTGTTGCATATACAATCATTAATCTCCCTTGATATGTCAATGATAATGTACCGCTATCAACACAATTTCTTTTCAATTGTCAAAAAACAAACAAACACACAACAACAACAAAACAGCTGAAAACTAACTCAATTAATATGCAGTTGTTACATATGTTCAATTTTAAATATATTTACACGTTCATCAATCATGTAGAAATCGTCTAACACAGAGAGCAGTATATATTTACTATATATTTAGAAAAAAATCAAACTTGCTTATCACAATAGGCACGTGTTTTGATGTTTTTAAAACACAACACTTCGTGCAGATTAAAAAAAAAAAAAGGCCAGCAAAAATGGCATCGACAATCAACAACAATGCGGACGTTGCATTCGTCTGATGCGTATCGGTGTGAGATTTTGTGAGTCATAAGCAGTTCCGGTCGACAATATAGTTCTCAAAAGCCATCACTTTTAACTCATATTTAGCGGTCGTTCACATAAAAATAAACATCATCACTTATACATATAACTTTACTTGTTTAAAAACGGTACGTGTCTACGGAGTATTGACGCAAGAATTAAAAAATATGAAAATTAGTCAAACTCATACGCGCCATTCTGTGAACTACTTTCTCTAACGCTCGATAGTGTGTCGCCATTGAAAATAAGGATTCCAGGAAGGATGAGTTGAACTGCTTATTTCATCAATTAATACCCAGTTTATCCGCTCTAAGTAACTATGTGTTATATTTTGGACATACCATCAACCTTCAAAATTAACATTCCATTCAGTTCTGTGTGGATTTGACAGTTTTCTTTTGCCGGAAGTACTAAATCAGTCGCGACCGTATTTATTTATGTTGCAAGGTTATGGACATGATTGCTTTCGGATTTGAAACATTTTTGTTGTCAATTGTCATTGGACATTCTAGAGCATGTGTTTGTTAAGGATTTTTGTTAGCATTCGATGTAGACAGTCCTATATGTTAGAATATGTGTATTGTTCGTCATCATCTGTCACGGTAACTTAGTTGCTTACTTGGATCAATAAGTTGATTTTCGCTGAAGTTGATTTTGACATTTTATAAAATTAACAAATAATTATTTTTTCTAGATGACAAACAAAAAGATGGCGCATATCATTAGAAGATATGTCTTAACTGGTGTAAAAGCGGAATTTAGTGGCAATTCGTTAATTGTAAATTTTGACTATTTCTCTATGGGATAACATTTGTAAGCTCTAAGTCATCCCATATTTGCTTTTATTTTCTAGTTTGAGAGGATTGGTGAGAAAAGGGAAGTAAGCAATTATGAATAAGCATTCTTCAGCATCAAGTTCTATTAATGGGGATGTTGCAAGAACAAGTCGAAAAGAAGATCATTCTACGAAGGCGGCACCAAAAAACAAGCCAAAAGCAGTGAAAAAATCAACTGATATGGGACAGAAACTTGGTCATGGTAAAACAGGTAATTTGAATAGAAGTGACAGGCAATCACCAGAGAGCAATAGTGTTTTAAGAACTAATGTCACAAATTCGAGATTTAGACGTGTTAGCACAGGCAGTAGAGAAAGACGGTGTATTTCAGAGGATGTAACAGGAAAGATGCAATCATTGAGTGAGAAAGAGAAAGCGACAACTCGTAAACAGTTTCAATGTGTTCCTAGTCGGATACCTGTAGGTTCTAGCAGTGACAAAAATGAACGTGCAATAGAAATCAGTAAGCGGATACGGTCTTACAGTCTTCCTGTTGAAGGGGGTGACGAAGATTCAAATCTCTCTGACTTGGACAGTAATAGTTTACATGAAGTGAAACAGGATAGTAAGTCGAGGACTATAACTCAAAAGGATGACTTCATCATGACAGATCATGTGAATGGTGAAGTGATCACCCATTCTGCTCAAGATGCTTCCAATTCAAAGGAAGAAAAGTGTATATAGATAAAAGCATTTGTGATAATAGTTTAGATAGTAAAGAACAGAATGATATAAAGAATAGAAGTAGAATTAAAAAGTCAGTAACAATAGACGATACAACTACTATTTTGGAGATTGATGGGCCAGATAAAAATCTTATTGTTTCTTCATTGAAGACGGAACAGTCAAAGCCTGGTAGTAGTGGTAATGTAGATACTAAGACAGATATAGATGGTCAGAATGAGCCTAAAACATCTGATTCAGAAAGCAAACAATGTAGTGATGGTCAGTCAGAAAAAAAGGATGAAGAAGGAGAGAAGAAAGATGAAGAGGTGCAGAAGAAAGAAGAGGTAGAGGAAAAAGCAGTGGCTCAGTCTGAAAATGGTCGCTTTTTCAAATTTGATATCGAGATTGGAAGGGGTTCCTTCAAGACAGTCTACAAGGGTTTAGACACAGATACCGGGGTGGCAGTGGCTTGGTGTGAACTTCAGGTAATTGTCTTGGCTTTCACATTAATTTGTTTCTAGGGTTATTTTTTCAAGAGTTATACAATAAAGCAGTTATTACTTGTATATTGAAACACATCTATTAAGCCAGCAAAATCAAGGGTAGAACCATTGTCAGAAGCAATGCATTTATCAGTTTTGCCTAGGACTACCATCAGTTTTTAGAACCTATAACGTGCCTGGATTTGACCAGAATATCCCACCAAGATAGCAATCACTGTTAATAAATAATGAGGAATTTAATCAGCTTAGAAATGGTTTAACAGTAGACAAGAACAGATATAAAACTGGCTCCTTCTGTAATTTGTTTTAAGGAATGTAATATAATTTAGAAGAGAAGAAACCTGGTTTAAAATTGGTCATAGTCATGTGAAGGAGTGGCTGAAAGTTCAAATCTTACTAGTCAAACTCAAAGAGGTGCAGCAGTGAATTGAGATCATAGGATCATATGACTGATAACCCAGCTGACCTTCCATGTGCCAGTGGTTCTTCCCAGATGTTGGTGTGAGATTTTTCTCTGCCATTGATAGTTAAACATACAATGAAAAAAGAAAACAAGACAATTAACTCTGAGAAAAAGTTAATTTTTATGATCTGCTAGGTTCTTTGTTGAGACATGTAAAGTAATATTATCTATTTTATTTTTCTAAGACAAATCCAATCTTTCCAATCTAATTGTATTTTATCTGTGTTTTTGTATTGGGCAGGCTTATATTAATATTGCATAACATGCTTATTCATTAAGTTGTTGCATAGATTTATTGCCTTTATTCATCAAGCTGTGTGAAAACATTATGCCAAGACATATAAAAGATTGTTATGTCCTTGTAAACAAGTCTTTGTACTCTATGAAAAATAATTTGTAATGTTTGTTGTGCAGGAAAGATTTGATGTAGGTGTAAGTATAGTGTGTGGATTGTTGGCCTATAGCCCATTTCATACCTAAACCTGATGTTCTATGTATGTGGATAATACACTGCATGAATACCAAAGGTTGGCAGTATCATTCGCTAAAGTTTTCAAAGGGGATAGTTTTTGTGTTTTTACAAAATGTTTTTATTTAAATTTAGAAATATAGCATACAACCCCACAACTACTGTGCATTTCAATGAAATAAAGAAACTAAACTCATTATTATGTTTAAAGTGGCTTTAATAAACATGATGTTATTAGTCATGTTTTTGTTATATTCAGTGTGTCCTCTTCAACTGAAATTGTGTTAAAACGTAACAACAAATTTTAAGTTTGTTGCACCCTTGTTTGGTTTATTTTTAAAACATTGGACAGTTGTAATTATATATATATATTGGATGCAGTTAAGCAGTACTTATAATGAATAGCAGCAGGCTTGTTGTTCACGACTATTCACACTGTCCTCCAGGCATTGAGATGAAATTATTTTTCAGGTCAAGACCTGTTTCTTCTATCTCCATTGGTGATCACACAGAAAGTTGTGTTTAGGTCATTAATAAATGTGGGGCATTCATGGCCTAATGGGTAGAGTCACTGATTGTTAACTCCTCTTGAGCGCCATTGCTACTCGTTGCCTGGGTTCGAATCTCTTTAGGAAGAAGAACTGTCATATGGGCAGGTCTTTAAGCTGCCCTGCGATGTACTGGTGGTTCCACCCAGACATTTAACTGGTGTCTTTCTCCACCAAAAGTCTCTGGACCGAGCTACAGCGATTATAATTGTGCCACTGCACTGTATCCTGAAAACAAAAAAAATAAGTACATATTGATAAAACGGATAACATGGAATTTTCAACTGTATATTACAAAATGATGAAATATGACATGGGCTACCATCCAACTATCCAACTATTTTCTTGGTTGTATGAGCTAGCCAACCAACTTTTGTATCCTTAGTTCTACGAGGGGTTATCTAAAACCATGTTACTTAAGTATTTTGACATGGAATCAGAATTTTATGTTTTGTTTTTAAATGTGTTTAAAAATATCATATCAAGGTATCACTTAAAATGCATTGGTTGAAGAAGTCATGGCAAGGGCAGAATCTTAAATATAGTGAGGTCTTCCAGCTGGCTTGCGATAAGCCGTTGGTTCAACCCAGCTATTAGTTAAGTTTTCCACCATCAATAATAGAAGGATGTCACCATAATGGCCATAATTGTGACACGGTGATGTATCTTAAAATAAAAAATTATCCGGCTCAGATTCCAGATGTCTTATTCTGTGGAAAAAATCCATAAATTTTGGACAAACCCTCGTATTCCTTTGATTGTTGAATGTGGCATTATAATTGTTAATCCTAATGAGGGACATTAGTGAAGAGTCTCCCTTAAGTACTCCCCAAATGCAAGTTGGTCCTTTAATTTGGATAGCTTGATTTTTCTGCTCATACTTTTTGGAGAGTATGCAGACCTTGGTGTTACATTGTGATACTTGGACGATCATAAAGATACGCATCCAAATTTTTGTTTTTATTATGTTCCTCAGTAATACTTTGAATTTATCAAAAGTAAGACATTCCAAATATTGTTACATCTAAAAAAGAGCAAGCAATAAAATACAAAGTGTTCCAACTTAAAGGTCCTACTTGCTGTTTGCTTTGCTTCTGATATTACATGACAAGAGACTAAGAGAGAATTCATAAGTCACCAATGTTCCTCTTTATTTGTATCTATAAGCTTTAGATATTTTCCAAGTCCCATATTTCAATATTTCTTGTTTAAAGCTTAAAGCTGGTTTTTAGTTTTAGTTTTGCTAGGATTGTGTAAGCTTAACTCTGAGTTTATGTGCATTAATAAGATAACTACTGAATAATTTGCAATAAAATTGTATAGTTAATGATACTAGAGGTGGATAGAAATTAATAATACTGTAGTTGTAAGATGTTGAGTGATACAATCATTTAAAATAAATGGCATTTTATAAGAAGATCTATTGGACAGTAACTTAAGATGATATACCCACTGATGAAACAATATTGAGGTTAAGTCGGACTGGCAGGTATTAAGAAAAGAAAAACATTTCAACTTTTGCAATGTGTCAACCCACATACCCAGTTCTTGTTTGTTACATTTTCAAGCAAACTGCTACTTAATTGTGTTCCAACTTAACCACCCTCAGATATTCTGGTTGAATATATATTCCTCAAGTTTGACAAACTAATACTCATTTATAATTCTGCATGCTGTGCAAGCCTGGTGTTTTATATTACTTTTAAAACAAGCACCATTTATTCAGATAAAACTGCACCTGAATTTTCATAAATTTGATATACAATATGGAATTATATGTTAAGTATATTTTTAGTTGGGTCAGATTTCTGTTCAACACTTTTTCTATTAAAAGGTGCTTAAATTTGTTATTTTTTTGCAATTCCTTGTGGTTAGGAAGCATTTATTCCAGTTAAATAAGAATTAATCATAGCTAGGTAGCAAAGAGGCAATACATTTTAGAAAAAATGCTTTTGGGTTCCTAGAATTAACCTAGAAAACCAAGGGGCGCCCTAAGCTGAGCAATTAGACGCTGCGCAGCACATTGTTACTACACAGTATGGGTTTAAAGGCAGTATCCGACACTTTGCCTATATTAAATATATGTAACAATATCTGACCTCTGTTCGGGGTATTTGTGCATAGTTTTTGCAGAAAATACATACTTAAGTCTAAGCTTAGACGATTTTCAACAATCTCTCAATTTGTAAGCAGTAAACCCCATTAACATTTAAATGTTCATTCTTTTTATATCCATAAATAAGAACAATAGGGAAACCTGCTAAAAATAGACACTGACATCAGGGGGAATGACATGAATTAGCTAAAACATTACTAGTCATACGGTCTGTTCATTGATGCAAAAGCTCTGTGTAACCAGACTAGGATAAATCCCCACTTGTCATTGCAAACATGTGTTTCCTATCCTAGCCACGCTGCAGAGAGGGCTATTTTTAAACTTCGAAAACAACATGACCACTTACTTTTTATATAGTCATCCGGGTAATCCGTTGTGACGTCAATATCTGGTTTTACTGATTTTAGCAGACAACTATCACGCTTTCTGTTGGATCGACTGGACATTTAGAGTTTGTTTTTTGTTTTTTTCACCATTGGTACAATCTAACAATCGAGTTAGTGTTCAAAATCATCTTTAAAAGGACTTAAGTATGGGTTTATTGAAAAAGTATGACCAAATTCTCCAAAGTGGTGGTTAAATATTGGTACGCATATTTAATATATTTAAACTGTCCAGATACCACATTTAAGGGTAACATGTGCATCTTTTTATGCCTTGAGGGTCAATACAGTAACACCTATGAGTTACTAATTGCTCAAGCCTATATGGAATTGTTGAAATAAATGTCGGATACCACCTTTAAGATCAGGCTCAAATGCAGAAGACAAAGGGTTAACCTAGTAAAGTGACCAGACACTCCACACATGCCCTACATCTCCCCTTATCCTTTGCCAGTTTTGTTCCTCCAATCAGCATGCGTTTGGGTGATCTGTCCTCTCATTTGGCATTGTGCCAGTCAAGTTTGAAAGTCCAACCCACCAGTTTGTACCTTTGGTATTTAAATTACTCATAAGTCATTCAACCATCACTTATCAAGTTAGATTTTTCTTCTTATAACAGTCAACAAATCTGGCTCAAGATTATTTTTTTATATTCTGTGGTTGATGAGTTGGAAATATTTATTGTTTTGGTAAAACTACACTTTCTTGTGTGACACTTGGACCTGTTATGTATATGTTGGGTGTATCAAGTTTATTATATTGTTAGTTTTGTTCGGTCTATCTTCCACTAGAATTGTTAAGTTGTCTAATACATAGAATGTAGTTTATTATTGACTTATTGTCATTAAGACATCTGATCAAATATTGTCAATTAAAATTTATAATAAAATATACGCTTAAGTTTGCTCATGTCTGACATCATTTATAATGACATATTAAAAAATTAAATGAAAAACAAAAATGATATTTTGCATGTTAAATCCTGCCATTTACTTTGCACTTAATTTTTACTTCTTAACATGATTCATGAGCCAATCAATCTGTACCGGAAAGGCTTACATAACTCTATTATTAGTACAAAACCTCTAAATCAAAGTGCTGAAAGTGCATGATACATACTACAGTACCTTACCACAAGGCAAAGTTTACCAGGTGCAATTTGAAAGTTGATTTAGCTCTAATCTGTTAGATATGGCCCTTGCATATTATTGACATGGTCCAAGCAAGGACTGGTCAGACCAGGTTTGGTTGGTGGCTAGTCTGGTGTGATAAGATAAACTTGAATCTAGTGGTCAAGCCTTGGTCAAAGAGTGGATTTGCGTGGGCTGTTTTTTTTTTTCTGTTTTTTTTTTTTATATAAAAGATTGGGAGTTGTTGCTTTTTTCCAGGTCTTTTTAAACAAACTCATTGTGTGTTCGTGAAGAAGAATTTTTTGTATAGGTCCTTGGATACTATTAGTTTTTGGGTGAAAAACTTTAATTTTTTATTTTATTTCTATTAGGCTTACGAGTTCTTTCTGTAAATGACAGCAGGCATACAAGCTAGTTACCTTATACTAATACAATAGATTAAAGATCTCCAAAGACCTTTTTGTGGTAGAAAGAATTAGTTTTTAAAGGCAGTAAAAAAAACACAACGGAAAACCTGTTTCCAGACACGTCCATATGTTTATAAGACATATTTTGTGTCTCTCTAGTACTGATTTTGAGAAAGGAATGAGACCCTTTCGTCAAAGAAATACTATTTTCCAGATTTCATTGGTTCTGTGACACTGGTACTTGTATCAATGCATCACATATACAGGTACCAGTACCTTTCTCCCTCCCACCCTTGTCAGGTCAAAGGCAGTATGTGCTGGTGGTGGATGTGTGTAAGACTGGTTTTGATGGTGGTTATAACTGGTTTCATGCTGTCTGCAGTGTACACTGTACATTTGTACCTCATGGGGATCTCTTCCTAGATTATTGCTGTATGGCACAGTTAGTTTATCTTATAACTTCATGACTCGGACTGACCTAAAGTCTTAACATACCACCTTAAATGTCTCTTTGACCTCTATATAAATGCCCACTGCTTTAACTTAGCTAGTCTTTCAGTTTGTATATGAAAGATCCACTGTAATATAGTTCTACTCCTCACACTATATATTTTAATATCAGTCCAGATGTATAAAAGCTTGTGTATATTAAGTGCAATATCACAATTAGCTAATCTCAAATACTGACTTGCACTATAAAATTTCTACTCTTTTATAAAAAAGAATTATTTTCTCTGAATGTCCTGTGATATGACGTTCTGGAAATATTGTAAGTGGATAATGTTATATTTAAACACATTTTGAGATTATAATGTTTACAGAATATTCTAAACACATTTTAAGAAGACTTTTGTTATTCATTTAACTGAACACAATGGGGTCCTACCGATATCCACAGTTATCTCCCTTGTGAAGTCAGTTTAGAGTGATTTCCCTTTGGTATTGGGTAGTTCCGGTTTGTTGAGAAAAACGACGATCAGATAAAATATCGAGATTTATCCCTGTGTTCTTAAAGGAATTTCAACTTTCGCTCTATATTCAATGTAGGAAACTGATGCAGAACAGCAGTACAGCCACAGCTAAGAAGGAAATTATGTATGATAGAGTAAAACTGTTAAAGTCGGAACAGCTTCTCAAGAAACTGTATGGGTGGGGTAAAATAAGTTGTTACTTAATCTCGACAGATCGTCCCGTAATACTGGCGTGTTGCGATTAATTTCGCTATTTTTGTGGTCTTTTTTTCGTCATTGATGAGCTGCAGATAATTTGTGTAAGCTTTTAATGCAAATGTGCTGGAAGAGAAGTGGTAATTGGAGCAATTCGACTATAGTAATGCATTTTTATACTAGTCATGATTGAAATTAAATGTGTGGCATGTAGGGAGTTGGCAACATATGCAACCTATTTTGGTGTGTGTATTTTTGCTCTTTTATCCTATTTTCATTAACTCAGGCCCTACAGCCAATTAACCAGTCATCCCTTAGAGGCATTTTTCCAGTCATCCCCTACACCTGGTGGGAGTCTTATCTGCCCCTCATGCCTGGTGACACATCTGGTGTGGATTACCGGTCAGTGTTAGATATTGGGGATGGTTGTATACACAACACAATAAACATGTCATTTTGGATATACTCTAAAAGTTTATTTTCACATACTTGCAGCACAGAAAGTGCTTTACACAACCGTGTAAATTTAAACACTGTAAGAAAAGAAATACTTTAGAAAAGATAGAAAATTACTGAAATCTGAAGAACAAGTAAGATTATTAATATCAAAATTATCACATTTCAAATGATTAGATATTATTTACCTCATCAAGTTTTCTTATATTTATAACGTTAATAACACTGCTTTATTTAAAAAAAAATATAATGAGTAACTTTAAAACAGTCGGCCGCATTTGATTGAAAGTTGCGATTTACCGGTAGTTTGAAAAAATAACGCTCTTAAACTTCATATTTGATTGAAAACTTCCGCTATTTCCGCTATGTTTAGCTTTTGTCTTTTGATCTGTTGATATTTGCAATTATATTATAACTGGATCTGACACAGGTAATTCCACATATCCGCCGATACATGTGCGTAAAAATAGGAATTTTAAAGCTAACAGTAAGGCACATCGCCGTTTTTCTTTGTCTCGACATAATTAATTCATTGTGTTTACATCCGGGTTACGTGAAATTCTGATACATATATTTCAGGCCATAAAAACCTTGCATGTGACCACGCTTTTTCCTAATCCACAGCTATTTTCAACATAAAATCGGCGTACTCTCAATATAGTTTACTGTATATAACCGAAACCGGAACTACCCAAAGAAGCGCCACCTCGTTCAAGGGAGGTAAATACGTAGCGAAATCAGGGATAACTCCGTATATCGGTAGGACCCCATTCATTGAATTTCATTTGTCTATTTATTATTGGAAGCTTTTTTGCCATGACATTGTCAGTCACTAGATCTTTATTTTGCTAAAAAGTGTTAACTAAGATTCTTTACAGATACTCAGAAGAATTATACTGGAGTCATAAAAAGAACCTGTTAAAGCACGTACCTTTTAAAGTATTATTAGAGTTCTTCGAAATGCTTAAATCTGCATATTTCTGGACTCATTTGTAGAGAGATCATTGGTCAAGGCTCTAATTATAGGCTCCGCCTACTGTCACAGCACTGCTACTTCCAGGTGTTACCGCAATCAGCGTTAATTTAATTGCAACTCAAATTGTACTGTTATGTATAATTTCTTTGTTACCATTAAGACAACAAGCAATATACATTCATAGGAACCTATCGCAAGTTAATTTATCTTGTAGTTAAGTTAGTCCGTAACAGTATACAATTAAAATGGAACGTTTTCAAGCCTAGATACTTTGTTTAATTACAATGCTGTCATAATTTATAATGATGTCATTGGGATAGTGGGCGGGTTTTCACTTGCCGAACATATCGCATCACATTTTTTTCAATGGTTCACTGTCAAGGTCATATATTATTCCAGAAAGTAAACAAAACTAAGTATTCTAAGAATGTTAAATTGTGATTTTGATCGTTTAAACAACTTTATGTCAAGAGTAATTTATTGAAAACCAACTTGTAATGAGTTTCTGCGTTTATGACCAAACTAACACAGGGTTCTCAGAAATGCTTAAATCTGCCTATTTGTATGCTTCATTTCCCCAAATGCACATAAATAAATAGACTACAAGTGTGCTTACACATAGATTTTGCAGTAGGACGCAAACATAGCCTGTCTGTCTAACGCAAAGAGACTGTGTTTTGAAGAGGAGCTTCTTGATTTCCACATGATATACTCTCTCCGCAAATCACTTTTTAGTTTTGCAGGTATGCAGAGAGATCATTGGTCGAGGCACTAATTATGGGCTCCGCCCACTGATGTATGAAAAAAGGTTTCATTTTTTTTATTGACAGCTTAGTTCTTCCTTTTTATGCGGGTGATTATTTTATTTGCAGCTCTAATTTTAAGTTCTTTGATTTAACTTATCTTACCTTATACTATAAATACTGCCACAAACAGCTATAATTTTTTAAGAGACAAAACATAATGGCATCGTTCGGAACACCAAGTTCATAGGTGAAATTGACATTATTTTCTCGTTAATTGAGCATGAGTGAATCACCTTGTAGTTAAGCTAGTCTAACAATATGCAATGAAAATGGAACGATGTTAACACCAGATACTTTAATTACTTGATTACAATGTTGGTGAAACTAAGGTAAATTAAGATGACATAATTGGGATATTACGCGGGTTTTCACATGCCAAACATATGACATGTATCTTCAATCAAAGTTCAGTGACAAGGCCATATTTCAGTCTAGAAAGTAAACAAAAGCCAAGTATTCTGAGAGTATTACATAATAAATTTGTTCATTTAGACAACATTAAAGTAACAGTCCTGTGTCTTAATTTTCCATAATAATAAAAAATACTATGCATAAAACATGTCATATATGTTGAATTGACCATAGTAAATGCAATATTATGTGTACATTTTTTATAAAATATTTGATTAAAACTGTTTTTTGTGTAAGAAAATGGGATTTAAAAAACATAGCAAAATAACTGTGAAAGGTAAAAACACAGATGATTCTTTTGATGTAGTGCCTACTCAAATTCAAATTATGCCTGCAAGTCAAGCTGTTATTTTTAGCTCACCTGAGCTTATGCTCAGGGTTGGCTATTGTGATCGCCCACCTTCTGGCATTCAGGCATCACGCGTCCATCATCATTTTTAAATGACATCTCCTCTGAAGCTGCTGGGCCAAATTCATGTCAAATTTATAGAACAATAAAAACAACAAATACAATCATCTATTGTAGTGTTACGAATAAGTAAGCATGCAAAATAAAACCTTGTGTATGCAAGAGCTTTTGTATGCAAAATCCTATAAAAAATTCACTGTAAATAAGAATAATATGTTAATTGTAGTTTTGAAGTCATAGTAATGCACTACAATGATAGCTGAAAATTAGTATAAGTAGGTAGACACATACAAATGCGTGTTCATTATTATTGTGCACACAAAAAAACTCCCACCATGAATGGTAGGTAGGTCATTGATGGGGTGTCTTTAAAGAAATTTGGTAAACAAGGTGTTTCCCTTAAACTTGCTGTGCATAAATTGATTAAGTCTTAGTAGATCATCCAGCTTTTGCTGCGACTGGGAGCTGACGTATCTTGAGTGTATCTGTAGTTCTATGTTAATTTGTCTTTGTATATAGTACTTAGCTTTCAAAGATTTGAGAATTAAAATGGGTAACTTTTTTGTCAAAGGTTGCAGGATAAGGGTCATTACCGTGGACAGACTGTTTAATTCAACTGTTCTGGACAGTGTACTTCATTCATAAATAGGTCCCCACTGCTGTCTGGGTATAATGGTTGTACTCAAACAGAGGTGATTATTTTTCAGATAAGTGGTGTAATTCTGTAGGTTGAACAAGAGTAGGACAAGTTCTCAATGAAAATTCCTCAGTTTGAATCTTTTCAAACTTATCCTAGGTAAAATTTGCAATCCTGTGTGCAGTAATGGTATTTTGAGACAGAGAGGTACAATGTACTGACTATTGTACTACCAGTCATAGTGTTCAGATAAATTGTTTTGAAGAAAAAATGAAAATGTTCTGTTTGTAAGTAAAGGCTGTGTATTTTTAGCCAAATACAAGCCAGAAACAGGGAAAATAATTACTTTTAACTAGATTAATATGAAGGAAAAAAAATATGCCTGGACGTATTTACCTTTTAATTTTAGCTAGAAAACAGCACATTTTTATAGAAAAGAACATTTTTAAAGGAAGCAAATTCCCAGTTGAGTAACATTGAACTTATAGAATATGTAGGGGTAAATTGTTAAGAAAACAGTCCATTAAAAAAAAGCCAGAAAAAATGTATTGGAACAATTCTATAATTGCTTCAGGTGTAGTATAAATAATTTAGCCAACCCTTTGTGGGTCATTTGAGATTAAATTAGCTAGCCATTTAATGCAAAAGCATGATGTGGGCAAGTCTTTCAGCTTAGCTGCATTGTACCAGTGCCTCTTTCAAGGCATGGTCAGGATTCTTTCTCAACAAAATTGGTCACATTAATGTCAATGTTTGTGTTGCTGTGATATATTTCATAAAAGAAACAAACAAGAGGAAAATGTTGCTGGAAAATCGTCTTCACTGTAAAATCTTGATTTCATTCCTGGGCATGCCATAAGAGCTGGTAACATAGTATAATTACAAAACAATTGGGTAATAAGCCATAGCAGTGCTTGGTTATGCAGTGAACTTGATTCGCCATCGTTCAGTGGCAGCTGTTTCTTATTTGGTGTTATTGTGTTTTGCCATTTCTTAACATTCTCTTTGGAATGATGTACATTGAACATGTTATAATTGTCTGCTTCCATGTTCCTTTCAACACCATGTCTTTGTCATTGATATATAACATGCTTGCCACATTGCTCGGGTTGGCATTTGTTCTTTTATAACATTTTAAAGGTGGTATCCGACTGTTTGGACCCAAAATATTTTCATTAAACATCTTTATAAATCATTGTTATCTGAACAGATCTTGCAAAATCCTGTTTATTGATGTCCCAGGCCTCTCTGAAAAGTGAACCATAACTCCACAATCATCATTAAAATTATGCATTTCCTATCTGAGACACACTGCAGTTACCTATTTTTAAACCAAAAATACCATGTGGCCACTTATGTTTTAACTCATTCATTGACGTCGATGTCTATTTTTTGCAGGAATTCCAGTTGTTCTTATTTACAGATACTGTTACATATTTAATATATAGGCAAACTGTCGGACAACACCTTTAAAGCAATTTTGTCTGCTTTTGAATGCAAAGCATTAGCACATCTTTGAGCCAAACATAAAAAGCACTTAAAATATTATTGTAATATTTTTATATTATATTTTATTATTGGAAAAGAATATGGAACCATCCTTCAGATCTTGCATGTTATTTATGACTTAATTAGCTTATCTTTATAACATGTATCGTTATAAAAGTATCTCCCTGTTACTATTATAGTCTTAAAAAAGTACATAAATAAATAAAAAAAAAATGTTTAAAATTTCAAACATGGTGGTTAATATCCTATAGTTGATGACAATCGTTGCTTGGTTGTTGCTTGATAATCTTTATTTAGGGAAAAGCTTTTTGGTAACTTACAAGTTTTTATTATATTTTATAGCTCAAATATGTGCATTTTATTTTTTTGTGGAGAAAATAAATATTTTACTCATTTGCCTGTGTTCTTGCCACACATTTCTAGGACAAGAAATGGAACAAAAGTGAGCGCCAAAGGTTTCGAGAGGAGGCTGAGATGTTAAAGGAACTACAGCATCCTAACATTGTACGCTTCTACGACTCCTTCGAGCAACTCAACTCCAGAAATCGGAAAGTTATCATCCTTGTGACAGAGCTCATGACATCCGGGACCCTAAAAACGTAAGTACTGTATAAATCTGTGTGTGTCTCTGTCAGTCTCTCTCTCTCTGTATATATATATATACTCATTGGATTTTCTTACAGCAGTTGATTTTTCACAAGGTAGTACCATATCACAAATGCACTAAAAGATTCAGTAGCTGTCTTAATTGAAGCACAAACATCTCTTCGTTAAGATACAAGCATACTCCTGAAAAAAAAACATTAAGAAAAAGACACACAGCTTTGCCTAATTGGGGGCTTTTGCCATGATATTTAAATTTGAGTTCAAATTTAAAAACGTTTTTAAAAGCCACAGTGCAATTTAAACGGGAGTTATTATTCAGAAAAAGTCTCCCTTGAATTGAGCTTATATTTCTTGTCATAAAAGCTGAATTATGGTATATTTATTGATGAAGAGTAATTATTCTTGTTTGCAAATTTCTCCCTTTTCAGAAAAGAATATTTTTACACAATCAACATAGAAGCTGAGCTTTTTAAACTCTCCTTCTTAGTTGGTCATCATATTTCTGTGACATTAGCACAGAACTGTCATTGACATGGTTATTTGTCATACTAAGTGCATACATTGTTATGAATGCTAGTTTTGTCAACCTAGATGTAGGATTTTATAAGAGTTACTTGTTGCTTAATTGGATGTATCCTATTGTGGATTTCCTCTCTTGGAGAGATCACAGCACATTTTCATTGAGCTGAACTTTGGCAAACTGCCCAAATATAGCCGCATGTATAGTTTGTCAGACATAAAAAGAAACAAGGTAGGACATGTCCAACACTGATTCAAAATTTGAAGGAAAAAAAATGGAAAAAAGAATTTTTAATGAGAGACCTTTGTAAATTTTATTTTCATTGAGCCAAACATGTGGCAATCTGCCATTTATGTGTACTGTCAGACAGGGTATACAGGGCTGTCACTACATAAGGTGTATGATACAGAAGCCAGGTAGAATATGTCATACAATGCTTCAAAATTTTGGGGGGAAAATGTTAACAGGAGTCACATGCACAGTATTTATTGTCACCACTATTTGTTTATTGAGTTGAACAGTTGTACAAGCTGCCAAGTACTTGTATAGTCAGGACAGGGTATGTAGTGTGTAAGGCACATTTTACACCGACAAGGTAGAATCTGTCTTCCCTTGTTGCATGCCATGTAAAAAATAATTATGTTATTTGGTTAATGAGGTGCCTAACTATAAATGCAAGGTAGATATTTGTGGAAGTACATTTTTTTTGGAGATGTTTTAGTTGATTACCTTATGATTGCAGTTTTGATTGAGATGAAATATAAACTTTTTTTGTGCGGACTGGGCTGTCAGTTGATGTGGAAAAAACTTTGGTTTCATCAGATAGATAAAATTTATTCTTTTATTAACACATGTGGTTCCTTGACTATGTTAATAGTTTTTTCAGTCACAAGCTTTCCTTCAGATATTTAAACAATTTATTTGATTGAAATTTTTAAAACAATTGTGGTGATTATACTCTAGCAATATTTTTTCTTTCAAGATTAATGTTATTTGATTGAATTTGTTAACCACTTATTATTTCCACTCTACACATAATTGCCTCATTACTTTGAGGATACAAAACCACAACAATACACGCTGCTTTGGTTCAATAATATTAAACAAATACTTCTAGAGAATATGTTGACTAAAATTGTATTTGATTTCTTGGAAGCTGAGAGCTGTGGTTTGATTTGCATACTGTCTAGTTTCCATCTCATAAATTGATCAGCACTGAATAAAGAGCGTTCCTGAGCTAGTATTGATTAAAGTGCTACTGCAATAGTCTTTACTAGGCTCTAGCATTTAAGTTGATGGTGGACGATCCATTTCTTAAGATACAAGTTTAACATGTACTTTGGTTGCAGTTAGTGCTGTCTGAATTCTTGCCATTTTATGATTTTAAAACTAGAAGGGTTGGGGACTAGTTTGTAGGGATAATGTTGCACTATTAATTTTTCAGTTGTGTGAGACTGCTTTCTTTTAAATACATAGTGCTGCCTTTGCTGTGGTAACATGTCATAAAAAGCTGATGTGATACCACACCCAGCCATATTGTCTTGACACTGCTCTGACCCTTATATTTGCTTGTGCTTAAAGGAGCTATACCACTACCACCTTTTACAACTTTAGCATGTTATAGCCAAGAACCGATACTCGCAACAAAAGTAACTTCTGTGCTTTCAGGGTCAGGTCATTTAGGGGACTAGTTCTATTGCGAATTCTTTAATTTCTTTATCCTAAATTGGTTTTCATTTGTATTAACTTAAAAGTGACAATTCTTGTCTGTAGTTACAATGCATGTTTTGGTCAAGTATTGTGGAATGTCTTGAGCTATGTTACAAGTTACATGTCAATTGCTACTGAACAATTGCAAGTTAAAACAGGAAATTGAAAGTACAGGACTTTGTCCTCTTGTTACTATGTATACTATTTAATTGGAAATGACACTGGCCTAATTACGTGTGAACTCTTTATGTGGCCAAAGTGGGAAGATTTTCTCTTACAAAGTGGGAGATCTGTTATTTTCATACAAACAAAGAAGGAAGTTCTCTGTTGGGAGATTTCTGAAAAAGTGTAAAACATCCCTCATTTTAAAATAATTTGAACCTTAAAAGTGTGAGTCTCTCTCGTAAAGTGGGTAAGTTCACCTGTATTCATTGGAATTAGTCAGCTATTAGTTTATATTATAACTTCAATGTGGGGAAGTCTTTCATTTGACAGTGAACTGGTGATCCTACCTATGGCATTTGCCCCATGGTCTTCCTCTACCAATAATGGGAAGAGGTTAATATGACCATAATTGTGTTGGTGCCATGTATAAGGTGTGATGTATAATACATCATAAATACAAAGCTTTTCTAAAAAGAATATTACATCCTTAGCCCTCTCTTAGCATGTTTTTTTGCAATCATGTATGATTGATATTGGTTTTAGTGTCTGGTAAGGCAGACTGATAATGTAGAGTGGGATTGACTCATGAACCGCTAAGCATGACTTGATAAGGCTGATTCAATGCTTTGTTAGATTAAGATTTTTGCTCTTTGCTGCTTAATTCAATTTGGTTACTTTTGCTTCAGTTAAGCACAGATTACTAAGATTGTGTGAGACTGTAAGCACAGGTTACTTAGATTGTGTGAGACTGTAAGCACAGATTACTTAGATTGTGTGAGACTGTAAGCACAGATTACTAAGATTATGTGAGACTGATAAACATAGGCAGCAGAGTAAGGCTACTGTATTGCTAAGTCTTAGTTTGCTAAGCATGAGTTGGTCAAAGCAAGTGGGAACTGTCTGGTCAAGATCTGCAATATTTGTTCTTTAATCTCTTGCAATATGTCTAGTTACCAGCACCTGTTCGCAAATAACCATTGGCACATATAGCAGTATAAAGCTGCAATGCAAGCAGGACATTTCAGGGCTTCCAGCCTCTGTAACTGCTGTTTCTCTGTTTGTAGCCCACATCATACTAGATTTATTAAAGAGCTAATTCAAAGTCACATTTATTTGTGATCATCACCGTACAAAAGTGAACAAAATTATGACTGCTGTAAATAGTGCAGATGCTGAATAGATGTGGAATAGATGCTCCCTGGCCGACCTGGATCTTGCTATTTCCCATAGCCTAATCAATTAGTGCTCTGCAGGTTTAGGTCTAGGGTCTGCTATTGGGACTTTGCTCCCATACATTAATAATCTCATGCAGACGGCTCATGCTTGCTCACTGAGTCAGCAGGCAATTTACATGTCTCGGAAGGCACTACACCAAAATTATAGCAATTTTTACCAGACTAGTACATGTCCATCACACATTCCAGTCAAGGCCACAAAACACAAAATATTTTTTTTATCTTTAATAATTATTTTCATGCTTATGACACAAGCTAGACCTGTTCATAATAAATGCAACTGTCAAAAACTACTTTTAATGAACTTTTATGAGCCTTATTTTTAACACTGCAGATAGCTTATTCTTTTTAACACTTTTGGCAACCATTCACTAAAATAACGGGAGCATAGTCATGCCCATGGTACAAGCAGGCTCATGTTGAATGCTAATGCCTTGGCAACATCTCGACCAAGGTTAAACCAAATTTTTGCATGTCATCGTGCCCATGATACATCTGAGAGATGATTTTTATAATCTTGGCAACACTTCACAAAAAGTTAGCAAAACTTGCATAACCCTTGTCATGTTCAGGACATGTCTGGCCTCATTATATTTATTAGAGTCTTGGCAACACTACACTAAAAGTACACACACAGCTTCATTATGTTTGAGACATTATCTCAGTGGCATTCCTGCCATGCCTCTGCAGTGCTCCATGAGTCTGTAGAACTCTGATAAAAGATAAGTTCTCACCACAAAAATATATCATGTAAACTGAGTGAGTCTGGATGACACATCTTGTGAGCTATTTACCCTACATCTCACAAGTTACCTTACATTACCTGCCTGTGAAAGTATTTACTCTTAGACTACTACATTTGTTTATAACCCAAACTAAAATCCTAATAGATGCTTACATCTACATGCGGAGACACAAGACTTATATAAAAAAAAGAGTAAGCAGCAAAAATGTTAAGTCTTGATCAGGTAGCTCTAAGCTGGAATTGATAGATGTAATCAATTTACAAAATTTGCCAAAGATTTTTCATTTTTGCTGGTTAAAGAGCTAATAATCTGTTTTAATTTCTTAATTATTTGTTCAACAAATTAATTAAAATAGATTATATGACATGTTGAAGGAGACAGTACAGTAAATAGTACAGATCCTGATCAGCCAGCTCCCAGCAAAAGCCAGCTCCCAGCAAAAGCAAGCTTCCAAAAACCAGCTCCCAACAACAGCCAGCTCCCAGCAAAAGCCAGCTCCCAGATCACCCAGCTTCCTGCTGTTCTGTACACAAGACAGCAAACAATATGATCTTTTGTTGAGAATTGTAGGATGTATTGCTGCACATATTTTGGAATAACTCCAATTATCTGGATCTGTGCATGCCAGGTTATAGATCTGCTACACCAGCTGTCATTCTAGAAGATCCATTAACTTGTCTGCTGAGTGGCTGGAAAAACGTTAACATTGCATAAACTGATGGCTCATCTTCTGTTTTAAAGTAGTTTCCAGATAATTAGACATGTACCATGTTGTTATCATGAATTAATAGTGGAGTGTTGACTAATTTCTTTAATGGACAGACCAACTTTGGAGTTGAGTAAACTTAATTACTTAAAAAAATAAATAAATTATGTTACGATACATATGTATAACGAGTGAAGAATAATTATTAAATAATTTGTATCAGATGAAAAATGATAAGAATGGTAGGACTCACTTTTGAATCGGACTAAAATAAATAATTGGATTTATTTTTTGGAAGAAGGGAGATTAGTTATACAGGAATCATAATATTTTCAGAATATTGTCTTTGTTTAAAGACATTTTACATGCTTATTAGATTATTCTCAAAACTCAATGTTACAGGTCTAGGTGTTTTTCAGTTTATACTTTGCCTATTTTAGTGGACTGACGATAAATAGTCATGTTAGTTTATAGTGTTTATGGTTAATATTTGGCCAATGGCTATGTCGTTTATGATTCGTTAAGATATAGATATAAAACAAGTCAATGCCAAGCTTCATCTCCTTTGTTTTTCTCATCAGACAATCGTCTGATATTAAAGGTTGGTATCTGACAGTTTGCCTACATTTTATATATGTAACAATATCTGTAAATAACAATGATTGGGATTCCTGCTATAAATAGACATCGACGTCACAGCGGAGGGCGTGGAATGAACTATAACATTAGTGGTCACATGGTTTTCTTGGTTTAAAAATAGCTATCTGTGCAGCGTAGGCTCAGATAGGAAATACATGTTATAATGACCATTGTGGCAGGTATGGTTCACTTTTCCGACAGGTGTAGGACACCAATAAACAGCATTTTATGAGATCTGTTCAGATAACAATCGTTTACTAATCTGTATAATGAAAATATTTTTGGTCCAAACTGTCCGATGCCACCTTTAAAGTGGTGTACATTCCTATACTCCCTTGTCCCTTTCTTTCATCCACTGTGGATATTTGAGTAAATTACCTATGTTTTTCCATTAGAATGTATGTGGCACATGTTTGCATATTATATTCACTTGCATATTTTATTCACAGTTGTCTGGTTTGACAGGCTTCAAGGATGGTCAATTTAATACACTTGTTGGTAGGCTCTGTAAAGGTTGTTTAGATAAGGACAAGTAAAAGGAGAATAGCTGTTGCATAAACATTCGTTTTGCATTGTTGGTTTTATGAAGCATAATAGTACTGTCCTACATATTTTTTGATATTTTAAACATTCTGTGTAGATAATAATTTCATCGGAATTTTGTTAGTAGTTTTTTATAGACACAAATGTAGAAGAATTTTACTATATGTATTTAAGTGAGTGACTTTGATAGTTAAAGAGTTTGTTATGAAGCATTATCAGTCTCCATACAATGACAGTGAAAAAACAAAGAATTTATTTCATTTTAGGCTAAGATATTCTTTTATACATTTTATTCCCACTTTTTTTTTTGTCTGGACAAAACCAAGTAAAACCTTCTGAAAATATTCCCAAGTGTGCCATTGTAATCATCACTCTGTCAACATGTTTGGCTGCAGAAAGTACATGTATGTGAGGCAGACTTATTCTTGTACTCACATTTTATTCCCAATGTTTATTATATACCATAATATATCAAGAAATTGTTTAAAATTAGACCTAAAGAATATCTGTTAATTGTATAACAAAATGTATAAAGTCTTGCCAGACTGGATTTCAGCCCAATGTACCTATGTGTTGGCAGAGGTTACTGCACACTAGAAGGGCGAGTAACTGTAGCTGCATGGAGATGGTGAAATAGGTGTAAGAATAAGTGTATAAATGTAATAACATTAGGCCAGACTTGACGTATTACAGCTGCACAATTTGTACTGAGGAACCCTTCCCCTGGAATTGTATACAGCTAAAATACACATTACCTCAGCAAAATGTTTCTAGAGCCAGGAATAACTTTGAAATGTGTCATTTAACCAACGGATATTTTGGGTAGATAAGAACAAATTAACTAATGGTTGATGAAAGCTTGAAAAGCATGAAGAGAGTTGAGATTTTTTTTATTCTTTTGATAATTTGTTTCTTTTTATTTTCAAAGTTTTTTTTCCATTTACTTTTTAAGATTATTTATTATGAAACAGATTCCTTTCAATAAAATGCAGATAGTAAATAGTTAAAATATATTTACTAAAGTAGAAGTTGTTTTAAAATGGTAATGTTTTATTTTTTTGTTTTTGTTTTACATTCTGCTTTAAAAGCACAAATGGTTTCTTATTGTATGGAAATGTTTATTTATGAGATACATAGAGATAAAGATATGTTTGCATTAATTTGGGAGCTTGTTTTTATACATTTAATCCACTCCGATTTTTCTCCAAGGTCAACAACAGTCTGTTTGACAAAGTACATAACTTAATGATGTAAATTACTGTTTTATGGCTTTGTTTAATCAACCATGCATATCATTTCTATGGCAACACACTAGGTTATTCAGAAATTGATGGGAAAGGTTTAGGATTAATAATCCATGTTCACGCATTCAATAAATAATTTAACCATTTTTTGTCTTTTTTTTGTTGTTTTGTCACTAAATTGTGTGATTTCTTCTTTCAAGGTTTTGTTGACTCCAATTAAATATTTAAAGCTTATTCTTTTTTAAAAGTAGCAAGGGTGTCAAGTCCTTAAGAATTTTTAAACCTTTGGTAATATTTACTTGAATTTTCATCATTATGTTAATGTATTTATAAAAATATTTTCCTACCCAAAGTTGAAAATGCAGTAAATGGCACTAAAATTTAATGCAAAAGTTACTATTTTGCTGGTCGATTATAATGCGTTAGCTTTTATAGGAAAAAGTCTGCTGTAAGACAACTTGGATGTACTAGATAAACATTATGACATGATATAAAAATACCTACATGGTTAGGTAGTGCTTATCAATAGTCTGTTTACACAGTTGGTGGGTAGAAAAAAATAATAAAGCAGTCCTTTGTAACTTGGAAGCATGCATTAATAAATATTTAAGAAAATAGGGTAGAGTCTGATCAGCTTTCTTTCTGATGTTCTACATTATTTGATGTGCAGACTCACAAGTAAAATGTTGATACATATTTTGAATGTTCTTGTAAGGAGATAAAAAAGGAGTAAAAAAATGTGAAGGAGTTTGCATTGCATATCTACTCACAAGCAGGAAGGGTATCAATACTGTATTTACATCTACAAAAACAAAAATGAGAATAAAGTTTAAGTTGCATACAAAATATTGCAGGAAAAGAGTCAGTTGTCTTAATCTGCCGTAGCAAAAAAAGAGTACAAGACCTAGTGCAGTCGGTAGAACGTCTAGGTACAGGAGGCCTTGGGTTCGATTCAGGGCCACGACATACCAAAGTCATTAAAAATTTAAGTGGTTTAGCTCCCTTGCTAATGCTCAAGCAGATATAAGGGTATTTCAATGACTGGTTGGCCAAGTGTCCGGATAATGTGACAGGGTGTGGTATCATGCCGGGTGTTCATTGCATGCTATACACAGTAAAAGCAGCACTATATCTGCTTCAAGTGAACAGTGTCTCCAGATAACTGAAATATTGTTAGTGAGACGATAAACCCATTAAACAAATAAAAAAGGAGTATAAAGTTTTAGTTGCATGCAACGTACCGTACACAGGAAAATAGTGGTGTAAATTGGGTATAGCAAAAAAAATGGGAATTAAGTTTTGGGTGCATGAAAATATCACAGGAAAAGAATCATTATTGTAAATTGAATATTTTAGCAAAAGAAGAGAAAAAAATACTGTTCTTCATCAGGCATAGAAAATAAAAAGAAACGGGGGGAAAAAAGTTTTGATTATTGCCAAAAAAATGGCAGACTCAGGGTCAGTACAGTATATCAGATATGACATAAGGTTATAATCTCTGTAAGACTGGTCATGTGACAAAGCCTTGAGGACACTTGACACATCTTGTGAATGGGGGGACTGCTGTTAGACAGTTATGTATCACAGAAATGGGAGTGATAACAATAAAATACCTGCAACATTACACAAAACGAATACACATTTTCCCAAAGCTTTCATCATGATTAATCATGTTATATGTGATTAAGAAACACGTTAACACTTCACGTTAACACTTCATTGATGGTTATGTATATGTGGTATTCTGAGAAGTGAAGTCTGTGTGGTAAATTATGCGTTTTATGTGTACAAAAATTGATTTACCCTAAACTTTGTAATAAATGCCCCCTCTCTTATAAATCCTCCCCACCAACGATTTTCAGAAAAAGAAATAAGGAAAAAACTATTTAAAAACAGGTTTGTGAAATAAAAGTGTCTTTACTCACCATCTGTCCAGATAAAGTCTTCAGTATTAACTTTGCTTTTAACTGAATTAAACTTAACTTCTAAAACTTAAGTCAAAGTACAGGTAACTGAATCTTAATTAACACACCCTTTTTGGAAATTTTAATGCCCCCGGGGGCGTTAGATACGAAGTTTATAGTAAGATTGCTTATTAAAGTGTGTATTAATGCAGTTAAGGCTTGTAATTTGGTGTACCTACATAACTCAAATATGATTTGAAAGCCATATTCGGAGTAATTCTTTAAAAAAAATCTTTTTTAAGTTTTACCAAGTATGCATATGAAGTTGAACTTTTTTTCTCTGTATTTTTCCTTAAGTCAAATCATTTGTGACTCTCATCTATTTGTTTTTTTGGAGCAAATTTATTTATGACTTGAATTTAGTAAGGGGTTTGTTCAAATACATTTAAACTAGTATTCAATGATTTGCTTCAAAAAAAAAAAAGAAGAAAAAAAAGAAAGAAAAGCATTAAAATCGTGTGTTGAACAACAAACCTATTCATCAGTATTTTGGGAATTTCTGAAGAAATACAAAATAACACACAAATAAAGCAAAGGAACCAATGAATGATTCCGAGCGGTTAGAGTAGCTGACTTGAAACTCCTCAGCCCTCACTGCCTGAGTTTGAGTCCCGGTCGAGGCAAGATCTTGCATGTGGAGAGGTTTTCCAGCTAACCTGTGGTACGCCTGTGGTTCTACATAGACATAAGTCGGGGTCTTCTTCCACCAATAATTAGCTGGACGTCCCTAATATGACCATAATTGTGTCGGTGCGATGAAAAAAAAAAGTTCTTCAATATACTTCCCAGTATATACAGTATTCATTTCAACTGAATTAGTACTTCCCATGATATTCCTCTGCTTTGCTATGAAATTGAAGTTTCAGATGATAAATGGATCTGTCAGATTCAACCATGATTTGGCTTCCTTTTGTACTTTAAAGATTCAGTCTGTGAAGAAGGTGTGTTTATATACTTGTGTGAATTTTGCAAATCTGTCAGTTGCTTTTTTCCTAATCTACAGCTGTTTGATCTTGCATTATAGGTTTTATTAGCTCACCTGAGCACAACGTGCTCAAGGGGAGCTTTTGTGATACCGCTTCGTCCGGCGTCCGGCGTCCGTCGTGCGTCGTTCGTCGTTCGTCGTCCGTCGTCAACATTTACCTTGTGAACACACTAGAGGCCACAATTTTTATCCAATCTTCATCAAACTTGGTCAGAATGTTTGTCTGCATGAAATCTTGGATGAGTTCATTATTGGGTCACCTGGGGTCAAAAAGTAGGTCACGAGGTCAAATTTTAGGAAAAACTTGTGAACACACTAGAGACCACATTTATAGCCAAATCTTCACCAAACTTGGTCAGAATGTTTGTCTACATGAAATCTTGGATGAGTTCGTAACTGGGTCACGTGGGGTCAAAAAGTAGGTCACTAGGTCAAAACTTAGAAAAAGCTTGTGAACACACTAGAGGCCACATTTATAGCCCAATCTTCACCAAACTTGGTCAGAATGTTTGTCTACATGAAATCTTGGATGAGTTCGTAACTGGGTCACGAGGGGTCAAAAAGTAGGTCACTAGGTCAAAACTTAGAAAAAGCTTGTGAACACACTAGAGGCCACATTTATAGCCCAATCTTCACCAAACTTGGTCAGAATGTTTGCCTACATGAAATCTCGGATGAGTTCGTAACTGGGTCACGTGGGGTCAAAAAGTAGGTCACTAGGTCAAATCTTAGAAAAAGCTTGTGAACACACTAGAGGCCACATTTATAGCCAAATCTTCACCAAACTTGGTCAGAATGTTTGTTTGCATGAAATCTCGGATGAGTTCGTAACTGGGTCACGAGGGGTCAAAAAGTAGGTCACAAGGTCAAATCTTAGAAAAAGCTTGTGAACACACTAGAGGCCACATTTATAGCCCAATCTTCACCAAACTTGGTCAGAATGTTTGCCTACATGAAATCTTGGATGAGTTCGTAACTGGGTCACGTGGGGTCAAAAAGTAGGTCACTAGGTCAAATCTTAGAAAAAGCTTGTGAACACACTAGAGGCCACATTTGTAGCCCAATCTTCACCAAACTTGGTCAGAATGTTTGTTTGCATGAAATCTCGGATGAGTTCGTAACTGGGTCACGTGGGGTCAAAAAGTAGGTCACAAGGTCAAATCTTAGAAAAAGCTTGTAAACACACTAGAGGCCCTATTTATAGCCCAATCTTCACCAAACTTGGTCAGAATGTTTGTCTACATGAAATCTTGGATGAGTTCGTAACTGGGTCACGAGGGGTCAAAAAGTAGGTCACTAGGTCAAAACTTAGAAAAAGCTTGTGAACACACTAGAGGCCACATTTATAGCCCAATCTTCACCAAACTTGGTCAGAATGTTTGCCTACATGAAATCTTGGATGAGTTCGTAACTGGGTCACGTGGGGTCAAAAAGTAGGTCACTAGGTCAAATCTTAGAAAAAGCTTGTGAACACACTAGAGGCCACATTTATAGCCCAATCTTCACCAAACTTGGTCAGAATGTTTGTTTGCATGAAATCTCGGATGTGTTCGTAACTGGGTCACGAGGGGTCAAAAAGTAGGTCACAAGGTCAAATCTTAGAAAAAGCTTGTGAACACACTAGAGGCCACATTTATAGCCCAATCTTCACCAAACTTGGTCAGAATGTTTGCCTACATGAAATCTTGGATGAGTTCGTAACTGGGTCACGTGGGGTCAAAAAGTAGGTCACTAGGTCAAATCTTAGAAAAAGCTTGTGAACACACTAGAGGCCACATTTGTAGCCGAATCTTCACCAAACTTGGTCAGAATGTTTGTTTGCATGAAATCTCGGATGAGTTCGTAACTGGGTCACGTGGGGTCAAAAAGTAGGTCACAAGGTCAAATCTTAGAAAAAGCTTGTAAACACACTAGAGGCCCTATTTATAGGCCAATCTGCATCAAATTTGGTCAGAATGTTTGTCTACATGAAATCTTGGATGAGTTCGTTATTGGGTCTCATGGGGTCATAAAGTAGGTCACTAGGTCAAATTTTAGAAAAAGCTTGTGAAAACACTTAAGAGGCTACATTGATAGACCAATCTTCACCAAACTTGACCATCATGTTTGCCAGTATGAAATCTTACATATGTTTGAAGTGAGTCATGTGGATTCAGTAGGTTACTTGGTAAAATTCTAGAAAATGTTGTCAACCCAGTGGCCACACTAATGGTCCAATCTTCACCAAAGATTTCTTAAGTAAATAACTCTTAATTACTTAATGTCAGATTTGAGCCTACGTAAAGCCTGTGTCATCAGGTGAGCGATTAAGGGCCATCATGGCCCTCTTGTTTATAAAGGCCTAGCCATTGTGTTATTTCAAATCTAAAAATATAAAATCCTGAATATATCTTGGAAATGTGTAAACCTTTTAGCTGATTTTTATTTATTGCCTAAATAATCAATAAAAAAAAAAAATTGTTAATCTTTTCATCAGAAAATTATCAAAATTATCACAAGGCTGAAAGTATCTGAAATTGAGTTGGGGCTAGTTGTTTTTGCAGAAATATCTTTATGAAATATGTTAAGCTCAATTTTTATAGTTTTGTAAATATTCGAATAAAGAAATTATTTATGGTGCTTGAATTGTGTAATTCATATACTGTATGCTTTATTACTAGCATGCAGTTCTGTTGAGATCCCTGAATTTCTTGCTTACCTTGTCTTTCAAGTACTGGCCTTCTGTCAACTCACATCCAGCTTCTCGGGTTCTAGATGTATAATGAAAACTTGGCTAAATTTAGACAACAGCTACAGTACTTTATTTTTGTTCCTTGAATTGATTAAGTTTTTTACCTGCTATATTTGTTATCAATCAAGAGTAAATTCTTAGTTTTGGCTATTAATTATGTGCAGTGGTAATAAAGCCATTATCCGTGTAACTCAGCAGAAGATAGTGTAGATCCAGATTAGACAGCTTCTGCAAGAGTGTTGACTGATAAGAATTTACAATATTTTGGGTCAGAGAAAAATAAGGCTGACCTAGTCACAGATGACGACAGAGCCCCTTTGATTGTTTTTAGCATGAATTGTTAAGCATAGGCCCTGGTAAACTAGATCCTATATATTGTGTTCCTTTTTTCATAACAATATTTGAGTGAACATCTAGCGTAATTGGAGCATTTCAGTGGTTCTTCCCCGAAATATTGCCAAATGTCTTCCTTCAGTGGATGCTAGGCTGAATGTTGGCATAATGACCATAATTGTGTTGATGCAATTTACATATCACAAAATAAATTCAACTTTTTGCTGAGATATTTTAACTTAATGCACTATACTTAAAATAAAAGCATCCTGTTTGCCTTTAGTGTATGATTATGTTTTTGTGTTGCAAAGTGTCACTTGAAAATTACAAAAACCAATGCACTATGGTTAATATAGGTATGATATCTTCAAGGTTAATAATGTATCCATGGTAGCAAAATATGAAACTATTTAATGAGATATTTACTGTTCTGTTAGGAGCTTTTGGGGGTGTTTTTATGTGATATTTTTTTTTCAACTTGATGTAAATACCTTTGTCAGTTCTTTTTTTATGCCATTGCGAGAAGTTCTGGCTTATTTTTATTAACTGTTGTGCTTATAAAATTATATTTAATTTAATTTCCAAAACAACAACTTTAGGCAGATCTTCTTTTTTTATAAATTTAGTCAAGCATATAATTATTTAAATTAAGTAGAGGATGATACGATTAGGTAAATCTTTTGGACATATTAATTAGAATTTCATTTATGAAAGCATGTGACTAAAAATATACATGACCCAACCTGGTATCTTAATCAGTGGAGTGACAAATCGGGTACTGGAGTGACATCTTCAGGTGCTGGAGGCCCTGGACTTGATTATATATTAAAGTTGTAAAAAATGGCAATGGTATAGCTCTCTTGCTAACGCTCAAGTAAATATAAGGTTTGTTCCATAACTGGTCCACCTGGTTTCAGGATAATGTGACTGGGTGTGGTATCATGTCATGTGTTCACAGTTTGATTCACACAGTGAAGGCAGCAGCTATATCTGCTACAAGTGAACACTGTCTCCAGATAACTGAAATACTGTTGGTGGGACGATAAACCCAATAAACATAAACATAGTGAATGCTTCAATTGAACATCATCTCTGAACAACTGAAATACTGTTGTAGGGATGATAAACCCAAGAAACAACCAATAACACAAAGGAAAATAATACAGAAAGTTACTTTTCATTTAACTGCTTCAGATTTTATACATTGTGTGTTCTGCAACAACGAATACATTATTTTTGCCTCTAACATCCTATACAGGAACCTAATTTGATCGAAGACGATTTAAAAATTTCATTAACACAGTCATGGAATTAATTTCCATTCTTAAAATATTCAAAAGCTGCCACATAACTTACAGTGATTCTCTGCATATTTAAATAACTTGGACCATGACTTATAAGTTTCGGATGTCATGCCCTTCTCACTTCCAGTACAGAAAACATAATTTTTTCTGTTAACTTCCTCTTAAAGACAATAGCATTTAGAGGACAATCTTGGACATGTATTTTGATCTATTCATCATGTTTTTTTTAGATGGTTTGTCTGTAAACTGGTTATTATTTTTCATTTAATTTTTTTAGTCTATCTTTAGGCTGATGAATTGTTTTGGGGACCATTTTGCTAAAAATCTTGTATTAAAATGGGGATTTTTAAAAGAAATAAAATGCCATTAAACTAAAGGATTCTCAAAAAACCAGTTATATCCAGCTTTATATATATCTTGATTTTTTTTTTTTAATGCTGAAATTATACTGGAATAAGAAAGTGCAATGCAATCTTCAAATTTAACCTCATAAAATACATTTTCTTCAGTTCTTTAGTGTTTCAAAAGATCTAATATAAAATAAGTCCTATTAGTAAGTGCTGAAGTCTTCTGCCACATGTCTGGGGTTTTCATTACTCTTATTTTTCCTTTGACAAACACAGTTATTGTGTGTTGCAGTTCATTTCATGTTGTTGGACAGGTGAAAAAAAAATCCACCTAGAGTCTCTGATTTGTAACTCCTCTGATTACTAAGCCTCCCATCTAGTGGGTTGGAGTCACATTTGCGACTTGTGGCAAGGTCTTCCAACTGACCCTGCGGTGCGCCAGTGGTTCTACCCAGACATTTGTCTGGGGATAGTCCTCCATGAAATAGCTGAATGTTGCTATAATGACCATTAATTGTCGCTGTGATGTATTTAAAAAAAAAAAACCCACAAAAAACAAACAACAAAAACAGCACTTTTCTCATTTCCCTTGAGAACCATTAATTTCATTAGTTGCATTTCATTTTATGTTGGTAAAATACTCCTGATACCTTAATCTCAATATCACATTGTTATTGACATATTTTCTGTTTTGATAATCTAAAAAGAATTAAACATCACTTTAGCCAAAATCTTTTTATTTTGGTGAGATGATAAACCCAATAAACAACAAAATCTTTTTAGCCAACAAAGTTATACTTACACCTACAATATACACGTCTGTAGCTACTTACTATAGCTATCATGCAGCTGTGGATGAGCAATATATGTGTTAGGCTACATTGTAGGATAATCAGTTTTTATGAGCTAGTAAACTACATGCTAGAAATGGAAGAAGGAAGAATATATAACTTATATTCTTCATAATGTACTACTTTTAAGTTTAGGGAAAGCAAATGAGTATTGACAAACTGCCAGCAGGGGAAACTGAAAACATGGCTGATGTTTTGTTCCTGTGTCTAATGGACCTGTGTATGACATTTTAAAATGTAGCCTTCTCTGGACTGAATTTTTGTCAGGCACATGGCATTAAATGCAGCTTATTGTTTAACACGCAAGATTGGCAACAATGTCACATCATTGTTATCACATACTTGGCTTGCTAAGCACTTAAGGATCAGGCTGTGGCTAATAGTGTAGATTCAGATCATGTTATTCCTGCTAATTGTTTGTTTGTTTGTTGGATTTATCATCCCAATAACAGTATGTCAGTTATCTGGAGACAATGTCCACTTGAAGCAGATATAGTGCTGCCATCACTAGGTATAGCATGCCGTGAACACAAGCCATGATACCACACCTAGTCACATTATCCTGACACCGGGTCAACCACTCGTGGAACTACCCTTATATTTGCTTGAGCTTGAGTAAGGAAACCATACCACTAAAATTTTTAACGACTTTGGTATGTCGCGGACCGGGATCATACCCGGGGCCTCCCGTACCTGGAGCAAATGCTCTACAGATTTCGCTACCTGATCTGGTCTCCTGCTAACTGATCAGGTCTCCCAGCGGAGCCAGTCATTCTGGACTTAACACTTTTTGCCTAGAGCACATTCATTTATTCTAGAGTTACAACATACACTGGGGGTGCCTGTGGCAAAGCAGTTAACTTAAGAGTAGCTGACTTGAAACTCCTCAGCCCCTCACCACATGGGTTCGAGTCCTGGTTGGGGCGAGAACTTTCATATGGGGAGGTTTTCCAGTTAACCTGCGGTGTGCTGGTGGTTTTACCCATATATAAGTCTGGGGTCTTTCTCCACCAGGAACGTTGCCAAAAATGACCAAATCTATGTCAGTGCAATGTAACACAAAAATAAAAACCAAACAAAACAATGTACACTCATAAATGCTTTTGCATGTGAAGCATTTTAAAAAATTACTGGACAGCAAAAACATCAAAGCAGATAAACATCTTGCTTACAATCTTAAACTGTATGGCATGTCCTTTTTTCAAAATCTCATAATAAAACTTGTATTGTGTAGCAGTATGAATGAAAGTCTGACATGGGATAAGCTTATACCAAGGTCAGAGGACACAAAACACTCTGTCTTGCAGGATCTGGTCTAATCCCATACTCTGCTTTGTTTATAAATCCATTGTAGCTCCTACATCTTCTTAGATAAGTTTTATCAGTTACATCCACAGGCAGTGAGAAATACTGCTAAGACTTGCAGCAAATAGTGCAGTTCCTGATCAGGCAGCTGTCAAGCTTTTAATCAGACAGCTCCCAATTGATATTTAAGACAGATCCCAGAGGATCTGCATATAAACTTTTTTCCTAAGATGGATAAATCCATGCTCCCAGCACTTAATCAGACAGCTTCCAGTGAGATCAGGATTTATACTTTTTGCCTATGACTGATAAATCATTGCTTATTAGGCTACAAGTTAATTATATTAGCATGTGTGTTGTAGCTTGTACAAACACATGCAGGTTTGTAGACCCCCATGTCTGGCTGCAGACCAGACGTCTAGTTATGAATCATGTCCCGGTAGGTTAGATTGGAGATTAAAAACATTGTCTCTCCCCTGCTGAGAAATGAGAAAAACGTGAAACAAATGGCAGTAAGGGGATTGTTGTGCTTGTAAATGTGCAGAGCACCTTACGCACAGAAAATGAATGGCTTCATTGATTTATCCAAGCCACAGTGCTGAGCGATGTAACAGAAAACTTGTTGAATACTGTAAGTAACAATGTTTCCAGTATATGGGTCATTGATTGTCAATAAATGGTAAGAAATTCAAATATGTCAGTAGGGTTCAAGGATATTAGTTGAAAAAAGTAAATGAAATTATGACATAAAATTAATGGAAATATCTAATGATGTTAATGTAATGAACACCAGTAATGAAAATCATACAAAAAAATGTAATTTTATAGGTCCCTTGTAGCACTTTGCTACACCATCACCAGATTACTGAGTGTGACAGGCTCTGTTATACATGGGACCAATGTGCAAACTCTAATGGAAGGCTTTGATACTAATGGTAAACAAGGGACCAATATGCAACTCTGTATGGAGTCTTTGATACTAAGGGTAAACAAGGGACCAATTTACACGCTCTAAATGGAGTCTTTGATACTAAGGGTAAACAAGGGACCAATATGCAACTCTGAATGGAGTCTTTGATACTAAGGGTAAACAAGGGACCAATATGCAACTCTGATAAATTGAGTTTTTGATGCTAAGCATAAACAAGGGACCAATATGCAACTCTGATGAATGGAGTCTTTGATAAAAAGGGTAAACAAGGGACCAATATGCAACTCTGATGAATGGAGTCTTTGATACTTAGGGTAAACAAAGGACTAATATGCAACTCTGATGGAGTCTTTGGTACTAAGGGTAAACAAGGGACCAATATGCAACTCTGATTAATGGAGTCTTTGGTACTAAGGGTAAACAAGGGACTAATTTACACGCTCTGAATGGAGTCTTTGATACTTGGGGTAAACAAGGGACCAATATGCAACGCTGATGAATGGAGTCTCTGATACTTAGGGTAAACAAGGGACCAATATGCAATGCTGATGAATGGAGTCTCTGATACTTAGGGTAAACAAAGGACCAATATGCAACTCTGATGAATGGAGTCTTTGGTACTAAGGGTAAACAAGGGACCAATATGCAACTCTGATTAATGGAGTCTTTGGTACTAAGGGTAAACAAGGGACTAATTTACACGCTCTGAATGGAGTCTTTTATACTAAGGGTAAACAAGGGACTAATATACAACTCTGATGTATGGAGTTTTTGATGCTAAGCATAAACAAAGGACCAATATGCAACTCTGATGAATGGAGTCTTTGATACTAAGGGTAAACAAGGGACAAGTATGCAAACTCTGATGAATGGAGTCTTTGATACTTTGGGTAAACAAAGGACCAATATGCAACTCTGATGGAGTCTTTGATACTAAGGGTAAACAAGGGACCAATATGCAAACTCTGATGAATGGAGTCTCTGATACTAATGGTTAACAAGATACCAATAAGCAAACTCTGATGAAGGAAGACTTTAATACAAATGGTATACAAGGGACTGATATGCAAGCTCTGAAGGAAGGCCTTGACACTTAGGGTAAACAAGGGACCAATTCTGGTGAATGGAGTCCTTTGATACTAAGGGTAAACACTGGCAGTAGGGTGATTCAGTAAACATACATTGTTATAGATGTTAACATACATCTGACCATGTCCTCAGCAGGAATCCTGCAGCTTATCAGGTAGACCACCAGGTACAAGTAGGGGCTTGTACCTGATTACCTCTTAGCCAGCCAAGCACAAATGGATCAGGCATAGGCAAATACTGTATATCCAGACCAGGCCAGTTCCCTTAAATGCAAACTCATTGATGAGGATCATCACTATTTGCTGCTGAGTAACTATGTTGACCTGTGCACATGTTAAGCAAATCACTAGGGGGTTGATTGTTTCTTCAGCAAATACAGCAGGTTTGGGGGTAAACTTCAGTCTATGATAGACCAAGGGACACTTTCAAGAGGTTGTACCTGATTAACAGCAGTCTCTTGATTTGTTGATGGGACACTTTCATTGGTTTGCATGTTTACTGATAACATACTTCTGCTTTGTTTGGGTAAACAGTGCAGGCAACTCATTCACAACGTGCATCCCCACACCTTATTTTCCAATTAAGGTAAGAGGGGCCTAAAAGAAGCTATTAAGAATCCTTAACTAAGCATGTCCATAGCGATAAATATCATATATCAGATATAAAAATGAAATATGAAAGAATTTTACCGTCATGTTTTGGAAAAAATCACATTTGAATAGGGTGACCCCCTCGCCTTGTCCCAGGACCATTTTTTACAAGTGGTTATTGCTAAAAAGTCTTATTTGGGGGTTCAAAACTATAATATATTGTAGCATCAATGGTGTAACTTTATAAGCATAACCATAAACATTAAAAAGAACTCATTTATATTGTTCAAGTACAAACATTTGATGATTTTACACTGAAAAAGGCATCTATACTCGGAAAATTTCCTTGACACAGAAACATACACAAACTTTCAGAGTTTCTAAATATTTTAATTATACCAGTATATTTATAAAATGCATATCAAAATTTGCTATATACATATACCAATCACATAACAAATAATTACAGACTTTCACCGTTTAGTTTTTGAAATATTAGCTTTAAAATTGTCATATTCCATGTTTTTCTTAACAAAACAACAACAACAACAAACCTGTAAAAAAAGATTTTCTGTCACAATTTTGCACAATACCTTTATGTTTCACAAAGATCTTCTACAGATCTGATTAAAACTGACTTCTGAATGTGTATCTGTTTACAAAAGAACTTAAATTGTTGATTTTTAATGTTTTCCGTTTCACATATCGACCTCTGCTGTCACTCGGAACTCCTCGGGTAATTCCGTCCTCTAATTAATCCGAATATATCCGAAGCTTGCCGGAGATCGCCGAGTAGGTACGATTGCTTTGCTGTCTCTGTCCGCCATTTTGGTATTTTCCGAAAATGTAACGTCACGCTTTGGGATCCCAATATTTTGGTAAATATTTTTTTATTTAAAGAAATATAAGATATTTTTTGTTGAAATTATTACTTGTTTGAAAAAAATATTATCCATATTTGCAAGATACATAAAAATAATGATTAAAAATGTTTGCTACGATCAAATGCGATTAGTTCCGGAGAACGTGTCGGATACTGCCGAGGGCATTTACGAACTCGATGTCGCCAAACATCGCCGTTTCAGACAGCATTGGCTAATTAGGCCCCTCTTACCTTAATGTTTTTTTTACACTTTTTTAAAAATATTTTTCGTGAGCTTTAAATCTGTTCAAGCACAAATTAATCAGGTGTATTTAGTGTACATCCAAATCATCTTGTGCTCATGCAATTGTGTATATTGTTCGCAAATTGGAAACAAATAAATGTCCTTTATATATAAATATTCACACGCATCAGTTTCCTGTATATATTCAACAATATTCACTTAGAAGATCTCTTGTTTACTAAAAATGTCACTTGTAGAAGAAGGCTTATGAAATGTTCACTATTTTAGTGTTAAAGAGGGCCATCTGTGGTTGAAGGGTAGAGAAGCTGACATGCTACTCCTGATGTCTCGGCCTCTCATCGCTTAGGTTCGAGTCCGTAGTATGCGGGTGGTTCTTCACAGACATTTGTCTGGACTTTTCCTTTACCAAAGGAGCTGGATTTTGCTTTTATAATTCCCAATTGTAAAGAAATAAAAATTAAAATAATACTTCAAGGTTATAAGTTTAGAAACCTTTAAATGTAGCTTTTAACAATTAAGCTATTCTCTGTTAAGTGTTTGGACTATTGAATAGATGGTCGATGTTAATGATGTTGACCTGCCAGTAACCCCTTAAACTGTTAAATTTGTAAATAGCTCATACCGATTCTTAGTTAATTTCCGTCACACCTCAGTAAGTAGTAGGCACATGGCTAGAGACTAGGCATCAAATTACAGATTTTGATCAACAGCATCCTAATGGATGCTAGCTGGTCTCGATCTGCATTATTTTCCTAGTCCAGAGCAGTTATCCGATCCTGGTTATCAGGTTTGTGTAGGCAGCAAGCTGACAGGACAAATTTTTCAGATAAATTATATTGCATTAAAATTAAAAGATTTAAATAGAATTAAATAAAATTTGCAATGTGGACATTTTAGTTGTTTAATTTTAACCCCCTTTTCCTATCCTAAAAATTAACTGACATATTTGAAAAATTATGCTGTTTGAAAGAAAAAAAATCGTAAAAACAACAGTACAACATTGTTATTTTCACAAAAAGATCATATCACTCCTTGGAAAAAACAACAACTAAAAACATAACCATATGTACTACCCATTAAAAGCAAGGCAAGTATTAAGAGGGAATAAGTGTTACAGTATCTATGTTTTTCCACTACTATTCACAAACACATGTCCTCATGTGACCAGTGACATGGCTGACCTGTATACTCACCTTTTTGCTCATTATGTGACCATGTGTTGAATGCCATTAGACCCAACAACTGCTGATTCATTTTATCAGGGAGTGTTTCTTTCCTTAGTTAATTGTGCCACAAACTTTTTTTATATATATATATTTGGAAGGGTTGTTCACACATGGCAAATAGAATGTTGTTTTTGGTTATAGCATGTGGCACACAGAAATCTGACCTTGAACCTAGCAATAGGAGCTTACCCTCTACCATTTATGGGACTTAAGTATCCCAGGCTCAAACCTTGGGCCTCTCATATCTGTAGGCAACTCAGCTACCTAGTTAGGGAGTGAAAAGTCAGACAATACAATATTCTCTGTCTGTTACTCTATGCTATCTACCTTTACACAGCTTGCTGGCATTTACATCAAGAAGTGATATTTAGATAGAGGAATGTTTGCTGACAGAAAATGTCATAATAAAGAGAGAACTATGGATGTAGGTAGGGGATCATCACTGTCAGTCTTGTTATGATCCGCTGTTTAACAAATTCTTTGACTTTATGCTTATACAGTCAACTCTCGTTATCTCAAAATCGGTTATCTCAAATTTCCGGTTATGTCAAACTGTTTTCTACATTCCCGTTTTTTCCCTATAGTTTCTATATAGTTCGACTCCGCTTAACTCAAATTCGGATGTGTCAAATTATCGGATATATCAAACTAAATTCTTTGTCTCCACACGTATAAAACTATTGAAATCAGTTGGTCTATCTCAAACTTCAAATTGCTATAAGATGCAAAACGGCACCAATAGTGATTTTCACACCTACCGTGAAACTCGCGAAGATTTGGACGCGAGTTTTATCGCCAATTATCGGCAATCAGGATGTCACGTAATTTAGAGAAGAGGTTAATCGATTATTATTTAATCAGCTTATTTAATGAACAACAATTTCGTTAATCAATTAACGCTGATTAAAGTGTTTCAGTTTGTACTTGTTGTTGTAACAGTTTTTGAGAACTTGTTGACACGGCCTTCTCAACTTGTATATAAAATGGGAGGTCGCGTTAGTGATTTTATCATTCTTCCACTATCTACTCACAATACACGTACTGATTATTGAATAAAAAAATAAGATTGGTTATGGCAACAGACCAGACACGAGAAAGTGTAGAGCAATCTGATGAAGGACCCGGTCTTAGTACTGGGGGGATAGTCAGATCGACATTAAACTTTCTTGCAGCTGATATTAAATTACATTGTAAAAAATCTAATAACACTTTAAACATGCAAAACCACACAAATTAGCAGAAGCTTAGTTAACAGTGGCAGATATAACAAGGAATTTCAGTCTTGACCAGTTATCGTGTAGCAGGTAAGATTTGTAAGATTTACACAAACTATCCTTAAATTCGGATAACTCAAACTTCGGATATCTCCAACTATTTTCTACGGTCCCTTGAAATTTGATATAACGAGAGTTGACTGTATTTATATATTGAAAACAAAAATAGTGGTGCTTTTGTTGTGTGGAAATGATAATGATGGAAAAAAAGAGATTTAGATGTAGGATTAGCTGAAAATCTTATGATAATCTTGTAAACCTGTTGATCTTTCCTTAAATAGATTGCAGACATTTTAAACTTATTTTTGATATGTTTATTTGTTGGATTAATCGTTCAGCTTTTCCCAGATGCGTCCTTTTAAAGCAGATATAATGCTGCCTTAACGTTGAAAGAAAGCCCTGAACCGCAGATATCACACCGAGTCACATCATGCATAGTGGTTAATTCGCCAGTTTGTAACTCCCCGGACTGCATAACCTCTCACAGTGCAGGGCGAAGGACTTCCAGCTGAATTGCAATGCCAGTGGTTCTACCCAGACATGTGTCTTGAGTCTTTCTGTACCAAAATGCTGAATGTTGATATAATGATCTTAAATGAATGGTCGCTGCGATGTATTACAAAAACAAAACATAAACACATTATCGTGACTCCAGGCCAGTCAGATGTAGAACAACCCTTATTGCTTAAATCTAAGCCAGGGAGCCATATTAATACCATTTTTAATAACTTTTGCTTGTTGTGACCCAGGATTGATCTTGGTCCTCCAGTATTTGGTGTTGACACTATACTGATCAGGCTACCAGCCTTCCAGGCATGGTTTCATGTTTATAATAGCAAAACCACAAAGTAAATTTCCATCAGAAAAACACTAGACTCCTGACATAAGTCATAATCAAAAGTGTGTTGAAGTTTTTAGAGTTAATCTCAGTTAATCAGACAATCTTGGCTTGATTGTGAACCTTTTCACCTTCCCTTACACAACTTGCTGACTATTTGGCTGCAAAAATCAGAATATAACAGTAGATGTAGATTTATGAACGAGACATAAATTAATGTAAAAAAATGTGTTATGATTAGCTAGTATACACTTTAACAGATCTTCACACTACTTGTGAAGAACATCTACAAGGATAAATGACAAAAACAAACCATGGCTTGTAGACAGAAAATGTTGTCGTAGAAAAAGGAAAACATAGTAGGTAAAGGAATTCTGACATAAGGTAGATTTGTTGTGATATGCCCGGGAAGCTTAAGTACAACATCAGTCGACTTAAAAACTTTGGAGTCTGTTGACCTTCCTATTCCACGAATGTAACAAAGCTATGCCAAATCTACTCCCACCCCTTTTATTTTTCCCTTCTATGATAGGTTTTGTTTATGACTGAGGGGTATACTACTGGGTGCTTGGTAGCATTCCATAAAGCTTCATTATCTCCAGGATTTGATTGTAGGTGTAGAGCAGCACAGAAACCATCCCCTTGTTTCCTCATTCAATTTCCTAGGTTCTCTTGTGTTTCTGGGTTAGCTTACATCAGACATGTAGTCTTTTTATCTCTCTCTCTCTCTCTCTGATGTATTTCTGTTGTTACCCGACTAAGCTTCTAGTGTATATGAAACATATAGTATTTCTCTCTCTGTAGTGACTTGAGACTGTCTCACTGTGTTTTTTGTTTGTCTGGACATATGTTCCTACTTTACCTTTTACAATAGAAATCCTTCCATGATAGAATAATTCCCAGTACAAGTTTCCAACTAAATGGAGATAAAAAATCCTGTATTCTTATTACTTGTATTACTTTTATAAAGATATTTATGGCACTTTACAATTTTTTTTAAGTTAAAGAACATAAAACTCAAATTTTTGCCTTAATTCTACCACTTTAGCAATTTTGAGATGTTCATTTACTTCTAAGTTAACTTAATAAAATATTTTAAAGTCATGTGTACTTCCTTTTCAGTCATTACCAAGTACCCTCAGTAGCTTCTCTTCTCGTATAACAAATGCTGTTTGTGTTTGTATTGTATTGTAACTTAATCTTACTAACATAGTCCTATTTAGCTTTTCTTCTTTTTATGAAATTTAAATATACACCTCTATCTTCTACAATTATTTTAAAGCGTGTATGAACGAAAGGGCTTGGCTCAGCTGTGGAATGTGCTTTTTTGGTGACGGGTGTATGTTTTTACAATAGTGTTTGTTGCTGGGTTTAAAAGAAGCTACTTTACCTAATGTTATTGCGGTCACCAGATCATCCACTGTGTAAAGTAGCGAACCCACATGACCATGAAGATTCTCAACTAACAGTGTAGCTTCTCCCATCAAACCACAAAAATCTGAGCAGTAATCTCAGTGGTTTTTCTTGACCAATTTTGAAAACAATACAAAGCACAACATGTAGAGGGACAGTCCTATTCTATAAGTACAAACTGCAGTAAACAATGTCCTCCTTACAAAGGTTAAAGGTGAATAGAGGCTTATATCATCTTTTGTTTTTGTTTTGTTTTTGAAACACATTACAGCAACCATTTATGATCATTGTAGCAACGTCCAGCTTTTTGGTGGAGAATGACCACAGACACATGTCTGGGTAGAACCACAGACTCACTGCAAATCAGCTGAAGACCTCCTCGAACGGGACTCGAACCCACGTGGTGAGAGACTAAGCAGTCAGAGGAGTTACAAATCGGCGACTCTACCACTATGCCCTGGGCCATCAATAAGGATTATGACACTATTAAGAAAATGAAAAAAACACAAAAAACAATCATGGTAAGCGAAAAAAAAAATGAATAAAAAAAAACAGTGACTTCTGTTTCTTGTTGATAGCAAAAAAAACACAACAACATTGGTTATTCCCAAATGTAGCAGGTCAAAGGAAAGTGTAGCACAAAACATTTGTTATTCCCAAATATAGCAGGTCAAGGGACAGTGTAGCACAAAACATTGGTTATTCCCAAATCTAGCAGGTCAAGGGATAGTGTAGCACAAAATATTGGTTATTCCCAAATATAGCAGGTCAAGGGACAGTGTAGCACAAAACATTGGTTATTATAATACAATTATTTACTTATAAGCTGGGAAATATGCTGTGATATTGACCAAAAAATTGTTATTGACCGAAGCGATATAGCCAAGGTCGATAACGATTTTCGCGGTCAATATCAACAGCATATTTCCCAGCTTATAAGTAAATAACTGTTTTATTACATGAACTATAAATAGTTAATAATAAATAGTTTTTATTTCTTTCATTATTATCTAAACTTTTGTCTATTTATAGTTCATGTAATTATCCCAATTCTAGCAGGTCAAGGGATAGTGTAGCACAAAACATTGGTTATTCTCAAATGTAGCAGGTCAGGGGATAGTGTAGCACAAAACATTGGTTATTCCCAAATCTAGCAGGTCAAGGGATAGTGTTGTTAAGAGCTTGTGCTTAGGTACAGTAGTATATACAAGGAAGCTGTGGTATGTGATGATATCTTTTCCTAAATAATCCTGTTTTGTGCAGGACCTTAAAGCACAGACTCAGCATTTGTGGCCAATTAATAAGAGGGAGCATGCACTTGGTGTGTTGGTGGTGGAGGTCACTACTTTAACCACAGCATAAATATGTCAGGAGCTTCAGGTTTCAAAGAAGAAGAACAAAAGCAGCAAAACAAAGAAAAGTTCATATCTCAGTCATATAGCCCTCAACATGCAACAAGTTTATTATTACATAATACAGCTTGTTTTATTTGCTATCAGTTACATTCCACGGTTACATGTTGATGAGTCCTTGGAAAACTATTCTGACTAAGGCACATATTCACTTACCATTCTTAAGCCTAAGTCATGACTTCAGCCCAAGTCGCAATGTTCGTACCAACAACAATAAGCCTATTTGTGAAGTTTCAATGTGATTTTAAGCTCAAATTAGCAACGTTTAAGTGTCATGCAAAAATACAGACTAACTGTAGCTAACTATATAATGAAGATATTGTGGATTGAAATCCATGACTTGAGCATTTCTTGCTTAAGAATAGTTGGTGAATATTGGCTTAGGTTTTTCATATTTTACAGCAGAAGGTAAAAAGTAAATATTTTATTCATCAGCAGTCACCCTACATTTGTAGTCATTTCAAAAGCTGTGAAAATTCCTCAGCGACTTATTTCAATCATACTCCTTTCTATTTTCTATTTGACAGTGAACAAAAAAGAGAAATCTATTTTACTTAATAGTTTTATTTTCAACTGTGCATGTGCAACAAACCACACATTCTGGCTTGACTCCTCCCCTTGTGACAACAAGTTTGAACACGTCAAGATGGTTGACAGTTTGATTGATAGTTTTATGGGGCAGATTACTTGTCATTTTGGTAGAACAGGTAGAAGTGAGACGGGGATTTCTAAGTTGGTTAGAATCTATTAAGATGTTTCCATAGAAAATATAAGCCTGCACTTGCTGCGCTCGTTTTGGCTTCTATCTTCTATAGAAATGTATTAATATACCGGTACTCTATTCTATACGTAGTAAACTAAAAGATTCCTTTTTTTTTTTTTTACCTTGTATTATAATAAAACAATGTGTTCTTGCATTTGCTATATAAGTATTTAATTTTTGTTAAATAGATGCATTTTAAAGCAGTGTTTTGTAGATAGAATAGCTTTGCCTCTGGTTTAAGTTACAATATTCTTTCATTGACACATCAATGTAAAGCTTTTGCAAATAGTGCTGATCCTGATTAAACCTTCCTTTACGAGCTATCTGATCTGGACCAACCTATTTGCAATAGCATTATCAATACTACCGGACCTTGAAGCACAACTGTAACGTTGGCTGCAGGTACGAGAAGCCCTGGGTTCGATCTCAGGCTGCGTCATACCAAAGTCGTTAATAATGGTAGTGGTATAGCTCCAGTGCTAAAGCTCAAGCAAATATAAGGGTAGTTTCATGACTGGCTGGCCCGGCGTCAGGATAATGTGACTGTATGGTATCATGCCATGTGTTCAGCATGCCATACACAGTGAAGGCAGCACTATATCTTCTTCAAGTGGACACCGACTCCAGATAACTAAAATACTGTTGGTGGGACAATAAAACCAGTAAACATTAACATTATCAGTACTTGATAAGCAAGATTAAAACAACCTTCTCCTTATTAATAGTAACCTAAATTAATTTAGTATCGTTTTTTTTTTTTTCTGACAACTTTATGCAACTGGTATATAAGGCATCGCTAAAGACTTAGCAGTTAAATTTAATGGTATATATCTTAAGCTTGGTGCTTATTACAGCCGGAACTTTAATCTAAATATGCACTATTTGTCCATTATGTGTAGCAGGATAAGAGTTACACAATATTCCTCACAGCTATCAGGACAATCAGCAATGCAAAGGCTGATCAATTTAATTGGTCCTATTATTATAATGGGTCATTAACACAGATTTCTGCAGTCACCAAACATACTAACCATAATAGGTTGGGAAGGGCCTGCTCTAGAGTGGTTGCTATAGACAGAAACAGAAAAAAAACACGCTTTTGCTTTCATCTTTGAATGACGTAAACATTATTCATGATATTTAAAAGTGGTTTAATTAGAAAAGAATATTTTGTTGAATTTTCACTTTTTCAACCTATTTAGAAAGGGTGGTCTGACACTAGAAGCCCAACCAGCTTGACACAATGCAACCAAAGACATATTATACTGACAAGGCCAACTATTCCTGAAATTATCCTGCGTGTACAGGTACAATTTTTAGTTCTACTTTACCTTTGTGGAAAAGGGGTCGGCATTGGTTAACATGTTTTGCAAAGGTCCATTTCTTGAATAAATGTCAAAGATATTTACTTCAAACTTGGAAAACTTGTTCACTTTCCAGAGTGGAACCTATTTCAGAAGGGCAGCTAACCCAAAACATATATTGGCAGAGTAATGTCCCCCTTTTTTTACTTAGAATTTTCATTAACATATTCAGTTCTGAGGAAGGTAGCACAGGTTGACGATGGACATTGATTGTAAACGACTTATGCCATCACTTGACCGAGAATCAAAACTTTCAGTTGTGCCAGTATTATATATTTCGTAGGAAGTAACTGTCTTCAGATTACTAACCAGGACCAGGTAATGCAATCAGGTAGAGCGTTGACTCCAGGTACAGGAGGCCCCGAGTTTCGATCCCGGGTCGTGACAAACCAAAGTCATTCAAAATGGTAGAAGTATAGCTCCCTTGCTAAAGCGTAAGCAAATATAAGGTAGTTCCATGACTGGTTGGCCCATTGTCAGGATAATGTGACTAGGTGTGATATCATGCCATGTGTTGATGGCATGCTATTACACAGTGAAGGTAGCACTATACCTGCTTCAAGTGGACGCAGCCTTCAGTTAACTGAAATACTGCTTGGTGGGACGATAAATCCAACAAACAAACAAGCAAACATCTTCAGATTGGTTAAAGATTGTTGTCGGGCCAATAAACCCAACAACCAAAGTTTTGATTGCCGCTGATCGTCTTATTTAGGTCCAGCATGACACCATTAACATTGACACTTTGGTAACTTTGGCAAGGACTCAAAGGCTGGTACAAATCTTGTATCTTGTCGGTGTGCCAAGTCTTGTCCTGTTTTGTTGACAAGTAAATTGTTGATTGTAAAATGTTATTGCTAGTGCTGAAATTCCAATTGTGGAACAAGCAAGACTGGGTGACCTGTCTGTCTGCTGAGTGTATAAATATTTACGAGTATATAATGATGAATTGTTGGCAGAAAGTTGTTATACGTGCATTAATATGGTATTTATGACCAGGCATTGCAGTCGTTACACTGTGATTATGGAGATAGTGAGAGGGCTGCCTTTTGCAGAGAATTTGCTGTTTTTGTCGGTTTGTGGCTAGAATCATGTAAGCAATAATCAGTCTTCTGTCCAGGAGATCGACTGATATCTTCTTACTTGTTCAAACCTTCAAACAGAAGGACGCATATCTTGTAGCAAAATGTCTGCAACAGTCTTATCTTATAGCCTGCTAAGCAAGAATCGATTGGGTTTATTATTGTGTAGGTCCAGATGTGTCAGCTTCCATAGGGAGGATCTACACTTTTGGCTGCTTATTTTTGTCAATTAATTAAGACACCAATGCATCATCTACATATCAGTAGATAACCGAGATATAATATGGTATAATAACAAAATAATGCAGTGTGATGAGGGCTTGAAACTGAAAACTGAAATCTCAGGTTGTTTTCTTCTTTGTTTTACAGAATTTCTGATAAAGATGAGGTTACTTTAAAAACTGAATCCTGTACTCTTAAGTTCCAAATATATTAGACATTTAAAAAAAAAAAATCAAAATGATTTATTGCAAGCACTTATAAGAATGATCTTGCTATGATTTTTTTCTCAAGAAAAATGGGATTTTTTATACAAAACACTGATTTACTTCTCTTTTCCTGAGTTTTCATAGTCAAATTGTAGCAAAATGTCTGCCAGGGTGGTTGAAAAAAAATATGTTTATGAGTATACTTTATGATTTTGGAAGACAGAAAGAACATTCCCCCCACACACACACACTGCTGTAAGTTTTGCATTGATTTCCATCTACATATTCATTTCTCCTGAATAAGTCAGTTCTTACACTTGTACACAATGTTCAAGGGCTTGAGGGGCCATTAAGTTTGGTTTAATAGTATAATTATGCTATTACTTCTGAAAACACAACAAAAACATTGCCATTACACTCGCCCTTAATTTTCAAGGTCTGGATATTGTCTGTTATGTCTGTTGGTAACATGTCTCCCGACAGTTATTGATTTAGGAGGTGTTATTAATGTTGTAAGTTAACCTGTTGACCTAAGGTTTACATATATTTTGTTCAACTGGAGTTTTATTAAGTCCACATTGACAATGTACCCACTGAATTAATCCAGTTATCTGTCATGCATGTCATTGATATAGCCTTAGTATCATTAATTCTTTACCTGTTAATCATGATTTGATAAGTCATGGGCAGCTAGTGTAGATCAAGGTCAACCAGTTCCATAATAGGAGCTGTCTTAATCGGGGGCGCCCTCGGCATAGTGGTAGAGTCACCAATTTGTAACTTCTCTTACTGCTTAGCCTCCCACCGCATGGGTTCGAGTCCCGTTCGGGGCAATGGACTTAATGTGTGAAGGTCTTCCATCTGACAGACGGTGTGCCGCTGGTTCTACCCAGACATGTGACTGTGGTGTTCCTCCACCAAATAGCTGTACGTCGCTATAATGATCGTAATTGGTCATGATGTATCTAAAAAACAAAACAAATCTAAAACAGGTTCTACACTTTTTGATGATAAGTCTTGTTACCTTAACAATGAAGTTGTTTGCAAAAAATACTCACAATTTTTATATGTTTTTTAACAAGAGGTGCTGGATGAGGGTTGACCTTGAACAGTTTTGTTAGGTAAACTCAAACCCAGGGTTAGTATTGATAAGAAAAATTATATACATAAGATTCTCTGACACAATCATGGTTAAAAGTACTACTTACAGAGCTTTATGTAGAGGAAATCATACTGTAAGTATGCAGGTTAAAGAACAATAGTTTTGATAAAAAAAAAAAAAAGGCAAAGCTATATATATATAAAAAAAAAAGGCAAAGCTATATATAAAAAAAAAGATGCAAAAGGTATGGAATATTTTGGGAATTTGAATTCCCTGAACAAAGAATGCAAATGAACAAAATGTTTTATTAGGTTCTGCATAAAATGATGAAAAAAAAGGGAAGAGAAATGGTAAGGATATTTAATAGGAGATATTATAACTTTAAAAGGTACAGAGATTTGACAATATATAATGAGACTATGAATGTTTAAGTGACTATATATTACTAACATTAATTCAAAGTTTCTTTAAGAATTGCATGTTTAGTTTACTTGTTTCTTTTAAAGAGACTTTGCACAATAATTTTTTTTCTTTTAAAGAGTACTTTGCACAATAAATGCAAGAAAAATGAATCAATCAGAAGGATTCTATAGCTACAGCAAGATTCTGGTTTATGTGGCATTGCAAATGAATAGCTACAGTGTTGATCAAACATAAACAAAATTGATATCTTTCTGGATTGATATTATAATTAACAACTATACATCCTTATTTATGGACACATTTTCCTCACAAATACTGCTATCCATATGTAAATTGTTTATTCATAGTCGTCTGTGGTAGATGGCAGTTCCTCAATGAAGTCTTGAGATATCTGACCAGTTTTCTTTACATATGTTAGACTCCACAAGCTTCTGTTCTGTTTCCCCTGAACCAATTTGTATACTTAAGTGAGACTCTGCAAGCATGTGTCCTGTTTCCTTGGACCAATTTGTTACTTATGTCAGACTCTGTAAGCTGTGTCCATTTCCCTTGGAACAATTTGTTACTTATGTCAGACTCTGCAAGCTGTGTCCATTTCCTCTGGACCAATTTGTCATTTATGTCAGACTCTGCAAGCTTTGTCCACTTCTCCTAGACCAATTTGTTACTTATGTGAGACTTTGCAAATGTGTGTCCAGTCCCCCTAGACCAATATGTTTACTCATGTGAGACTCTGTAAGCATGTGTCTCATTTCACCTGGTGAAATTGTTTACTTATGTAAGACTGTAAGCATGTCCTGTCCCCCCTGGACCAATTTGTTAACCTATGTGAGACTCTGCAAGTGTGTTACCTGTTTTTCCTGGACCAGTTGTTTACTTATGTGAGACTGCAAGTGAGTGTCCTGTTTCCCCTCACTCACTTTATTTGACCACCATGTTCACTTGGGTGAGATTCCTGCAGAATTGTTTTCCTGTTTAACCTCAATTCACCTTCTACTGATGTCAGATTGTTACAGTTTTGTTGACTTGTGTGAGCTTTCATTGAAGGATTCTGTATCCCCTGATTCACTATTTGTTCACTTTGTTTACTTGTGAGAGATGGCCAAATTGTGTCCTGTTTTCTCAGTCTCAGCTTATACTGGTTTGACATAAATGACAACTTACTTGTGTGAGACTCAGCAGGATTGTGCCCTGTTTACCCTCTACGGCCTAGCCTTGCTACCTTGCATTGATCTATAGATTTTTGTGTTGGCTACCTGGTCACCTGAGGAGCTGCAAAGCTTCTTCCTGCCAGTTGGATCACAACATGGCGCCCTCTTGCTTGGAACTAGGTCACTCTTGTACCTTGCCTTTATGCCACAGTCACTTGAGAACTTGTCATTCATCCACAGGTGAAATCTGTTTCTAGCATGGAAAGATTCCGTCAGTGCATGATATAAAATTTTGTAAGTGCTGAATGACTTCTAGGTTAAATCTTTATGATTGCGACACCTTTTTCTTTTCTTTTTGTTTTTGTTGTTGCCAATTTGAGCATCATATTAGAAAGCAAAAGAAATGCTTATTGTTATACAAGCAGTTTATCTTTTGTTCTTTACTTAAAGCTTTAGTTTACCAGGGAACTAATGGGAGTTCTTAACTAAAATTACAATTTGCGTTTATTTGCTTATTCCTTATTCTCCCCCCTCCCCCACTCCCCACTCCAACATGCCCCCACCCCATACCACATCCCTGTTCCAATTCAATCATAGCTTTTGTAACTTGATAAGTTGTTTTGCACTATATTGATGTGAGCTTATCTTCACACAAGACAAAACATTTGAATTTTCTCATACCTTGGCATAGTGTTTTTATTTGTTTAGAAAAAAAACAACAGATAAATATTTTTTTCTCAAAAATGGTTCATACAGATAATGTTGCAGACAGAACACCATTTTGTTGGCCTTGGCATACAAATTTTATTTAAACAAATTCTTGGTACACAGTTGTTAGTGCTGAAAAAAGCCAATTTGTTCTCATTTTTAAACATGTAGCTCCAAATGTTCTTTGTCTGTTAATAAATTTGTTATAATCAATTAAATTGGTTTATTATCAGTTTGAAACAGACTAAATAAACCTCGTTCACTGTTTATTAGGAGATAAATATTTCATGTAAATGTCAATCACCATTAGTTATTAACATTTAATTGGAAAATCTGGAAATTTAAATTTGCTAGTTATATTCTTGTGGCCTGTGGCCAATACCTTTTTGTCTGCTTCATGTAGTTGCTAAATACTCATACTTAATTAAAACCGGACCTGGTACCGCAATCGGTAGAGCGTCGGCTCCAGGTACGGCAGGCCCTGGGTTCGATCCCAGGCTGCGACATACCAAAATCGTTAAAAATAGTAGTGGTATAGCTCCTTTGCTAACGCTCAAGCAAACATAAGGGTAGTTCCACGACTGGTTGGCCCAATGTCAGGATAATGTGATTGGGTGAGGTACCAGGTGTTCATGGCATGCTATGCACAGTGAAGGCAGCACTTTATCTGCTTCAAGTGGGCACCTTCTCCAGATAACTGAAGTACTGTTGTAGATAAACCAAATAAAGATACATTTAACAAAAAAAACCTGGCAGCGCAATTGTAAGATCAACGCCTCCAGGTATGTGTTTCAATCCCAGGCCGAGACAAACCAAAGTCATTAATATGGTAGTTGTACAGCTCCCTTACTAATGTTCCAGCAAATTAAATTCTTAGTTTCGTCCAACAAAATGCTCAAAAGACATGTGTCGATCCAAATATGAAATAAAACAATTCCAGTCTTAAAGAAACATAAATAGCATGTGTCTGCTATATGAAGCTAATGAACTAGCCAGTCAGTGTTTGTCCTTGTGCAGTAAAATAAACTGCTATATTTGTCTACTGCCTAGCGTATCATTGAAGGAGAGACTGCTAAGGAAGCAGGAGCATGACTTACTGTATTGATCCCTGCAGAGGAGTTCCCAAGGAGAAGTTGTTCCTAGAGAGGACATCATGCTGGCCTTGCATGCCAATACACTCCTGTCTGTATAGATTCATGGCAACAGTTTCACTGTGTAGGGCAAGGCTGTCTTAAATATCAATAATCACTCTCCTGACAGTGTTGCACCAGATCTGCCTGTTTACAGATAATACTTGCTAAGTACCAATTAATATGATCTAGGCAACTGGTATAGATCTAGATAAGCTAACTAACTGTATGATAAGAATCTACATTCTACATGAGTCCCTTGGCAGTATGTTTCTGTTACCATTTGCATGTTGTAGACGTTAAAGAAATTAACTGATTATTACAAAAGGTAATGCTTCATGGCCACCCAACTTGTGAGTTCAAGTCCTGTTTTGGGAGAAGGACATAATGTTGGATGGTCTTCCAGTTGACCTGCGGAGCACCAGTGGTTCTACCCAGACAATTGCCTGTGGTCAACCTCCACCAAAACAGCTGGACATTGCTATAATTATTATACTTGGTCACTGCGATGTATCTCAAAAACAAAAATAAAACATAAAATAGGTTAACAAACAAATTTGGATGGTATTGGGTATGTTGGATAGTGCTGAATATTCTGTAGTATTACTGTTTATGGATTTATCAAAACTTTATGGACCTAACTATGAGATTCTCTGTTATCATATCCAGATAGCCTGGCCATTGTTCAGCTGTTCTGAATATTGTAGGTTCTCAATTTTGTATATATTGGTATATACCCATGAGTCTGCCAGTTGGTCTGGTCTGCCATGGTGAAGTGTGATAAATGACCGACCCTCCTTAACCACATGGCTGCATTTGTTGACAAATTGCCATGGGTCAATGTTGTATATATATATATATATACAAGCCTGATGCTATCAGAGATATAAATGTATCAGTCAGCAGAGAAGGAAATTTTGTACCTAAGCATTTTAAGAACAGTACGGTTTTCCTTATGTGCAGCAGTTTATTTGTATGTATCCAACTACTGTCTGTTTTTACAGTTTTCCTTATTTTCAACTTCTCTGTGTCAATCAATGGAGCTATACCTTTATCGTAAGTCGCAATCTGGGTTCAAAAGCAGGGTCTTCTGTACCAGGAGACACTCGTCCTTTGGTGCTTCTAGCATTTGTTGACAGATTAAAATAGAATTTAATTAGAAAGTAAGCAAGCATATAGGTCAAATATAGAAGGACATAACTGAATAAAGTCACCTTCAAGCAGGGAAGAATCAGTGGTACCACATCGTTTTTGGAATTGTTGTTTTACTGTACTTAACTTCTAACCTGCTAAGCACAAATTGGTAAGTCTTAGGCAATAGTATAGAACACAATCAATGGGTGCTGTCTGATCAGGATCTGCACTACTAGGCAAATAGTATAGAACCCAATCATCCAGCTGTCTGATCAGGATCTGCACTACTAGGCAAATAGTATAGAACCCGATCATCCAGCTGTCTGATCAGGATCTGCACTACTAGGCAAATAGTATAGAACCCAATCACCCAGCTGTCTGATCAGGATCTGCACTACTAGGCAAATAGTATAGAACCCAATCACCCAGCTGTCTGATCAGGATCTGCACTACTAGGCAAATAGTATCGAACCCAATCACCCAGCTGTCTGATCAGGATCTGCACTACTAGGCAAATAGTATCGAACCCAATCACCCAGCTGTCTGATCAGGATCTGCACTCCTAGGCAAATAGTATCGAACCCAATCACCCAGCTGTCTGATCAGGATCTGCACTACTAGGCAAATAGTATCGAACCCAATCACCCAGCTGTCTGATCAGGATCTGCACTACTAGGCAAATAGTATCGAACCCAATCACCCAGCTGTCTGATCAGTATCTGCACTACTAGGCAAATAGTATAGAACCCAATCACTCAGCTGTCTGATCAGGATCTGCACTACTAGGCAAATAGTATAGAACCCAATCACCCAGCTGTCTGATCAGGATCTGCACTACTAGGGAAATAGTATAGAACCCAATCACCCAGCTGTCTGATAAGGATCTGCACTACTAGGCAAATAGTATAGAACCCAATCACCCAGCTGTCTGATCAGGATCTGCACTACTAGGCAAATAGTATAGAACCCAATCAATGGGTGCTGTCTGATCAGGATCTGCACTGCTAGGCAAATAGTATAGAACCCATCACCCAGCTGTCTGATCAGGATCTGCACTACTAGGGAAATAGTATAGAACCCAATCACCCAGCTGTCTGATCAGGATCTGCACTACTAGGCAAATAGTATTGAACCCAATCACCCAGCTGTCTGATCAAGATCTGCACTATTAGGCAAATAGTATAGAACCCAATTACCCAGCTGTCTGATCAGGATCTGCACTGCTAGGCAAATAGTATAGAACCCATCACCCAGCTGTCTGATCAGGATCTGCACTACTAGGGAAATAGTATAGAACCCAATCACCCAGCTGTCTGATCAGGATCTGCACTACTAGGCAAATAGTATTGAACCCAATCACCCAGCTGTCTGATCAGGATCTGCACTATTAGGCAAATAGTATAGAACCCAATTACCCAGCTGTCTGATCAGGATCTGCACTGCTAGGCAAATAGTATAGAACCCAATCACCCAGCTGTCTGATCAGGATCTGCACTACTAGGCAAATAGTATCGAACCCGATCACCCAGCTGTCTGATCAGGATCTACTATTTTGCTGCTAAGCCTTGAGCAAATGTTACCATTGCATGTAGCTGTCAGCAAAATAAGTTTTTGGATTTGTTATTAATAATTGTAGCATAAATGGGTGAAACACATAGCCTAACATCGATTTCTTGGCCTTTTTCTTGTTAATAGCTTTCTTTATCATTAAAATTGACAAAGAGTTAAAGATAACCCATATATAGACTGTTTAACATATATGTCAGATTTAATCCCAATTTTTAATGCTATAGTGTAGAGGTCATTCAATATTTATTAGTTTGTTGTATTGTTAATCTTTGCAACTTTTTTATAAAGTGGTTGTTATTTTAAAAACAAATTCAGGTTATTTTCGGATCTGATTTTACTTATAATGCAAAATAATTTTAAGGGTTCAAGAGATGTTTTGTTCCTTTATTAAAAAAGGTTGTTTTGGGAATCGGGCTTTTCAAAATGGGTTATTTTGGGACAAACTGGTTCTTTATGGATACAAGGTATCATATATCATACAAAATGGTTTGAAAAAATCTTCTATCTATTCACTCTAATGTTAAATTTAGAGGTCATTGAACATTTTTTAACACCACATGATCTATGCTATAGTGGGAATCAGGTCATTCATTGAAGTCTGGCGTTTGTTGCATAGTGGTAGAGTCACCGATTTCTAACTCCTTTGACTGCATAGCCTCCCAACACGTGGGTTTGAGTCCCGTTTGGATTCAATGGACTTAATGTGGGAAGGTCTTCCAGCTGACCTTCAGTGGGCCTGGTGGTTCTACCCAAAAATTTGTCTGGGGTCTTCATCCACCAAAATAGCTGGACGTAGGCTATAATGATCATAAATGGATTCTGCGATGGATCTAAAAAAACAAAAAAAAACAACATTTATTGAATTGTTAAGACAATGAATGTAAAATTCGCTGAACAGCATGGTTCTAATCATGCCACAGAAAATGATTCAATAACAAACATAATGGTTCAATATCATGTGAAAAGAGAAGGACTGGAAGAAAACAGCTGGCGTAATGTGTCTGTATAATGCAATATTCATAGCCTGATACATTAATTATAATCAGTACTTTTCTGTTATTTGAAAACATATTTATTTATAGGCTTCATGACATATCGAGAGAAAAAACTTAGCAGCAAATACAATAGATTCAGATTGGGCAGCTTCAGTTGGATCTGGCAGATCTTGATTAACACAATTTCTTAAAGCCTGATCAATATATGCTTAAGCAGGCAAAAAGTTCAGTTGTCAACACTTAAGTAAAACTTGGCACATGTTTGTGTGATATTTGCAGCTGTTAGAATGTGATAGACTAATCTTTCATCACAGTTTGATGCCAGTTAGATGCCAGAAATCTGCCAGGCTTACCTTAGTTTGCACATTGTGTTGGACATGTGCACATACGTATTGTACAAATGTTTTGGAAGTTGCTTGAGAAAATGTGGACAAGATCTTAAATATATTCATATGCTGTGGTGCCAGCTTACCTTAGCTTGCACTTAATTTCTGATGTTAGCACCTAAGTATTGTACAAATGTTGTGAAATTGCTTGAAAAAAAAAAATTGACAAAGTGTTAAATATGTATGCATAGCGATGTGTGGTACTTATTTGAAGCATCATTTCTGACATGCACTTCAGGCAGGTTACAATTGTTATGATTATTGTGACATGAGGCTTTTATCAACTGTTTGTTGGCTTTATCTTGCAAGTAATATCTGACATACTGCAATAAGAAAATTTTGCTCAACCGCTTAACTTGTTATCTTTTTCAATTAAGACATGCATGACAATTTTTAGTAGTAATAATTAAACAGCAAATTCAGGTTTGCACATCTACATCTTTTCTGATATGCTCTCTTTAAAACATTTAAAAAACAAACTGGGAACACATTGAGACCATTTGCTATCTTGTCACATCTATATAATGTAAGGCCACTTCTTTTATATAAAATGATTTACAAAACCGGCGGACCTATTTTTTCAAGAAATCGAAAAAAAATAAAATCGAAATCGACGATTTTTTTTTTTCATTAATAATTTCCGACCCTATGAAAACGAGCAGAAACTATCGAAACAAATCCCATTTTGCTTGTTTTTATATAAATAGGCAGCGTTTTAAATGCGCCCTCGAATCAGGTAGACGGGTTTGATGTCTCAGAGATAAAATAGCAATACACAGAGTATCGGATCGGATTTTGGTAAACCAGTCCAGCGCAGAAATGGCTGACGAGTATTACGCACTCGGAACTCCTCGGGTAATTCCGTCCTCTACGTAATCATTATCTCCGAAGCTTGCCGGAGATCGCCGAGTAGGTATGATTGGAGTATTACGTTGAGGTCACACTGTGGGGTTACAAATATAACGGGCCGGGGATGGATTTTTTTTTTATTTTATTTTTTCGACCGCCTTACGGACACTTTGACCAAAAATTTTTGTAAACCATAAAATAAAAAAGGAGTGGCCTAATAAAGATTAAAATAACTATATGCCACAAATGTGCAAAAATTCTGCAATAATGCTAAAAGATCAGCAAGAGTAGAAGATAATTTAACACTCTTTTAAATAGTTGTAGAAACTTGATGTCTGTTAATAGCATGTGTAAATAATCTCTAAAGCTTACCAGACTTGATGAAATGTTGAAATGGCCTTGCCTGGACAGACTGAAACCATAATACTTCACTAAAGTTAATTTGTTTGCTTTAGCTCAGGATAGGCAACAACATCAAATAACTCAACTGACCTTGTAATATACCCAAAGACGAAGCAAGTTTGACATCCTGACCTTGATCTACTGATTGTGGGCAATTTCAAACTAGGTTTTTCATCAAATTTGGTTTACACACATATACAAATTTTAAGAAGTGGTGGCCATAAATCTTTAAGAGTGTTGCCACCAGAGTTACCCTTTCTTGGAAAGGGAAAGCTAAGGTGTTTATCTGTCATAACTGGTTTCAAAGGATAAAGAATTACTTTAGAAAACAACATAAATCTATTTTTAAGCGACACTTTTCTGGTGAAAAAAATTTAAAAAAAGATAATTAAGTGGCTTGTGGTTACAGGGAAGGAAGACTTTCATACAAACATGGATCAATATTGGACATATATTTTAGGACATGCAGCTTTTCCTTTACAACTGAGTTCATGTGATATCCGCTTTAATCAATATTAGAGCCAACAGGTCATTTGGCTTCAGTTCTCTGTTTTAAACAAGTATTCTGGCTTGAAGCATTGGCACTTTTACAAGTTTTGTTTAATAATAAATCTTGGCCTGCCAAACACAAAAATCCATCTTAAGCAATTAGAGTAGATCCAGATCAGCCAGCTGCCACCAAAAGCTGCCTGATCATACAATACTGTATTAATACCCTTTTTACCTATAACATTGATGAAGTAGTTACAACAAAACTATCAAATAAGTATAGGTTACTGACAAATGAAGGCTGCTTTAGGTTAACAGTCCAGCTCAGTTGTCAGATTTTTGTTGTCACATGATAGGCAACTATCTACAGTTGACATAACATTGCCATATTAGTGACTGGTTATACTAAATAAAGTATGGGTCGACATTCGTTAAGCTATAGTTAGTACTAAACCTTGGCACAGTTTGGATTTAGATTTGTATTATATAGGATTGCATAATTGTGAAAGATAAGTAAAGATACCGTCACTATGAATCTAATAAATATTGCAAATGTATAAAAAAATAGCAATGTCATTGATGATGGATTTGTTACTCTTTTTCAAGTGGTATTAAGTATTTAGTGTGTGTCAAAGTTTGGGGCTTTATTGAAATTGATATTATTTATCTAACAAATCGCAATGGTTCATTGCTGGATAATACACAGCTCATTGGACCTGGTAGCACAATCAGTAGAATGTCGGCTCCAAGTACGGGAGGCCCCAGGTTCAAACCCCGGCTGCAATATACCAAAGTCGTTAACAGTGGTAGTGGTATAGCTCCCTTGCTAACACTCCATCAAATATAAGGGTAGTTCCACAACTTGTAGACCGTGTCCGTATAATATGACTGGGTGTGGTATTATGTCAGGGTGTTCAGGATATGCTGTACACGGTGAAGGCAGTACTGTATCTCCTTCAAGTGGACACTTCCAGATAACTGAAATACTGTTGGTGGGACGATAAACCCAATAAACAAACAAATAATACACAGATCTGATCTGGCAAAATTTACATATAATTTGTGAGTGGAGCTTAATTATGCCCATTGGACTTTCTGGTAGCCAATGCATGTTTACTTCCATCCTAAGTTAAAAAAGATTGAGATAGAGATGTACCTGCCAAGTGGCCATGTCTGCCAATTAGTATGAGGAGTGAATAGGAGGGCAATTGACTGACTTACCTCCCCTAACTAACCTCAGTCTACAGTTGGCATACAAAGGGTCTCCTGAGTTTTGAGGAAGGTCTGTAGCTAGGCCATAAACCCTTAACATGCTACATTTATGTTTATCCTATGCAAAAAGCTGACTTTGCTTACAATTACATGCATAGGTTTCAAGACATACTTCTGGAGAATCTGCAGCAAATAGTGCAGATTTTGATCTGACAGACTGCTTTCCAAAGCCTGATCTGTTTCCATGAAGCAGAAAATAAGTTGTTTTGGTCAAAGTAACTATTCACAAGTCAATTTAAAGTACAAAAAAAAAAAAAAAAGAAAAGGAAATCTGGTTGAACACAAGTAAAAGTCACTGGGTCAAAGGAGTAAAGGTTTGTTGGTCAGTTCATTTCGACTCAGTCTTGAATAATGTTTGATGTTCTTTATTTTATGACATCATGCAATTTTGGCCAATATCGGTTAAATGTACTTACCTACACTTGTGCCTCATGTGAATAAAACTGGTTCTAGACCTATCACCATCTGTGTCTGTCAGAAGCATGATATTGATGCATTTTTATCTGGATGGTTATCGTTTTATCTAGATGGTTATTGTTTTATCTTGATGGTTATAGTATGTACAAAGAAGTTGTAACTTGGATAGTATCATATCATCATTATTGTAAAGGGTTAAATGTACTGATCAGTTTTTGTTGAAGATTGCATAATTTGTTTTTTTTATCAACCTTGGTGTGTGTGTGTGGTAATCAGAACATACAGGTACCTGTCGTGATGAATTGATGAACATGTGAGAAGTCACACTGCTCTTATCTGTTTCTGATACATTGCCCTATAATGTGGGTGTTAAAATAAGGCTGATGTAAATTAATAGGTCAGTCTGCCTTAGTGATCTGATAAAGTTTTTGAAGGCGTCCTGGTAAGAGAAAAAAGGGGTACCGTATTCACTTAATTATACTGGTCAAGCAGGTATACAGTCTTTGACAAAAGCTGGTGGACCATGGCTCGAGTCCACCAAAATCTCTTTCAGTCAATTAAATTTTATAAGTTAAATAGACCACTTTCTCCACCAGAATTTTCAGCCACATCAATTTTAAAATTCTAAATTATTATGAAAACATACACTAGACTAAACAATGCTGTACATCCTTTTACTGAGCCAAATCACTTGTAACACTTCGATAAGCTTACCAACCTTTTGTATTAAAATGCCCAAATCATAATAGTCCAGTATAATTTGGTCCAGTCCAGTATATATTGCCTGCTTGCTGGACTGAAGGTCCAGTGTTTTAAAATTTCTTTCATGAAGACTAGGTATGGTATGCAACCGATAATTGGGGGCAAAAATTGGAGGCAAAATCAATTCCCTGCACCATGATCACCACTTCTTAAGGATGGTATCTGACAGTTTGGATCAAAAAATTTTTCGTTTAGAACCTTAATAAACCATTGTTACTTGAACAGATCTTGCAAAATGCCGTTTACTGATGTCCTACACCTGTCTGAAAGATGAATCAAAACACCACAATCATCCCTACAAACATGTATTTCCTATATGAGCCACGCTGCACAGTTAGCTATTTTTGAACTAAGAAAACCACATGACCACTTATGTTTTAGCTCCTCTTTGCCATCCACGAGTGACATCATCTATTTTTGGCAGGAATCCCAGTAGTGAAAGAGTGAACATTTATGTGTTAATTAATGAGTTAATCTGACCTGAACTTGAGATACTGTTGAAAATGCTTAAAGCTTAGGCTAAAGTATGATTTAAAAATCATTTCTGCAGAAATTATGTACAAATACCGCAAACAGAGGCCAGACATTGTTACATATATTAGATATAGGCAAACTGTCTGATACCACTTTTAAACCATAATGCAATATATGCAGTTAAACTATACAATGTCATTTTTTGTAATCTTAGAATTAACATAAAGTTTCATCTTAACATAAAGTTTCATCTTAAAAACAAAATCTGGATGTAGAAGAAAAAAATACAAGCTTTATTTAATGTAGTTATGGAGGTGTTGTTTTAATTGACATGTTCACTGAATATATTCATCACAGGCAGTGATATTAACTTTGTGAATTGTAACTAGTACATGGCTTAATGACTGTGAAGATATTATCTGACTTGTGTGTTCAAATGCCGGGTCAGTGTATCGAATCATAGTATGTCTGTATTTGAAATGAAAGGTTTTTTCACTTCTATAGATTCATATTTTTTTTTAAATTAATGTGGTACACTTATTTTTACAGTTACACACATTTTCTGTCAGCATTATTTTAAGGCTTCATTTGTTAAAGCTAAGAAACTTTTTTCATTTTACCCTTCTAATTTTGTCTCTTCACTGTTAGAAAGCCATTATAAGGTAGGTTACACCCTATGTGAGATCAGGTTTCCTTTTAAGACACCAAACTTACTGTTCTCCTACCCCAGTAAGTTGTCGCTACATAATGAACTGTTTTTGTGGCTTGACAAATCTATCAATCATGTGGCGTAATTCTATACTGAATCAGAAATTTGCTTTCTTGTCAACTGCCTAGACTAAGTAAATTGGGCAGGACCCATTGATTAAAGTTGTGGCCAAAACTGCTGTGCCATGCATTCAATGAGCAAAACTGTCCCATGAAATCATGTTCATAATCATGTTCATGGTGTGTTTGATTTTGTAGTGGCTAGGGTTGAGTATGTAGTGTGTTTGATCTTACAGTGGCTAGGGTTGAGTATGTAGTGTGTTTGATCTTACAGTGGCTAGGGTTGAGTATGTGGCATGTTTGATCTTACAGTGGCTAGGGTTGAGTATGTAGTGTGTTTGATCTTACACTGGCTGGGGTTGAGTATGTAGTGTGTTTGATCTTACAGTGGCTAGGGTTGAGTATGTAGTGTGTTTGATCTTACAGTGGCTAGGGTTGAGTATGTAGTGTGTTTGATCTTACAGTGGCTAGGGTTGAGTATGTAGTGTGTTTGATCTTACAGTGGCTAGGGTAGAGTATGTGCTGTGTTTGATCTTACACTGGCTGGGGTTGAGTATGTAGTGTGTTTGATCTTACAGTGGCTAGGGTTGAGTATGTAGTGTGTTTGATCTTACAGTGGCTAGGGTTGAGTATGTAGTGTGTTTGATCTTACAGTGGCTAGGGTTGAGTATGTAGTGTGTTTGATCTTACACTGGCTGGGGTTGAGTATGTAGTGTGTTTGATCTTACAGTGGCTAGGGTTGAGTATGTAGTGTGTTTGATCTTACAGTGGCTAGGGTTGAGTATGTAGTGTGTTTGATCTTACAGTGGCTAGGGTTGAGTATGTGGCATGTTTGATCTTACAGTGGCTAGGGTTGAGTATGTAGTGTGTTTGATCTTACACTGGCTGGGGTTGAGTATGTAGTGTGTTTGATCTTACAGTGGCTAGGGTTGAGTATGTAGTGTGTTTGATCTTACAGTGGCTAGGGTTGAGTATGTAGTGTGTTTGATCTTACAGTGGCTAGGGTTGAGTATGTAGTGTGTTTGATCTTACACTGGCTGGGGTTGAGTATGTAGTGTGTTTGATCTTACAGTGGCTAGGGTTGAGTATGTAGTGTGTTTGATCTTACAGTGGCTAGGGTTGAGTATGTAGTGTGTTTGATCTTACAGTGGCTAGGGTTGAGTATGTAGTGTGTTTGATCTTACACTGGCTGGGGTTGAGTATGTGGTGTTGTTGATCTTACAGTGGCTAGGGTTGAGTATGTAGTGTGTTTGATCTTACACTGGCTGGGGTTGAGTATGTAGTGTGTTTGATCTTACAGTGGCTAGGGTTGAGTATGTGGTGTGTTTGATCTTACAGTGGCTAGGGTTGAGTATGTGGTGTGGGATGGGGATGGGATTAGCTGGCATTTTTGCCTATACTGCGCAGCGACATTTCTATCATTATAGCACAGGGGCATTTATAAGGTGCCCTGGGACTGAACCCGGCCAGTCCATTATACTGACACCGACGAGTCAGGTGTAATGCTGTCCCTTTAGCCCCGAGCGTTAGGAGGGAAGCCACTACTACCATTTTAAAGTCTTTGGTTTGACCCTGCCGGGGTTCGAACCCACTACCTCCCGATCCGCAAGCCGACACTCTACCACCTGAGCGGCCGGTGTATGTGGCGTGTTTGAGTTTACATTGCAAGGGCTTAGTGCTAGACAGCTGTATCTCCTAGGCTGCATTACATAGCAGATAGAACTGTGTTGCAATACCCTCAATATGGGTGTGGGAAACATCTTTTAAGCAATTCTTCATCAATATTTTTACAAGCAGTAGTAATTTGGGGCATCTGTCTCCAAGTGGTTGTCGACATAGACCTGTTACTCCTCAGCCCCTCTTCATGTGGATTCGAATTTCAGTCGGGCGAGAACTTTCTTGTTAAGAGGTCTTCCAGCTGAACTGAGGTGTGCCAGTGGTTGGACCCAGAAGTATCAGGGGGGCCACTTCCACCATTAATTGGCTGGAGGTTGCCAGTCTGTTGGCCAATAATTGTGTTGGAGTGATGTAATCAAAAACTAAAAAAATTTAGTTAATTTTTTATTAATCTCAGAGTATTTCATGGTGCAACCTCCATTTTGTATTGTCTGAATGGTGGAAGTTTTATGCTTGGTGTCGGGTGACAATAATCTCTGTTATGACATAAGAAGAAGGCTAAAATGTTTGAACAATATTACAATAAAGACTGTGTTTACCAAGTGATTCACAGATAGGAGTACCTCCATAGCAGTTAACAAACTGCAGCTTGAGGTATGAAATATGAACACTGCCTCATAGGCCCTCTATCAGTGCTGAAAAATGAAGTGGTGCATTTTTAAAAAGGTTTGCATTTGAAGGAGATTTGGGTATTTCAACTGGTTCATTGTTATGTAGCCTGGAGTTTTTGTTACAACACTATTATTCTGAGCTCTAAAACCTAAAAGATAAGTTAGTGAGCCTCACCGTTTTATTTCTAGGACATATTTATGATGCCACTCAAATTTAAATTCCATGACTTTATTGAACTAAATTCTGAAATAACCTGACCTCGTTTAGTCAAATATATTGCAAATACTCTTCCTCACCATATAAATACATACAAGTCTGATGTCAAGGTAAATTAAATAAATGAAGCATATAATAGTGTCTGTTGCTAGCTTTGCTTTATAACTGGCCTTACATACTTAACTCTAGATCTTTCAAAGCAACTTGTGTAGTTGTAGATCAGCAGGTTCCCTTTGTTAGCTGTCTGATTAGGATCTACACAATTTACTGCTAGGTCTAGCAGCATGTTAAGTTACATTTGTATGTAGTTGTTTTCAGAATTTAATATGGGTAATGAACTAATACAGCAGACCAGGGATTAATGGTATGGGCTGTTGATACATATATAGGTCAGAGAGTTAACCCTTATCCTGCTACATTCTACATATACTAATTCTTAATTGTCTTATATAGACATGTAAATCTGCTCAGACATGTTGCAAGACACTTGCTGGCAGATATAATGTAGATGTAGACCAGACAGTTTCTAGAAGGGAGCTGGCCAATCTGGATCTGCATTATTTTCCTAAGCCTTGCCAGTACGTACTGAGCAGGCCTGGCTGATTTGAGGGAAGCTGTTTGGTTGTTTGAAAAACTCCACAGGCCCTATTCAGGGCAGGGTTTAATGGTGTCTGGAATGTGAAGTATTCCGGCTGTGTTACTTGTCTAATTATGTCATTGTAGGGTTATACACAGTTGTCATTTTTTTAGGCATATAGTGTAGATCCAGATCAGCTAGCTCCTTGATGATCTGCTTCTTTTACTGTAGATCCACAAGCAATAGTGTAATTTTTATTTGGCATGTAGTTGTAAGTAATAGTAGTAGAGTTTTTACATATGAAGCAGGATAAAAGGATTTAACCAATCCAAATTGTTTTTATAGAAACTTGTAGGACCACAACTATTATCACCATACTTCCTGGTTATGCTTCTGATCAAATCTGAGTCACTGGACCTTGTAACATAGCTCCTGATCAAATCTGAGAGTCACTTGGTAGCTTAATCGGTAGAGTGTCGGCTCCAGGTACAGAAGGTCCCAGGTTCTGTCCTGGGCTGCACCATACCAAAGTCGTTAAAAATGGTATAGCTCCCTTGCTAAGGCTCAAGCAAATACAAGGGTAGTTCCACGACTGGTTGGCCTGGTGTCAGGATAATGTGACTAGGTGTGGTATCATGCCAGGTGTTCACTGCATGCTATACCAAGTGATGGCAGCACTATAACTGCTCCAAGTCCACACCCTCTCCAGATAATTGAAATGCTGCTGGTGGGAGGATAAACCCAATATGCAAACAAATCTGAGAGTCACTAGCCCTTGTGGCCATGGATAAAAAAATGGGCAGCATAGTTTTCAATTAAGTAGTTGCAGTAGTTAGTGGTTGAAGTAATGTGGCTGACCACTGGAAGTAAGGGGTTGTGGATTCAATCACACAATGACCTAATAATGCTAGGTTGGGAACTGGTTAAGTGATTGTGGTAGCCATAATTGGGATATAAAGTTGTGAAAGTGGCATATCCACCACTAGATCAAGCTTTGGCAAATAGTGTAGATCCAATTAAGCCATCTCCCTCTGGTAGCTAACTGATCCAAAACTACATTATTTGCTGCTTAGTCTCTACTAATGTACGTTGTTTTATCTTTGCATGAACCAGCCGCAATAGCTCAGGCCAGGAAAACCCAAAGACTTTAAAGTTGGTAGTAGTGGCTTCCCTCCTAACGCTCGGGGCTAAGGGGACTGCATTACGCCTGACTCGTCAGTGTCAGTATAATGGACAGTCCATGTTCAGTACCTGAGCACCTCATTAGTGCCCCTGTGCTATAATGATAATAATGTCGCTGCACAGTATCGGCAAAAATGCTGGCTAATCACTATCCCTCTTTGCATTGAAATTTTTAGCAAATAATAATTAACAACAAGTATGGGTTATATATAAATGAAGCATGACAAGCGTAGGATTAAAGATATCTCATCAGTCTGCACAGCTGACTACATTGTTGTGGGCATGTTGAACATGCATCATTATATATCATCACATTTACAAGCCTTCAAATCCTGGTTGTAGAGGTCGTGATAAAACAAGGAAGACATAGTCAGCATGCTTCAAAACTGACCTGAAAGTGTGGAATCTGTCCGGTCCTGATTTGCAGCACAGAGTTGCATGGAGAGCAGATGTAAGACACTCTAGCCCTGAGAAACTAGGACGACCACAGCAGTAAACTAAAACTTAGAATCAGACAGACAGACAGAAGCAGGCAAATGGTTATATTTTGTCAAGTGGTCAAGTGATATAGGCGGCATTACATGTTTCCTGATAATATGGGTGGTGTACTTTTTGTCCAGTTTGTACATTCTTAAACTTTCTTAACAGTACATTAGATCACACTGTTATAGTATCTGTGTGAGGGTCTTGTGATAATTGAAGTTGTCTCTTTAGATATATAGTTGCAAAAACATAGTCATCTACATGTTTTTGATATATCAAACTGGTCTACATTCAGTATTAGCATGGTAATTCTCAGACACTTTTTTAATATATAAATGTTTGGGTCATTTCCTGATTAACATAGAAATGAATGATAAAAAAAGATATTAAAACATCATCTGCTATCTATGGATGTGAATGCATTGAAGACAAGACTAACCCACTGACATATATTTACATGTATGTTACATCTTCCAATGATGTAATTAAATCAATCTGTCACAGGGTAAGCAGTCTCTGTCATATGCAAAGTTGTAATTAAAATCAAGATTTCATGGGTGTGCGCATGTTAAAATTGAAGAATCACAAAACGTTATACCTGTATTAATGATGTACATTGAAAGGGTTACTCAAATTACATGAGTTAATTAAGGCGCCTTGTACAGTATTTGCAAAATAGAATGCATAGAGCATGTGCTTGTTATGAAAAATGTAGAGTTGGTGTGTGTTTTTCCTAATAATTTTCTTTTATTTTCCTCCAAAAAATGTTTTTGTTTTTTCCTCCAAATTAGTCAGTATGTAGATAAAGTAATTGTCATGTAAGTCACTTAAAATTGGTTGCTGAATGTAAGCTTACAAATCCCCCCTCTAAAAACTAAAAAGATGAAACAGAAAATAAAAGAAATTATTATAATTAGGTGTGAAATGGTGTAAGCTGTGGTGCTGATAGATGTATAGATAGTTTCCAAATCAGTGAAGATCCATTATCTTGGCAGCCATCTTTGATGGCAACTTCAAGGGAATTTTTAGATGAATTGTATAGAAGAGTAAATTTTATTTTTTGTTATTTCTTCTTTTGTGGTCCAAAAATTAAAACTATACACCATTGGAAAGCTCTTGATATTCATATTTTAAAAATACAATATTTTAAAATTAATAAAATGCACAAAGGATTAAGACACAGAAATAAATAAAATTATTGGCTTATTCTTAAACAAAATGAACTGTATATCTTTCTTGGTTGTATTTTCTTTACCTATTTAAACTATCAAAATATAGTTTTGATATTTAAAATACTTCATAAAAGCTGTTAAATTTGATATAAAATTCAGTAGAATAGACTGAAAAATAAAAACACAGTGGTGAGCTTAATACAGCACATATTTCCAGATTTCGGCCTGCATTAGCTTCTGCCTTCAAAGATGGCTGCCTTAAACTTCTAATCAGTGCCTATGACATCACATGGAAACTATCTGTTAGGTGTTAGATTGATTTCTTTCCTTATGCTGATTATTGACAAGGGCAGCAGTTTTCTCGTTGTGATAGCTATATCTATGTCAAATGTATTTCTCTTTTCTTCCAAAACTAAGTTGTAAGTTTGTACAGTTCTCCTTATAAACTCTTACTTGCTAAGCGCATTGATCAGGCAAAGGCATAAGTGTAGATACAGATCAGGAAGCTACAGTATGTGCTATAGTCTCTAGAAAAATGTATGGTTTCTTGCATTCAGTTTTTAACTTAATTCTTTTTTTTTACAGTAAAAGTATGTCATTCTCTTTAAAGGTGGTACCCAACAGTTTGGACCAAAAGTATTTTCATAACATCATAAAAAACCATTGTTACCTGGACAGATATCGAAACATTTTGTTTATTGATGTTCTACACCCATCTGAGAAGTGAACCATAACGTCACAATCATCATTTCAAACATGTATGTCCTATCTAAGCCACGCTGCACAGTTAGCTATTTTTAAACTAAGAAAACCATGTGACCACTTATGTTTTAGCTCTTCCACATCAGCTGCTGTGACGTCGATGTCTATTTTTAGCAGGAAATCCCAAACGTTCTTATTTATAGATTTGAAAAGAATGAACATTTAAGTGTTGAGTAACGAGTTTTACTGCCCTAAAATTGAAATACTGTTGACAATCGTCAAAGCTTAGATTTAAGTACGATTTATTTCTGTAGACATTTTGTTCAAATATCCCAAACATAGGTCAGATATTGTTACATATATTAGATATAGACAAACTGTCAGATACCATCTTTAAGAACATTTGTCTGTATTGTGAACTTGTGTTTCTTTGTGTTATGAACACATATTTATGGTGTCAGTCATTGAAGAATAAGCCTTAAAAGTGCTTACAAGGCATAATATAGAGTTTGAAATGTAAATACTGAGTATTGATCACCTGTAGAATTTGCACGGTATGATTTATGTCTAATAAAACAGCATATGTTGTCCTAGACCAGGAGGATTCTGTTGAAAGTAAATATATGTGGGAGACAGTGTTTGTCTTAGCTGCCTTATTAATGCATAATGAAGTTTATATTAGTAAATTTGTTCTAATTTAAGAGAATTGAAAGTGACTCATAAACCTGCAGTGAGGTTAAGTTAATTGATTTAGCCAATCATTTTGTGTACAGACTATTTTATTTTATACTTTTTATGTAGTCAGTCTGTCTAGGAAATTTTTTATTTCTATCAACATTCAAGAATAAAATATTTAGGAGATTCCACAGTTTTATCAATCCGGATCAAATCCTCTGCTGTTGTGTGCACCTTGCAACTTGTTTATATTTCAATCTGCTGATGGCTATTTGTGAGGGAAATAGGAAATCAACAAATTAAAGTTGCAACTGTATTTCTCAGTAACCTACGGCAATTTTCCCCCTGATTTCTCAACTGCAGCAGCATTAGCTGTTCAGATTTTCCTGGAATTTCTGTGTGTGTTTTTTCTCTGCAATTTATTATGTTTCAGCAATTTGTGTAATAGCCTCTAGAAATCTTGTCTACCTGGCATTTTTTGAAGACTTTTAACCTGCTCATCGTATTGATTAAAGATCAGCAAATACTGCAGTGTAGGTCCTGATCAACTAGCTACTGCTTAGGATGCTGACTAATAATCAGGAGCTGCAATTTTTTGTTGCCATGACAAAAGCAATTCATCTGGTTGCCCTTAATTGTATTTGTTCTTTCAACAGTTTTTAGGTAATTTTATTACCCATATCACTACCTAAAGCAATGAGTATTTTGTGTCATAAAGTAAAAAGTATATAATTAATTTCTCCTAAACTTGCCATTAAAAGTATATTTTTATCACTGTTTTGTCATAAGATAATTTATAGAAGACTAATATATGAAAAGCTTTTTTGTTTGTTTTTGAACACCCCCACCTTCCACACGCCATGGTTATATGCCTAAACATAGAATCAAGTAGTAGTTGTTAAGAGTTGGCAAACCATAACTTCTCCTTACAGTCTAGCTCGAATCTTGTTTTGGGCAAAAAGGTTTATGTAAGCCTATAAGATTCATGTAAGCCTATACAATTCATGTAAGCCTATAAGATTCATGTAAGCCTATCTTCAGGCTAACTTGCAGTGCTGAAGTGGTTTAGCCGGTCATTTGTAAGGAGGTCTTCCTCAGTTAATATAACCTGGGTGCTGTCAGTATTAACATTAACCAACTCATGAAACAGGATATACTCTAAATGTTTTTTCTCTATGTATTCGTTACCCAATTGTTGAGTCCAGAAGATGGCTGCAAATGATAGACACTTGGAAATACCAGCTGTCAAACTAGATTTGTAAGGCCAGTGGGATCAGTGTTGTTTTCCACAGTGTATTCATCACTTGTCAATTAACCTTTGTCTGGGACACCATGGGAAAAAACAAAAGTTGCTGATGTTGTCAACCTAACACAGTGTTATCCAGGCTCTATCAAGGAATGATCTCCAGTTGGTGAAGGCCATCCCCAAGTATTGAATCCCTGTCATTTTCTCTAAAGGATTTGTCATCTCTCTTGCAATTAAGTCTAATTAACAGCCGCTCCTATTGATTGGTTAAAAGAGGGTATTAAAACAAAAAAAAGAGGCTTGATGTCTCTAGCTATAGGATATAACAATAAAACAATGTTTTGTGTTTACAGCTAATCCAACAAAAAACAACAACACAACTCTATTAGCATTAATTGGCAAACAGTGGAATAAAAGAGTTGCTTACTCACCATACACATACACTCGCACACAATTGTGTGCATACAAATTCAAACAGTGAAATTTCAAGTTCAGCTGAAAGAATTGGCTGGACTGATCTCAGACACCAGCTACAAGGCGTTTAATATTAGCTTTTATTCATAGATCATTCCATTTTTTTAGATCTGTTTTTCAAGCTCAATGTTTCTAAAAAAAATTTGGCCATATTTCAAACTATTTATAGATAAAAATCTCATTTAAATATATTGCTAACCATTCCCATCGTTGGTATTTTCCATGTTATTTCAAGAGGCACTATCTCGGAATACTATAATCTAACCATTCCATTCATTTGTATATCTTCAGGTACATCAAGCGGTTCAAGAAGATCAATATGAAGGTTCTGAAGAATTGGTGCAAGCAGATCCTGAAGGGGCTGCTCTACCTCCACACACGGACACCGCCAGTTATCCACCGTGACCTCAAGTGCGACAACATCTTCATCACCGGGACAACCGGATCCGTCAAGATTGGCGACCTCGGTCTGGCCACGTTGAAGAACAAATCCTTTGCCAAAAGTGTTATCGGTAAGTGCTGCCATTGTACTTCAGTTAGATTTATTCACATACCTACTAGTTCTTTGATCATTTTTGGTATCCCCCCGCCCTGTTCCTCGCATATATTTTGACTGTATGGAAATCAATGTAATTTTTGTTAAGTTGGTACAGACCCCTGTGCAATATCGGCCTGTGCTTGAAAATCGCGCAGATATCGTGGTAAGTGAATATAAATCTTCTTTATATTAATTCTGTGTGTGTTTGATGATGTAATTGAGAACAATTGTTCTGATTTATCTTTTGACACATTTTGGATTTTTACCGTATTTTGCAATTTTTGATTTTGTTGAATTGTTAATACTATGATTCGCCATTGTTGTAGTTGATTGTTATGAATGAAAAATCTTTTTTGTCTTTTTTATACATCATGATTATTTATATGATGTCTGAAACCATATATTTTTTTCTCTAACTGTATTATAAGTTTGTTGCTAAACTGTATTTTTGTTCTATATAATTATGTCACTTTTGTATGTTATTACATTTTTTTTTTGACTTACTATGCACTTTTTTGTTGCCGTTAAATGTTGTTGTTTTTATTATTCAAAATTTCTTTCAGCGGATTCGAAAATGGGTAAGATGGTAATTACTAATTATTATGATTACATTAATTGTTGTTAATCCAGGACTTCCAATTTTCAGGTTCTGCTCATATCAAATGGAGGGAAATGTAATTTTCTAGGGAAGTTTTGAGTCATAGAACGACTGAAGACATTATGTAAATGATTCTTTACCAATTTACCAATTTTACAAGGGCAGCAGTGTTTAACATACAAATTCTTCTTGCATGACCATTTTATAAGTTTTCATCTTAATTTCTTCATGGAGCCATGTGTAAGTATGGACACCATGATTTCTATTAATTTTTTAAAATTTTGATTCCATTTTAATTAAATTGCAATATCCCAAAGCTATTACTTTAGATTAAAAGTTAACTTTAAGATATCATAAATGATTATTACAAATTAAAGATTTCTCTTGGAAAAATGAAAGATACTTCTTTAAAATTCTTAGAATTAGAAATAGAGAAAATAACTCTTTAGCAAATCCTTTAGTGTTACCATATAAGTAATCATGATTGTTATAATCCCAACTACTTTGTGACTCTTGCTTTCTGGGTGAGCTACATTTCTCTCCATTGTGTGTGAGCGAATGTGTTTGGGAAGCCCAAACTAATACAGTTCCCCCTGATTTTTCCCTTTGCAGTGGGTCAGAGCGAGAACAAAAGACTCCTACGTCTTATTGTATTTAAGGTACCCCGGAGTTTATGGCACCAGAAATGTATGAGGAGCACTATGACGAGTCTGTGGATGTGTACGCGTTCGGAATGTGCATGCTGGAAATGGCAACGTCAGAGTACCCCTACAAGGAGTGCACCAATGCTGCACAAATCTACAGAAAAGTGACCAGCGTAAGGATCTCTTGCAGTTTCTTGAAGTCGGGTAGATAAACTTGGGGATTTTTAGGCCAATATGGGGTCCATGTTTTTCCAACCCAATTGCCCTCATAAAAAAGTATATATATATTTACCTTTTGCAGTTGCCTTTTATCCCATCCAAGTTCTATTAAGTTTGAACAGTTTAATTTGGTCTTGGTTCACAACTTAAGCAATTAAAACAATTTGCATTATTAGGAAATGGGGCACAATAATAATAAAGACATACTGTATGGTGTACTGAATGACCAAGACTCCTTTTCGGTTCTGATATAATTGTCAAGTCTTGGGCCATATGGCTCTGTGGGAGTCTTATATAAGCGATAGATAGTAGTTTTAAAATAATAACTTTAAAGTAAACATAATTTATGGTTTGTTTATTTTTAGCTATGGAAGTTAATACAAGTGTTTAGTCATTGATTGTACTTGCATTTTACTTAATAATATAGCACATGCATTTACACAATATTTATAAAAGGCAATTTAAGAAAAAGAACAACTGGCATAATGATAAAGATAATTGATTTACTGACTAAAATACTCCTACCTCCTGTTTTACAAAGCTTTAAATTGCGGGTGATGATCACTTGTGCTCAGTGCTTTACTTCACACATGACTCTACACTCCTGGTACTCCCACTAAACATCTCTTCAAGACCATTTCAATGACAATCAATATTATGGGAGTTTGTTGAAGAGTAAAGGGATTAATTGATGCTTAATGTTTTATTTCTTCCTCCAAATCCTGTACTCCATGTACTTGTAAGAATCATCTCAACGAGACAATTTCGATCATCATCAACATTATTGGGGTTTTGTGAAGATTCAAAGGATAAAATGATACTAAATACTTTATTTCTCCATCAAATCCTGTGTACCTGGTACTCAGTAGAATTGTCTTAATGAGACAGTGTCGACGAGTTCCTGCATTATAGGGTTTGGTTGAGAATTATGTGATCTATTGCTAAAATAACTTTTTTTTCCAATTACTCATTTTTTTTCTTCTTATAATCTTTTGTCTGGCACTTTGCCTTCAGCTGTAGACATATCAATGCTCATGTCAGCATTCTCACTCTTGAGGAAGCAGGATATAAGACACTGTCTTGTAATCTGAGATTTTTCTGTCATCTATCAGAAGTAGGTTCTACAGTAAATATTTATTTCCAATAGATGTGAAAATAAGGTACACAGTCTGTCACAAAGGCAAGGTGGATATATCTGTATTGGCTGAGTTGTGCATTTATTTTTTTTAAGGGAATAAATGATAACATACTTAAAAGAAAAACAAAAAGAAAACAGTTGCAGCCTTTGACTTTTTATCTTTTATGTAACAGTTTTATGTGTGTAACCTTTTATAATGGTATCTTTCACCTGTGCTTTGTATATTTCATGAAGAGAAAAGGATTGTCCTGTTTTAGTGCCATTGTGGTAAAAGCAGTGAATATCAGTTAGCTCTAGTCTTAGGTAAATTCTTTCATATAAGAAGGTTCTCAAGCTGACCTAGAGTGTATAGGTGGTTTATCACCTTTATTTTGAGGGGTGTTTGCTAGAATAGATAGACCTTGCCCTGGAGATAATTGTTTGTTTGTTTTCTTGTTTTTAGATACATTATTCTGATACATTTAAGGTTGTTTTGGCTATGTTAAGCTATGATGACACATGTCTGTGTTGATTCACAGATTCAAGCTGCCGGTCATCTGAAAATCCTACCCACTTATGAGTTGTTGCCAGTCCAGGACTTAAACCCAACGTATTTTTACTGTATTCTTGCTATAAACATTTTTTGTTAATCACTATTAATCTATAAGCTTTTTCCAGGTAAGCGCATGTCTGAGAATAAATTTGCTGTTTATTTTAACAACAAAATGTTACATCTCATTTACAGGGGGTCCTGCCTGAGGCCTTCGACAAGGTAGAAAATACAGGAGATCAAGGAAATCATTCAAGGTTGTATTCGGAGTAAGAAGGATCAAAGGTAGCGTACAAGTCCTATGACAGTGGTCAGCAGTCATGTGATCATGATGATGACCTATTATTAAGAATATCATGTGCACAATCAATAAGCCAGACCTTACAAATAATTTAAATTAAAACATCTACATTTTATTTTTTGACGTTAATATTTAAGCTTTTGTTATGTTGCCCAGCTATATTCCAAATAGACTAGTCAGTCAGGTGATGCAAAGTACATGGTTCTTAAATTCTGTGGGTTGATTTCCACTAATTTAAATACTTTTTTACTAAATATTTTTAATCAAATTCAACTGATTTTTTTAACCGTATTTCATGCCAATGGCTTGTCATAGAAGACCTTTTGTTGTTATTATGTACATTGCTATATTTACACTCGGCTAATTTATTGTCTAGCCATTATTGTGTCAACTAAATCATGCTTGTGCAGTGTGAAATTAAAGAGGAAATTTAAGCATTTTATACATTTATTTCATACACTACAAAGTTGGTATACAAAGGGGAGAGATTAGATGTAAGGACATATTAAGCTTCCTTAGGCGCGATGAAATAGCAATATGCCGGAAACGTTTCCCCTACTTAATTTTCATCCTAGATTTTTATTGTTTTATTCTGTGAATTTTAGTTCTTCGAACCTTTGCTCATAGAAAAATGTTTTTCCTTCAGTTGCATTTCATGAATAAAAGTTGGTCTCTAAGGTGGTTTTGCACAAGTTTTGTATTTTTGATTCCGTCATATTCAAGAACTCTCAGTGCTTTTATTGTACCAGGTTTTCTAATTTGGGATTCTCCCTTACTGAAGACAAGGATTCATGTTAGAAGCACTTCCGTAGAGCCCACAAAAGAACACTGGCTCTACATAGATAATTACTTTTTTTTTTTCTTCTTCTGTTTGAACCTAGCAACAGTGAAGCTTGCTCTTCAGTTCAGTCATAATGCAATGAACAATGTATTGTGACTGATAAAATTGTTGAATTCCCAAAATCATAGATACCAGATTTGGTGGAGTAATTGGTAGAGTGCCGGTGTCAGGGTCCCAATAGTGTAACCAAATTCGTTACAGTAAAGGTAGTAGAATAGCACCAATGCTTATGATCAAAGAAATTTAATGATAGTTCAGTCCAGTGTCAGAATAACCTGGCAGAGTGTGATATAATGCCAGGTGTTCAATACATGCTATTCACAGTGAAGGCAGCAATTTAAATTAAAACAATGTCTTAGCTCATTGACATTGCATATAAAAATTTCATATAAAAATTTGAAAACACCACATTGATGGCGGAATGACGAATGTGTCATTCATGTATTTGTCTCTGTTTTGTAAGCTAGCTGCATCAAAAGTGATTTGTCTCTGTTTTGAGAGCTAGCTGTATCAACCAGTGTATCTTTCTCCATGTATCTAGGTACCAAGTGAAGGAGTTGCTGCAGCATGACTTCTTTCTGGAGGATACAGGACTCAAAGTGGAGCTAGCCAGTGCGGAAGATGATATGGCAAACAGCATCCAGCTGCGGCTACGTGTCGTTGACCCGAAGTAAGTAGTGACAATTACCACTTTGCACACCATGTAGTAATTGTCATCTCTTGGTATAATTGACCCTGGTTGTATAGTAGGGAGAGAATCAAAACCAGGTAGAGTAGTCCCCTGGTTTGGTCCTAGGTCATGAAGTACTTAAGTCGTAATATAAATGGTCATTGTTTAGTTAGCTTCCTTACTTTTGCTCACACAGGTATGAGGGTAGTTTAGCAATGGGTCAGCCAGGTTTTAGGATACTTTGTCTGGGTGTATCATGCTAGGTGTTTGCTGCATGCTATTGACAGTGAAATCAGCAATATATTGGATTTGAAACTGTCAGATGATGTTGATCTGGTAACGGAAATGTTGTTGATCTGAGGATAAACCCAACATGCATACAAGTAATATAATGGTTACAAGACTGAAGAAAAACAACTACACCAGTCATTCATTTAACAAAATATTGTTTTTTATTCCCCATATCTTTTTATCAAGAAAAAAAAATATATATATATAAAAAATAATCCTGAATCGCTGGTTTTATTGGATCGTACCTATCTTGCTATGCAGGACATAAAGATATTGGATTTATGAGACATTTGCCTTGTCCCAGTCTTGGCAGGTAATCTTGGTTTTATAACAGATGTTAGTCATACTCTCTTTCTCTCTCTATCTCTCTCATCCTTCAAGTATGTGTTGTAAGATAAACATACATGAAAGGGGATTTCAGCTCAGGTTTATCTGATTTATCTATTGTTACAACAGGCTATCTTACATTGAGTGGTATTATATTCATTAAAGTGGTGTAGATAACACCAGGCATGTTGATGATGACTAACACTGAAAGCCTTACAAATGACAGATCATGAAAGAAAGGTCTCCATTATATGCGTAAATGGGTGTTTCTATGAATTATAGGGTTTATTTTCATCAATATGTTGCACAAGAGGGCTTTTTAATGCCCCCGGCATCTAGTAATTGAACTGTCCGTCCATCTGTGTGTCCTTCTGGTTAACCTTTTTTGGCAAGATGGATATTTCTCAGTTTCTACAGAGAACAGTGGCATGAAAGTTAACACTTAACAGTGCACAGGTCATGACCCTGACAAGTTACATAACTCTGACTACCTTACTTCTTAGATTAACTCCCCTTTTTATACTTAGAGATTATGGTTAATCTGTTTCGGCACGTTGGATATTTCTCAGTTTTTACAAAGAGCAGTGGCATGAAAGTTTTACTTACTAAACAGTGCACAGGTCATGACCCTGACAAGATATGTAATTCGGGACAACCTCTGGCTACTTTATTTCTTGGTTTATCATGACAAACTATGCTACCTGGGGCATATGTGTTTTCTGAACACAGCGTCTTTTTCTTTAAGAGCAGCGGGCCCTTCCAGCCTAAAGTTCTGTGACTGCTCCAATAATTTGAACTGACATTTGTCTTTGTATGTATTTGTTGTATTTTTTTCCATATTTTTTCTCTGTAAATGTCAAATTGACCAGTATACCATAAAACCTTAAAAAAGTAGCAGAAAATTTAAATAAAAGTACATCCTGTTCCTTTTCAGTTTGATTGCAATGCATTACTTCTCTTTATCAAATTGAAAAGCAGATTGTAGAACATTGACGGTTAAATCAAAATTCTTAACATATTCATTGCCAAGTATTAATTTTCTTCTTAGTATTGTCTCAGAAAACTTTGAAGCAGGATGTGGTATGTCATTAAACCAGATTCTGAAAGTAAAATGCCTGTTGTACATTGATTGTATTAATGTTTTATGAACAATGCATCATGACTCAAGTAGTCAGGGCTACCTGTTGATTTCAAAGACTAGTTCACACTATAGGTATACCAGTAAATTCAATAATTTGTTTTTACACTTGATTTATATTTACATAGATGGAGATTTTATAGACAAAAAAATGGGGAAAAAACTGTAATGTGAACATTCAGGTGTTATGTCATGTTCAGAACATGATGTTTCAGTACTGGTACTTTTTCCCTACAACATCGGGAATATATGTGAATTTTTGTGTAAAAACAACAACACTGTGTTGGGGAATTAAAGAAAAATCTTTATTAAATATTTTTCAAAAGTTGGCATTTTCTATGTCTATGCACAAAATGTTGCAAAAAATGGGGTTTTAGTATTTCAATTAGAACTCTGAAAATGGTATTTTAACCCAATTATGATTTTTCAAAAGTTGCGGGGATAACAGAACATTTTTCTGTTGAGTAGGACCCCAAAACAGCCCTTAAAGGTGGTATGCAACATTTTGCCTACATCAAATGCATGTAACAATTTGTTTCACTTTTTGGAGGAATTTAGGCATAATTTTGAACACTGAAAATTTAATTACAGTACAAATTGCTAAAAAATCACTAACTGTTCATTCTTTCCATATCTATAAATAAGCACTATACTGATCTCTGTGAACAATAGATAGGTGTGGACTACCCATGTGTTGTTGTTTTTTAATTTAAAAATCTGCAGCATAACTCAAATAGGAAATACCTGTTTGCAGTGACAATTTTTGGGGATTTATTTTTCACTGTTCACACAGATCTAGAACATCAATGAACAGAAAATTTAAGGACGTTTTCAGTTAACTGACTTTCTTGGTTATTTGAGAGAAAAATCTTTAGACCAAACTGTTGTATACTAACTTAAAATGGAAAAAAACCCACACAGAAACAACATCCTTGAAGTAAAGAAAGTACAAAAGTTGCTTTAAGTAGTCATACTCAACCTTTTGCTGAATCCATGGGGATATAGCCATAAAAAAAAACATTAAAAAAAACAACAAACAAACTACAAGTAAAAAAAATAAATAAAACAATCTCAAACTAAGAAAATTCTATAAATTTTGAGAAGTGCATGAGAAAATACTTAGATTAAATATGAATGAACATTACAAAACTTTTTATATCTCTGCAACACAAATGTAAGATTTAAAGGAATTTCTTAGTTCATATCAGAATAAATAACAAAGATTTGTAATGGATACAGCCCATGGTGTTTACAATATCAGACCCAATAAACAAACAAGACTTGAATATGATCTTATTACCAGGCATAATGGTAAGCTTTAGTTAGTGCAAATTATAAATAGCTTCTATTCATATTCTTTTCTATATTATAACGTGTTATGTAAATGTGTTTTGTTGGAGATTTCAAAGGCTTTTTGAAAAGGATAGTCTACTTTTTTCATACTCATTTTTGTGTGATATTATTTTCAAATGATAAAAGGTAAAATTTAATTAATGTTTGAGGACACAAACATTCACCCATCTGTTGGGAATGTATTGCACAATGCAATAAAATAAGCTATATGTATAGTATATTTGCAATTTGTAAGACAAATTTGGATATGATTTAAGTATTTGAGCACCAAAGAAAACAGAACTTAAAGCATATCATAGGAGACCATAAGTTAACACACACTTATGACTAATATTTACCCCTATTTTGCATTAAAATTCTTAGAAAAATAATTGGATTCTCTATAGCAAGTGTGAAAACACAAATTTTAAATTGTAGAAAAAAAGATGTAAGCTAACACTTTGAGTTGCAGCATTATGCAGCAGTTTTAATAGTACATAGTTCGTACATAGTTGTGAATTTGAATGCCTTTAGAAAAAAATCCTGACAAATCTAATCAGATAAAAGTTGTGAAAACAAAAAAATGTTGACATTTTGGCAATTTTATATTGAATGCTCTGACATGATAATTATACCTTATAAAACCATCACATCACTTGAAAGAATGTGTAAGAAGAAAATTTGAATAATACTCTTGTAAGGAATGTTCTGTAAAAATTGAAAATAAGATATAAGAATGTGGTTTGTTATGGTAACATAGTGTTAGAATTTTGAAAGTATTTTCAGTTAAACATACAAGTCGGCTTTTAAGTAACCAATATCATTGCTGGACTTCTTCTGCTTCAAATCATTACTTTTTCAAATCATTAAAATATGGAAGTGCAATAGTGTGAAAAACATCCAACCAACTATAAAGTACTTCAAATTTTAATAATTTTATGACCAAAAATGCTCACATATGTCATAATAACATATTTCATTATACCATGCAGGCCTTTTAGTGAAACCTTACCAATCTTCTTGTTTTTAAATCCTTATGTAAACTTTTGTCCTGCTTTGACCTGTATTAAAAGCTCCTATTTTTCACATTTTGTCTGTCAGACTTTCAAACCAGATATTTTTTATTGAGTATTTGCTGGTATTTTACACTTGCATTACTGCCAGACTGTCTTGTGTTTTATGCTGTAATTTTTAGTAAACCGTAGAGGTTTCTTACCAGCAGAATGGATATTCAAATGGTTGCCTTAGGAAGGGCCACTATGATCTTCCATTTTTTAACTGTCTGAAAACTGTGTTTTTTTTTTTTTCAATTTTGTTTTAGGAAAACTTCAACTAAAAAGACCTTATTTTTTACCCAAGTCTGCTAGAAGGCCTGTACATGTTTCACTTGATGTTTATTCCAACAGTTTAACTGTTTGCGTTGAAACAACATTGAACATCTAAATGTTTTGTTTTCAGTTCGCCCTTCAGCGGGCAACCGAGACCTTTCGACCGACAGAGGTGATAAATACAGATAAAATTATATCATAAATCTAATTGATGTTGTCGTCTTTCTAAATGTTATTGAAGAGAAGTTATGCATCGAGGGAATATAACATCTTAATTTGACAGTTGAAAGAATAATAGTAAAAAAAATACAGTAGCATATTTAATGAGGGTACACAGTTTGATAAATCTTCTCTTTAGGCTTCAAAGATGTACTTTCAATAATATAACAAAACTGAATATATTAAAGCCATACTAACTCTCACTAAACATTTTTTTGGTTCAACACACACAAAAAAAAGCCAAGTAAATGGCATATAAGACTGACCTTAACAATAGTGATTGACCTCTCCTTGGGTTCTTGGGCCAAGACTTCAATCCAAGAGTGACTAACAATGTGGTTAAAACTGGTAAAAATTATAACAGGTTATGTTAAAGCTTGTTTGTAAATTGATTGCATGTAATAAAAACCATAAAACATTAAAACATGCACTAAATCAAGTGTTATTTAAATGCAACCGATTTCAGGTTCAAATCATAAAAAAAAGGTATATTTGTTAAAATTTTCTGACATTTATCACACCGGCTAGCATGTAACTAGCTCCTAAATTTATTGACAAGTTTTCTAGAATTAATTTTGAAACCAAAGACCATTTAAAAATATTATGAAGGTGGCAAAACAATTTATCTCCATATGTTATTATGGCTTTAACTAGCAGTTATATAGACACCAAAACAAGTAGTTATTTAAAAAAAAAAGGCTATGGTGCTTTGCAAAAAGTTACCAGGGAACTTCAATATCAAACTTTAAAAAAGTTTAAAAAGTTACATTTTATTTCAGTGTGTGTGTGTGTTGTTGTTTTTAGTGAATAGTCAAACATTATTTTTCTTTGTTATAAATTATGTCACAAAAAATACAAAAAAATGAAAAATCATTTTAACACTTTGTATAAACATGTTAATATATGGGATAAGTTTACATTATTAAGGTTAAAGCTGTTTGGTCACAGTTTCATTAATTTATATGACAAATAGAACAAAACTATCCTTTTTTAATTTCTTTTGAAGTTAATTGAGCCAGCAGCCAATCGGTGTATGGTTTTGGACTGATATATACACGTAACAACGTTTCTTTTATGCGCAATGTACTACATACATTTTTTTTATTATCCCACATAATAAGACACAGTTTTTGACTGACTACTGTTAATCTTGCGATCAGAGGTAATATTTTTTTTTTTATTGTTTATGATTTTATTTTTTATGCAAATTTGTCTTTACTGTGACCTAGTGGCTATAACCATACATGTGAACTCTCCCTTTTGGAGGGATACTCCCTCTTAAGGTTAAAAATTATTTAAAAAAAAGGGATGTTTGACACCTTTTCTGAAATCTCCCTACTTGGAAACAGAAAATTTCCTTCTTTGTTTATATGAAAATAATAAATCTCCCACTTTGCAAGTGAAAATCTCTTGGACCTCAGAAAAGGTTCACATGTATGTATAACACATAACCATAGCAACCTAGATTATGATAAATGTAGTAACAAAGATGTCCATATTAGTCAGGAACATTGATTTAAGTCTTGTTAGCAGGATTCTTCAAATGTTTGTGTGTGTTTTTTTAAATTAAGATATAGACTGCTGAATGGACATTTCAGGGCAATACCATGTCTTAGCACCAGAATATGAAATGAGTATTCAAAACAATTAGCACTTAGGCAATGGAACGTATAGAAAGTATGCCACTTTTCTTTGATCTTGGTATCATTCCATGCACATTTTTGAGGAAGAGGTGAACACTTTTCTGTTAAATATTCTTGAAACACATTATAAAGAGATATAAAAACTAAAATTGCTAAAAGGCAGTATGTCTGAAAAAAAGGTACCTACTCAACCTTTTTAAGTAAATACCCCACTGGTTTTGCACATACGAGTGCAAACAACTATAAGTGCAATTGATACTATCTACTAGTGGAGATTTATGTTGACTCGAAGTTTAATCTGACCTCAGATGGTGCAGATTGATAATAAAATTATCTTCAGTCTGGTCAGAAGAAGAATTATCTATGACTTGATTAATTTATGATGCTGTAAAGTTGCTTTAATTTGAAGACACAAGCACTAAAAAATGATGGCCTAGTAGTGCAATTGGTAGAGTATTGGCTCCAGGTACAGGAGGTCCCTGGTTTGATCCCTGGTTGCAATATACCAAAGTCGTTAAAAAAAATTATAGTGGTATAGCTCCCTTGCTAACAATCAAACAAATATTAGGTTAGTTTTATGACTGGTTGGCCCGTAGTGAGCATAATATGACTTGGTGTGGTATCGGTGATGTCGGTGGGACGATAAAACCAATAACCAAACTGAAAACTACTAATAGACGTGTCTTTTTGCTATATGATAAGGGAAAAAAGTAAAAGTTCCATTGATCACCCATAGAAATATTGCAAGTAAACTTGTGGCTTTAAGAAAAATAACAACCTTAATACTTCAAAATATTTCAAACTGCATTATTCATTAATGAAAATTAATCTAGATAGAGAATTATTGTTTACTAGTAAATTATATTAAAAAAAAAGTCTATCCTCTGATGCATTATTTTACAAACATATTATTAAATACTTAATCACAGAATTAAAGGTACCAAATAAAAATTCTCCTTTTCTCTATGAGTTGTTTATTAATATATTCCAGTAGGTGATTGATCTTCTGTACCGATAATCTTTGTAAATTTTCAGTCTGATTCTTAACACATCAAATAATCTGTGCATAAATTGAAGTGAAATTTTACCTTGTCTCCCTACTGATGATACAGGTTAGATTTCATGAGATATTGGGCCCTGATGTACCTAAGAATATTTTGCTTCTTATGCTTGCAGGTTCAAATTTTGTGTACTACCAAGCTTTGTTCATTCCATTGCATATATTGAAATGAAACTTTACATGTCCTTCCTGTGATCATACACGTTGATATAACCAAGTTTGGTATCAACCAGTGCCTGATTGGATTCTGGTTTGTGGCAAATACTTGCAAGAGCATATTCAAGAGCATATTCAAATTACTAAAGCTAGGATTGGGTTAGATATGCCTTCCTAATCATTGGCTGTATTATAAGAACCAAGTTCTATAACTCGAACTTATGTATTGTGAGAATTATTTCTCTCTTTTTTTTCCCCAAAAAATGTTACACAGGTATTAATGTTTAGTAAGTTCTATATGCAAGTTTAATACTATGTTTCAATAGCCATTGCATTTAATAGATTTAACACAGCAAATGTCTTTTCTTATGTATTATTAAATCACATACAAGAATTAGTAGAAATGTTGTAAAATTTTGGTCTTATTTTGCTTAGAAGTTCTGGCTGAAGTTTTGTGTGCAGACTTAATCTTAAACTATATATTGGATTTTAACTTCATTTACAGATATTTTATTATCAATTATACTTTTGAACATACCTGAGAAAGTCATGTTCAATGTGTGAAGGCTTTCCTGAAGGTCCATCAGGCAGCATCATTTTCAACAATTTCTTGTGAATGTTCTAAAGACTACAACTTTGAACCAATCTTCACCTTATCTGCATGGAAATCCTCTTGGGTTAATTTGTTCAAGTATTTGCTAAACAAATATATTTTGATCATATGATGTCAAAGACAAGGCTGTGTATATTTTGTCTCGTGATAATCTTGTAAAATTCTTCAGGTGAATGATTCAGGGCTCAACAAGAACGTTGTCCTTGGATGCAATTTATTAAAAATGCAGCCTTTTTAATTGGTTAAAGTTTTGAGTGCACTGTCTTACTAAGGCTATATCTCCACTATGGGGTATATATTAATGTGGGCAATAAAAAAATCTTCATAAAAATGCTTTTCTATTAAGAGTTATTAAGATAGAATTATAAAATGATTTAATTTTTTATACTCCAAAGTTCTGGTTGACATTTTCCTGGAAGGTACAAATTTGTAATCCAATTCCAAACTACAGTGTGGTCTCAGTGCTCACAGAATAGCAAACATGTGTCAAGCTTCTGTTTAATAAAGTGCATTGCCCTGTAGAAAAAGGTTATGTTAATATTGTCTTAATCTTGTTATACCAATGCTAATTTTTGAAATTGAAATTGAAACACAGGATGCAAGCCTTTTTGTAAGTCCATTTTCCACATTTAACCCATTCCACAAGCAAAAAAGTATACTCATTCCCCTTAATTTTGTAAACTGCCTCAAAATAAACTCTGTTCAGTTTTGCTATAACATAAATTTTAATTGTTATTTTCCCCCAGACTGACTATTGCTGATGCACAGTTTCCTGATCTAAATGCCCTGTCACGATTCCCCCAAACCATGAAAAATGGAGCTTAGATATATAGGCTAACCATCATTTATAAGTTATATCTGGACACTTTAAAAAAAATAAATTTAGACAAATATTTAATTTCATGTATTACATTTAAAGCTCTTCGGTGAGTCATTAAATTACGAAGCTTTTTTTTTTTTTTTTCATCAATTTTCTCAACTAAAATTTGTTTATTTTTTGCAGAGATTATATTCTTACCTATAAAATGTTCTTCATAATACTATAATTCTTGATGTTCTTACTTCAGGAAACGTAAGGACAAGCACAAAGAAAATGAAGCCATCCAGTTCGACTTCGACATGACAAATGATGTGCCAGAGAATGTTGCCCAAGAAATGGTCAGTTCTTTTTTTTTTTTAGATCATTATCATTAGAAAATATCCATTACAATGGTTAAACATTCAGATTTATTTTTGAGAAGTTACGTTTTTGATAGAAACGATTTTTATTTATATATGATTACTTTGTAAAAGTGCAAAATAATTGTAGTATGACAAGCATGTAACAAAATATGGTCTGTCAAAATACTACAAAAACACCTGAGCTACAGATTAAAAAAAATTGGTATTGAGCCCTAGACAACTTTCAAGCATCTCATTGGTTAGGTTTTAAACTTTATTTGAATCTAGCCAATCTGATGGAAGTGTATTAACGCAAACTACACATTCATTTCATGCTGTTTGTATTTGTGTTTTTGGATACAATTTGCTGGCCTTTAACTTATGTTACTGTTTCTCATTGTGTTTCAAGGTAAAGTCAGGATTCCTACAGGAGGAAGATGTGAGGATTGTTAGCAAGCAAATCCGCGACAGAATCAACAATGTAAGTTAAACATTATTCATTAAACCCTTTTACATACATGTGAACTCTCTCGCTTTGGGAGGGAGACTTCCTCTTTTAAGGTTCAAAATTATTTGAAAATGAGGGGTGTTACAAAGTGATAAGTAGTTGCTTATAACTACATACTTATATTAGAAGAAATATTGCTAGAGCAACTTGGCAACAAATTGTGTAGATCCTGATCCAACAGCATCCAGTAGAGAGCTGGCTGGTCTGGATCAACAGTATATGCCTAAACCTTACACATTGGTGTTTACAGATAAGAATATACTTAGAGTGGTATCCGACAGTTTGCCTATATCAAATTCCTGTTACAATACTGTACCACTGTTTTGGGGAATCAGGGCATAATATATAAATAAACTCGTACTTTAATATAAGAAAAGATGATTTTGAACATAACTTTATTCTAAGAGAGTATAAATCGCTATGAAAACACTCTAAAAGTTCAATTATTCCAAATCTATAAAGAATTCATGATAGTGATCTCTGCTCTCAGATAGACGTACCTGGATGTAAATGTAACGCAACCTAAAAAATGAGTTATGTGAATTATTTAGTTAAAAATAGCTTTCTCTGCACCATGGTTTAGACAGGAAATACCTGTTTGCAATGAGAAATGGGGATTTATATTTCACTGTTCACACTGATCTAGGCATCAATGAGCAGCATTTTGTAGGATCTTTTCAGGTAACAATGTCTTATTTGGTTATTTGAGAAAAAATATTTTGGTCCAAACAGTTGGGTACCGCTTTAATGTTTGATTGCTAATATTAAACTTTCTGGAAGTATTGCTGATTTGACATAAAACATCAACTTCAAACAAGTTACAGCTGATCATAATTTCATCGCTACTTGGTTCTTGTATCATTGAATAAAGTTGCTTTTGTCACAACACTTGTAATTTTAACTTTTGCCATGTAAAAGCTTGGTATGGTTTAAAACATTTTAAACTTTTTTGTCTCTGTCCTTAAAGTTTAGTATGGTTCCTGTTTCTACCCAACTCTTTTGTTTGAAGGTTCTACGCGAAAGGGAGCGCAAGGCTGCTGAAAAATCAGTGGAGCGCGATGGTATGGCAGCCAGCGGTAGTATCAGTGACACTTCTATGGCCAAGGGAGCTTCGGGTATGTCCTACCAATCGAACCAGTCCCAAGCACCTGTGGAGGCTATGTCACAGCAGCCCAAGAGCTCGGTGAGTACCCCATCCCGCTACACTTGCTGCTTTTTTTTAAAAAAACCTTTACATGCTGAAAACAGCATTTGCTCCCCATTAAAATCCCCCACCAAAATGGTGTTTCCAGCAAGCAAAGGGTAAAGGGATGGTGAAGTAGCCAAAATTGGTTTGGCCAGTTGACCAGTTATGTTTACTCTTTTGCCACCGAGTGGAGTTTTTACAGTTTCTCCTTCTCAGGCAGTGTGTTTCCAATGTTACTTTTGTGTCATTGCTGCAAAAAGAAAAATATAAGTGACAATACTTTTGGAATTTCCAATATCTATAATTATCAAAGCCCTGTAAATTTTACTTGATGAATGTTGCAACATGCTGACTCAAAATTTCAGACTAAATAACAAAGAAGCATGTGTCTTTATAGTTGATAAAATAATGAGAAATGTTTGATATAATTTTAGTCGAAGGGCCACCAGCCAGCACCCCAGGACTTTCCAGGCTGGGACTTCGAGTCAATCTGTCAGTGGACAGATACCCCACCAGAGCACTCAGACGCAGCACCCAACACAGCATCAGAGTCAAATACCCAATCAGCACCAGAGTCAGATACCCAATCAACACCAGAGTCAGCTACCCAATCAACACCAGAGCTACTCTTCCCAGTCGTCCCAGTCCACTCAGCAGTACCAATCAGGTACATATCCCACACAGCCACAGCAACAAACGTACCAGCAACAACCCCAACAACAACAATCTTACCAACAACAACCTCAACAACAGTCTTACCAACAACCTTCACAGCAACCCTATCCCCAACAGCCGATGCCACAACAACAGCAGCAGTATCCTGTTCAGCAGTATCAACAACTTCCCCCTCAACAGACACAGCAGTATCAGCAGCAGCAACAACAGCAACAGCAGCCACTTCCACAGCAGCGGCCGCAACAACAATCAGCACCACAATATCAGCAGCAGCAACAACCTGCTCCACAGCAGATGCCACAGCAGCAGCAAACACAGCACTATCAGCAGCAACAAGTAGGTGTGTCCAATCCACAGTTCCAAGGGCAACAAAATATGCAGATAGTGCAGACCCCAGCTCCTTCTCGTTCTGCTGGACATTCTGAACAGCAGCCACAGGACAAAAAACCTGCAGAAGATGGTATGTACATCGTCACATTTTACACTCTTACAAGACGTTGCACATTTTAAATTGAGTTTGCAAGATTTTCTTAACAATTTATATTGATTTAAATATGGCAGGAATGAATTGTTCAAAAGTTGAAGTGGATAAACAAATGGTTATAGAACCTTTGATACATTGAACAATCTGCTGTTGAAACTGAATGCTTTTAAGACCTTTTTTGTAATAAGTTTTGTTTTCTGACCTTTGGCAACTTAACTAGCCAGATTGAGGAATCGCATTAATGCTTTTTGTAATCTTTGCTGAGGCCATTGTACAGTTACCTTAACAATGGCAGCTTTCCTTCTTAACTATCCTTGGCATTTTAGAGCTGAGGCACAGAATCATGTGTCCAAAGAAATATTAGACATCTCCATGTCCCTTTTTTCCTCTAATAAAACTTGTCTTACATTATAAATTGTGTAGTCCCTTAGTAAAAATATGTTTCTTTCTGAAAAAATGTTAACCAATAACATTAACAAATATTTTTCAATGAAAAAGAATTCATTTACAAATATTTATTACTGAAATGGTGTAGCTTTCTAATAACAAATTTTTCACTGAAATAGTGTAGGTCTCCAGTAACAAATGTTTCGCACCGAAATAGTGTAGGTCTTCAGTAACAAATGTTTCACTCTGAAATAGTGTAGGTCTTCAGTAACAAATGTTTCACTGAAATAGTGAAGGTCATCAGAAACAAATGTTTCACACTGAAATAGTGTAGGTCTTCAGTAACAAATGTTTCACACTGAAATAGTGAAGGTCTTCAGTAACAAATGTTTCACACTGAAATAGTGAAGGTCATCAGAAACAAATGTTTCACTGAAATATTGTAGGTCTCCAGTTACAAATGTTTCGCACTGAAATAGTGTAGGTCTTCAGGAACAAATGTTTCACACTGAAATAGTGTAGGTCTTCAGTAACAAATGTTTCACTGAAATAGTGAAGGTCATCAGAAACAAATGTTTCACTGAAATAGTGTAGGTCTTCAGTAACAATGTTTCGCACTGAAATATTGTAGGTCTCCAGTAACAAATGTTTCGCTCTTCAAAATATTGTTATCTATTAAGTTACAATGGCACTTGTTTGGCATTGTAGGTGTGTTTGAAACAGGAAACGCAAAAACTGCCCCTGCAGACCAAGAGGTAAGTTAAGCCCTTTTATCAACTTCATTTGATTTATTACAATGAAAGTCATTCAACAACAAATTCATATAATTGGTTAAAAATTATAAAGATAAAAATTTGACTTTGCTTGTTAAAGTCTACTTAGCATTAGCATGATGATATATTTGTTGAAGTTTAAAAAGATCTTTTCTATTTTATTTTAAATGAGATGATTTTATTTGTGTTATAGATCTAAATGCAAACCATTGCATTAATGTAATTTATAGCATATCAACATTTAACAGGCACTTACTAATTTTCAAAAAATTAATTGTCAAACCTTGGACATTGTACATTCTTGCATGTAAATTGTGAAGTTAAATAGGTTCTTTCAACATTTTCAAACTGCTAACCATTTATCAGAAACCTGCAAAATTGCATGAAGGCTAGATTCATGTTGCCACTTAACAACATTTCCCTATACTTGTTTTTTTGTATAAACTGTGGTGTTAACACTATACAGTTTATAGATTTCAATAGTGTTTTTCATTATCCTTTTAAAACGGACGGGACTGTGTCTACTTCACTAACATTTATTTTTTTATAAGTAAAAAAAATGCAGTTGTGAATTTGTAATCACCTGTTATGGACCCTATTTTCACCATGTTGCTATGCAGTTGTGAATTTGTAATCACCTGTTATGGACCCTATTTGCACCATGTTGCTATGGTTACAGGGTGGAGCCTAGTGTCGTGGTGGGTGGTGCCTCGGCCACTGATGTCTCGACCCCTTCGGCCCAGTCTCTGGTGAAGTAGTGCCTATCTTTTTGTCCATCTGTGTTTTTTCTTCCAATTATCTTGTTTGTCATTTATTTTGCATATTTTTGTACTGTCTTTTCTGTATATTTGAAAGAATCTGGGTTGTAAGTGTCTAAAATTGACTGATTTCTATCATATTGATGTATCTGTTCTTCCATGCTTTTTTTTGTCACTTTAATACTTTATGTATGGCAACAGCACCAGTGGTTTCTTTCTAAATCTTCAGACTCCTTGAATGATTAGTTTTATTAATAAACAAGCTTCATCTTTAATTTCTTAATTCTTATACCTAATTGTATTATTTTCTTCATATTCCATAAATTAGATAACAGCTTTTTCTAGTTCTAATAAATCTGACAAGTTATTTTAAGCACCAGATGACATTTAAACTGACAATTTATTGTTTGTGAATTCTAAAGTTTATTTTTGAAATGTGGGAAACATGTTGTCGCATGAATCTATTGGGGCATATAATCATTTATGAAGGCGGATATCAGGATATTGTCTATCAATGTTTTGGCTTTAAACGTGCTGGGGGCAAATGTTTAAATGTTTACCTATTAATGTTGTATTTAAATATAAAGGAATGGGCTGTGTTGTAGTACAATATTAACTGTATGCATCTGGGTTGTTCGTTTTTTGTTCCATTATCTTGTATTTTGAGGCATTGTGCTTGTCTCTTTGTTTTAATATTTATATTGACTATTGTCTATTGAAATGAAAACCCACAATAAAACAGAATATGGATTAAAGCTTGTGTTGTTCAGAAACCTGCCAGTAACAATACAAGTGTTATATTGGTATACTTGTTTGTTTTTCTTCAATGTAAAACATTGTAATCAATGTATTTGCATTTGTATTCTGTTAATGTCAAGTTACATAAATTAACATAGACGTAGATATTTTTTAAAACTTGTTAATGTCTAATAGTGTGCAGTGGTAAACTTTCTATATTTTAATTCTTCCACTCCCCTTAGTTGATATTAAATCTAGTTAAACATTATTGGGTAGGCAATCAGAATGAAGCTAACAAATACAGTTAATAACCTTTTTTCGAAGGTGGTTGAAATAGCGGACACAGCATTTAAATAACATACAATTCTGCCAGTGTTGTTAGAATAGATCTAGCTTTCTACTTGGCATCATTGTTTATTATTAGTTTAGCATTCACTTCAACAACAAATACAATCTAGGTCAGTTTGCACACCTTGTCGTATCTTGCAAATTGTATTTTTTTGTTACAGATAGAACCTGAATAAAAAAACATGAAGATATGAATAAAACTTTCCTAAGAAACATAAGGAAACAGCTCTAATTGAAAGTTACATGAAGTCTAATGTAGAATTCTATAATAAAAAAAAATCAATGGGCTAATGAGGTATGCTCGTCTGTGTTTAATCATGTTTTTTCCATTTTAATGTACAATTAATTACTAAAAATATAATAAACAGCATTGATGTGTAGAATTCTATATTAGACAATTTAACTGATTTATATTTACAGGGTGAAAACTTAGTTAAAAAGCTCCATCTTTGCAGTCTGTGGTATACCATATTTTTATTTACAGTGTTAATATTTATGCAAAACATAGGACTTTGTAGTGAAAGGTCCAAAATTTGAATCAATTGGTAATTTCTTTTTAACCCTTTTATCTATAAGACACAATGCCATACAGAATTAAAGTTTATGAACAACTTTTTCACCCATGTAACAAATTTTCTTACAGATTAATCAAGTTCTTCAAATACTTCTTCATTCATGTTGCATTATTTCTTGTAGCATTGATTATTTAATCTCAAATGTATAACCACTTACTTTTATGTGTTAACTTTATGTTGCACTCTGACAGGTATCAAGCGAGAAACCCACCTCCCCATCCAATCGACACAAAATCTCTCTGTCCCGAAGTGTCTCTGCACAAAGCAAGTTGCATCTGAAGGTGTGTGAGACAGACTAGAGCACCCCCACTGTTGTCATGTCTGTTTAGTTACTAGACACTCCAGATAGAAGCGAAGTATTTCTTACTCTGTCTCCTTTCTCGGGGCACCCATGGCGTAGTGGTTAAGTCACTGATTTGTTACTCCTCTGACTGCTTAGCCTCTCACCACGTGGGTTAAAGTCCCTGATCGGGGCAAAGGACTTAATGTGGGAAGGTCTTCCAGCTGACTTGCGGTTTGCCGGTGCCTTTTACCCAGACATGTGTCTGGGGTCTTCCTCCACCAAAAAGCTGGAACGTTGCTAAAGTGGTCATAAATGGTCGCTGCAATGTATTAATAAAAATAAAACAAACTTGATTTCTCAACTAAGCCCTTTCAACCTGATTCTCATAAGATCTGTCTCAACAAGACAGTTAAATCAAGTACCTGTACAAAAGTGTTTGGTTGAGAATTATGGGATATATAGCAAGAGTTAGATTTACTTCCTTTTATCTGGGGTACCGTTCATCATCCTCAGTACAAGCCTTCAGACAAGTGTTTGTTTTTTCGTGTGCACATTTCTCTTCTTCATCTTTATCTATCTTTGTGAATTGAGAAAGCATTCGGAACACACAATCTTTCAGTGGAATTTACCTGGGAAATGTAGTTTTACATACTTCTGACAATTTTAAGAAAAGCTAGCTTCTTTTATTTCCATATTCACAACACATGTTTAAAAATGTAACCTTTTGCACTTTTTTTGATGTAATTGAATATTGGATGCACCAGTAAGAAAGTCTGTCATCAATAACTTAGCATTCAGAACAGAAATATGTCCAGAACAATTGTCATTGTCCTTGTTAATATAGTTGTGCTTATCTCTGGCACCACACACACACAAACACACACACACAAACACACACACACACACACACAGTTATGCTCTGGCATCACAAAGCCCAACATATGAACACTAACGAGACAAGCTAATATCATTATTATATGCCTTATACTTTAAACAAATGATAATGCCATGTGCTATTGCTCTTAGAAGAACAGCCCCATGTCCTATGATGTAAGGACAGGCCATGATATACTCAAGTAAGGTGATTGAAACTCTGACATTAAGGAAGCAATGTTAAGAGTACTTAAGACATATGTCACCTCTGACTGCTAAGCCTCTCACCAGGTGGGTTCGAGTCCCGTTCGGGGCACAGGACTTAATGTGAGAAAGTCTTCCAGCTGACTTGCCGTGTGCAGGTGGTTCTACCCAGACATGTGTCTTGGGTCTTCCTCCACCAAAAAGCAGTGTATTTAAAAAACAAAGAATAAGTATCAAGAAAGCAAATGCTTGCACAAGATTAAAGCAACCTGGTCAGATTTGGTCAAATTTGCATTTTTTCAATTTTTTTTGTTTTTAAAAAAAGCACAACTGTGTTGTACCACAGTGAATAGTGGTATCAAATATTATTTCTGATCGCAAAATAAAACATACTGTACTTGAAAGGATCGTGTTGTCTTTAGGTTGGGAGAAGAACTTGTTATTAACCTGTTTATGCTCAACAACCAAGTAGATCTCTGAACAGCACATGTGGAAATAAATGAAGTTAGTGGCTGGTTAGTGATGCAATTATTTAAAAACATACAAAGTATGGTTTAAATGATGGTTACCTTTCGCTAAATTGTGACCAAAACACGATATCTGCACTCTTAAACGTGTGATCTGAATGCTATCTCTCTTCCTCTCATCTAACATGACTTTTGCTTCATTAATATACTTAAAGCAACGTGGAATGCTTCAGTAACTTAAAGCAACATATAATGCTTAAGTTTTGCACATTGCATCATTGTTTGATGATTAAGTATCTTGAGAATGGCCCTAAAGTGCTGTGTGTTTAGAGCAGTTTTATAGTTTAAACTGTAACAGGTCAGTTTGCCAACTAAATTAATTATTAACATGTCTTTATTGAGTATGTTTATAGTGCAGTTATTGACAGACTATATTAGACAACTCATCTTGTTGATGACATTTCTCCCCATAATGGATTCATAATTTTTAGTAATGTCACATAAAATAATTAACTTACGTCATTCAAAATTCTCGGAACTTTCTTAACGTCCAGTAAACGTCCGGTTAAATTGCATATCTTCCAGCCAGTTTAAACTGGTTTTTTTCTCATATTTTTATAGAAGTTCCCTTTTTTCATCATGTCTAAGCATTTGAAATGGTCACTTTATCACAAATGAGTTTCTAAATTAATACATTAATATATTAAGTGTTATTTTGTTAATGAAATGTTTGTTCTTGCATTTGAAATAAACCAAGGGTTGCTTTGGCTACAGATGGCTTCAGATTATGCATTGCATTGAAAATATACATTGAAAATATATAGATTATTTGCCTTACTATATAGTTTGCAATTAACACATTTCTGGGGAAACTTTTAATGGTTCTTGTAGTCTTTATATTGTTACTAACTCTGAAAGTAATCAACATAATTGCTGGTTTTCTTTATTGGTGATGAGTATTTCATATTAACTTTTTAAGTCACAGTAATACATACCTGTTTATTGTTTAAATGTTGTATCCACCATTTGTTAATCCCATTGGTGATATATCTTGTTTTTAACTTGTAAACCAATCATGTATCCAAGTAAAGTGTTTGTATTTTCTTCAGACCGTTTATACTTGTGGATTAGGGACCATTTACCATCATCTTTCTACTAAATCTTCTTTTAGTTGCAATGGTCACCTTTACAATTTTTCGTCCCTTTCCTCAAATTTATGGAGACTGGGCCTTTTTCCCAACTTACCGATATATAGCGAAAAAAGAGAAAAAAGTTCAAGTTCAAATGTTTATCATGACTAGGATGATTTTCTAGTAACCAATGTCTCTTTTCTAGCTTTTAAAAAAAAAGAGATTTTCTTTTCCTCATTAAATTGCTAATTTGTCGCCAAAATAAAACAAAACTCACATCGCCTTGCTCTGATTTCTGATGCTGTTTTATGCCATGTGACTGTACCTAATGTTGCTGTCTTGTCTAGCAGATGCATGGGGGTAGAAGTACATCATCTGGGGCGAAGCGACACAAGTCCTCGCTGCTGCGATGTTCAGTAGCTAGGTTACACCACAAGGTGTGTCCGCACAACAGCATTGCTTTCACACTATTTACCTTTTTCTCACTCATAAGAAATTTGTGTGATTCTATACTTTCACACATGCATAAGATTAAGGGGATGTATTTCTATTGCCAACTACTTTTTTCTCTGCTAAACTTTACATTGTTCAACCTGGTACTCATTTGGATTGACCTGATATTTTATCCCAACACTAGTGGAGCCCAGTGTACAAGTAAGGTGTACGGGACCTGGTAGCGCAATCAGTAGAGCATCATCTCAAGGTACAAAGGCACTGGGTTCGATCCCAGATGCAACATATCAAAGTTGTTGAAAAAGGTAGTGGTATACAAGCAAATATAAGGGTAGTTCCATGACTGGTTGGCTTGGTGTCAGGATAATGTGACTGGGTGTGGTATCATGCCAGTGGTTCACGGTATGCTATACACAGTGAAGGTAGGACTCTATCTGCTTCAAGTTGACACCGTCTCCAGATAACTGAAAAACTTTTGGTAGGAAGATAAACCCAATAAACAAAAAAGTAAGGTGTCAATTCCCAACAAACATTGAACTATCAAAAGCATGGAAATTGAAAAATCAGTTGCATGGAATATCCCCAAATGCAAGTAGTTTTTCTAATAATGCTTTTTAGTTTTATATTTTTTAATAAAAAAAAATATATTAAGTCAAGGAACCCATGGTAATACATATCATTGAGTTTATGCAACCAGATTTAAAACTAAGCAAAAAAAAAAAAGTGATAGCCATTTATTTTTTCCATTTACCTGAAAAAGAGCCACTACCTTATGTCCATTGGCCATGTGCAAAACTACTGCATGGTCTTAGTCAGGTGATTGGAAATAGTTTGATTTGAACTTCTCTTTCTATTGGTTAATTGTAATGAGTACCATCACTATAGGGTTTGGATAAGAATTTAAGGATAAACTGTTTTACAAAAGTGGTTTTACATCCCCCTATATCTGAAGCGAGGATGTTTGTGGTTTATTTTGCCTCCAACTTGGATGTTTAGTTGTTTTTTCTCAAATTATTGATTTTTATATCATTTTTATATTATTAGAATTTACTTCCTTCCAACTATGATTTATGTATTTAATCTACAGTGTATGGGTATAAATTGCCTTAACTTGGTTTGTGGTACACTGTTAAGATTGAAACTTTCTTCTATGGTTTTTTTATTGCTTTAAATGTCACAGGAATGTTTTTGTATGGTTTTGAATGGAAGATTTATTCCACACTTCTTTCTCATTGTGTCTTAGTGCAAATTTGTTGCATTGTGATACTATGTCTCATACATTGCACCTGTAGACTTGTTTCCCTGATTGTGTGTCTAGAGGAGAATGTCTTTGTCTTAAGTATTGTATAATCCATTGTGCATTTATTAAGTTTTGTATTCAAATTATTTTTGTGAACTAGGTTCAACTATTTTCTTAGTTTCTTGGTTAAATTTCTCATTCAGCTGTCAACACTTTTCCGTCTTTATTTCTATGTCAACTGCTTTAACATCTACTCAGTATACCAATCCCAGCTCACATTTCTTTGCGTTATTTTCTCTTTTAAGTATGCTGACATCCTTCCCTAACTAAAGACTGGTTAGACATAAAGAAGATCTTTTAAAAAAACTAAAACAAATTTCCCTTGCTTTTGTTTAAATTCCCAGACATGGTTAATGATAGTGTACATTAGGCAGCCTACATCTGTGTCTTCTAGTATTGATCTGCTTTTCCACTCCAACCAAACTCTGCCTCTTGCTGCTGCTGCCTCTGCTGCTGCTACCAGTGGTGATACATCAGCAATCTGTTGCTCATAATCAATGTTCTGTTTGTACAGACAATCATGTTCAGACATGCCTAGTAAGACAGCATATAAATGAAATTTATCGCCAAGAGGAAATTCAATTTCAACAAGCAGTGTGGTATGTTTCAAATCTCTGTTCAGTGATGCTAATTGTAGACTATAATGTTTCAAATCTCTGTTGAGTGATGTTAAACCAGCCGCAATTGCTTAAGTGGTAGAGTGTCAGCTTGTGGATCAGGAGGTCACGGGTTCAAACCCCAGCCGGACCAAACCAAACACTTTAAAGTTGGTAGTAGTGGCTTCCCTCCTAACGCTCAGGGCTAAGGGGGCAGTTTTACGCTCATCTCGTTGGTGTCAGTATAATGAACCAACCGGGTTTAGTCCCTGGACACCCCATAAGTGCCCCTGTGCTATAATGATAGAAATGTTACTGCACAGTATCAGCAAAAATGCCAGCAAATCTCGATCCCACTGATGATAATTTTGGACCATAATCATTGTTCCACTTAAAGATGATGGCAGCAGTTTGCGGGGTGCATTCAGATTGCTCATAGGAGCTCCTCAGTATAAAAGAAGTTAAGTAGTCAAATAAGGGTTAAAGTGCTTAAATCTGGGGGTTGAGGATTGGAATCCCGGTATTTGCTTGCATGGTCAATTTTTTTACTTCCATCTTCGGCGCCATATGACCTGTCAAGTGTCGTAAAACCCAAAATACAATACTTCCATCTTTTTTACTTTGACAATTATTTCTACATAACTCTACCAGATTAAGAAGGAAACATGTTGCTTTTAATTTTAATTTTGACAGCTATTTATTGATTGAATTTGCTAAATTCTTTATGCTTATGCTCCAGTTGTACCCATTTTACAAAGGAACTAAGTCGTAAACCTTATCATTTTTTTTAATTTTGATATGTTCTGCATATACAGATCTAAAAAAACAGTTTATTGAATCTATGCAACATATTAAAGGAGAATCTTTTTTCTTTTTTAGAAAATATTGTTAGTCATACTTCAATTGTGTATTTAAATACTTTGTTAACATGGAAAAGTGCTTAAAAATACACAGAAAAAGTCTATGACCCTTGGGTAGTGGTTATATCAACAACAACAAATCACATAGCTCTCTTTCTTTCCATTTATAAAATCGACATACTATTTTCTATAAATGTTTATAAAAAAAAACAACTAATCTTTGAAAGGAAATAAAATAGGAAGATGTCTTTAACAATAACACATTTAGTGGTTTATAGGTTCCCTTTTAAGTTGGAATACAATTTTTCATAAGATAAGTGAAAAGCACAAAAACTGGAACTCATGCTTATCCACTTTTTAAAATGACTTACCTTTGTAAATTGTGCTTGTATGGAACATTACCTGGCTAGTATGTGGCAAATTGTCTTCAAAATTGAAAATTTGGCTCTGCCACATACAAAGATTATCCATTGATGTGGTTTGGGAATTAACCCTTTGCATAATGAATATTTCTGGAAGTTAATTTTTTTTATCTGAAATCATTGAAGTTCTGAAAAATCTAAACATGAAAGCAAGAACAGATGGGGCATCTGTTGATCTTTTAGCATTGAATTGTCCTTGCTGTGCATTAATTGATTAAAGTTTGATGGGAGACATAGCTGGGGATGCTGGTCAATGATGGGATTGAGATTTCTAGGGAATTATTTCAACAATTCCATAGCTTGAGCGTTTAGTAATTCATAGGTGTTACTGTATTGACCCTCAAGGCACAAAAAGACGAGGCACATGTTACTCTTAAAGGAGGTTTCAGACAGTTTGAATATATTTAATACACAAACCAATATCTAACCACCGCATTGGAGACTTAGTCCTACTTGGTCCTACTTTTTGTGTAAATCCATACTTTTGTCATTATAAAAACGATTTGGAACACTAACTTTATTGTTAGACTACTAATCGCGCTGATTGGCTGGTTAACTCTTCTAAGGCTGGGTGATCAACAAGTGTAGATGGTTTTTAAATTTAACTCTTCTAAGGCTGGGTGATCAACACTCTTCTAAGGCTGGGTGATCAACAAGTGTAGATGGTTTTAAAATTGGAACTCTTCTAAGGCTGGGTGATCAACAAGTGTAGATGGTAACTCTTCTAAGGCTGGGTGATCGACAGGTGCTTGTTTCAAAGGTATTTTTTAGGCTGGGTGATCAACAAGTGTAGATGGTAACTCTTCCAAGGCTGGGTGATCGACAGGTGCTTGTTTCAAAGGTATTTTTTAGGCTGGGTGATAACAAGTGTAGATGGTTTTAAAATTGAACTCTTCTAAGGTTGGGTAATCGACAAATGTAGATGGTTTAAGTTAGGAGTTAAATTATTCATAGGCAGACTTGTCTGGCTGGTACAATGGAATTCCCTTACAGAAATGAACTCTGTCTGTAGACTTATCTCTATATACCATCTCAGTTGACACTTCTGCTATCACGAGTTGGCTACATTGTAGATCAAGATCAGCAAACTGAGAGCTATCTGATCAGGAACTATACTATTTGCTGCTAAATCTGTCTACATCTTTTACACATTCTTGATGGTGTTAGCTTATAAATAAGAATTAAGTATTGGTTAATTACAAATATAGCAACATAGGGGGTAGTTTATGATTGATGTGTTACAACTGGCTTGTCATTGTCTGACTGACTGTTTAATGAAGCCAGGGGTCTGGGGAGGGATTATGATGTACACCCAACAACAATGATGGATGACAACCCAGCTACTTCCAAATGTCCCTCAGGACCTATAGGCACTGTCTGGTACTATTTGATGATTCATTTCAAGGTTTCGGAGTTCCTAGATTAAATTAGAGGGTGTTTTATTTGCTGTGTAATGCTCAAATCTCTAAACATGTAATGCTGGCACTCACTGGTCCATGTTGTTTCAGAGGTTCCAGATTGAAGAAAGCATTTTTTTAACTTTTATTTCAAGGCTACAGTGTTCATAGATAAGAGATAAGGTGTACTGCTCAAGTTTCATGTTGTTTCAGAGTTTCTGGATTAAACAAAGCACTTTTTGTCTGTAAGTTTGTTTACTCAAAGCCATCAGTAATGCGGATATATTGTTGAATCTGCTTTGTGATAGAAGGCCCCGGGTTCGATCCCTGGTCGCAACATTCCAAAGTCATTAAAAATGGTAATGGTATAGCTCCCTTGCTGATGCTCAAGCAAATAAACAAGTAGTTTCACAACTGGGTTGGCCCGGTGTCAGGATAATGTGACTGGGTGTGGTATCATGCCAGGTGTTCACGGCATGCTATATACAGTGAAGGCAGCACTATATATGCTTCAAGTGGGCACCGTCAGAAAACTGAAATACTGTTGGTGGGACGATAAACCCAATAAACATAAACCCCTCTTTTGATGTTAATAGGAAGTACCCCAATATCAAGTTTAGTTAAAAATAAACAAAAATATTTATATTGCTGGAACTGTATCTATGGCAATTGTATTTATTCAGTCTAGCCATCAATGTTAGATGATTGTGTTTATTAAATTGTTTTCTCTGAATTAGGTCAATTTGGTGTATTTCAATATTTAAGCCATGTAAGTAATGTGTGGCGTAATGTATATTATTTAGATCAGGTTGTGATTCATGAATGCACTCAAGTTCCTATCTGGAGAAAGTAATTATGATAGAAAACTTTTATATTGGACTAAAGTATCATTGTATGATTGGTAAGGGGGTTTAAATATCGGTCTGAATCACAGCTATAATGAACAGAAACCTTAGACATGCTTTCTAGTAGAATTAGCCTTGACATTATGTTGTTATTGATTCTTGTAGGAGAGCAGCAGTACACAACAATGGAACAAATTAAACACACACACACACAAAATAATTGATTGCCACTCAAAATTCAAACAAATTTTCTTATTATTTTTTTAATTGGATTTTTTTAATAATTATTTTATATTTCTGTGAATTTTCTGTATTCACTATTGTCTTTCATGATAAAAGTTGGCAAAAGAAAATTTAGGCAGCAAACCCTTTTCACAAACATACGTTGCACACCGTATTTATGAGCTTTGGCTAATTCGATAACCTTTAGCGTAGTTTCTTAAATAATTTATCTTTATTTCATGTCTACTATAACTATGCACCATTATATGTCTGTTCCATGTCATGTGTTGCATGTGTTGATGCTGCCGTACTGTTGCTTTCCAGCAGTTTGTGCAATACTTGGCAGATCAATAGGCTGGATATTTGTCTGGCGCTTGCCATTTATAGACATCCCCTAGCTGTGCTGTTAGTGAAGCTGTTGAGATGGCTGTTCTGAAACATGTTTCAGTCTAGGAGATGCGTTTAAGCTCCTAGCAAGCTAAAGCATAAAATGACCAGATTGAGGCAGATAGTGTTGATCTAGATCAACCAGCTTCCACTGGGAACTGTTATCAGGATGTGGCCGGTAGTGTAGATCTTGATCTACCTGCTTTCACTAGGAACTGTCTGATCAGGCTGTGACAAAAAGTATAGATCTAGATCAGCCAGCTGCCACTAGGAACTGTGATCAGTCAGTGGCAAATAGTGTAGATCTAGATCAGCCAGCTCCCACAGTCAACAGTCTCATCATCCATTGCAAAAAGTGAAGATCTTGATCAGCCAGCTGCCACTAGGAACTATCTGATCACGCAGTGCAAATAGTGTATATCTAGATCAGCCAGCTCCTACTGGGAGATGCTCATTCTGGGAGCTGTCTGACCAGGATCGACACTGTTAACTGTATTATCTAACAATTTATTTTGTTACCTGGTAAATGTAAGATTTTTTTTTTTCATTGGACAGTTACAAATGTACCTTTATTTGCTGATATGTTAAACATTAGCACAATGAAAACAAAACAAGTGTCACTGGCCAAGTAATCAGTGTGGAACAATATATTAGACTGGTTTTTATCGTCAGAGATTGATGTTATATCCTTTTTTTGGAATGTGGAACAGAAATAATATTAATGATATTTAAAAAACTTTGCATAATATTATCCAAATTGTAAATAATAAATAGAAAAAATACTAAAATATTTATAAAAAAAAGTTACTTTTGACATATTATGTGTACCCTTTATGAATGAATTGTAGGACTTCATGTGGGAAGGTTGTACAGCTGGCTTGCAGCACACTGGTGTTGTACTCAGCTATTTGTCTGGGGGTTTTCTCCACAACATACCTGGATGTGGATATAATGACCATAAATGGTCGCTGCGCTGTATCTCAACAAACAAGCAAAAAACAGTATATTAGGGAAAGCTGTGACCTAGTGGCTATATAAGTCTAGTAAACGGAGACCATCATAGCTTTGGTTTCAGTGCAAGTTGAGATGAAAATATTTATGTAAGATGGTCTTGCAGCTTACCTGCCCTGTGCACATGGTTCTTTGTCTGTTGTTTCTCTGTTCCTCTGAGCTGAAAGTGAAACAAATAATCATTGTGTTGATTGAACCTTAATGTTTAAGAACAAAAATGCATAAAATAATGATATAAAATTTCATGTGAACATTCAGTCCTGTTTCTGAAATTTTAGGTTTGAATTTGAATAAGTGAAACAGTATACGTACTAAGGACAGGGTTTAGACCTGTATTCACAACCATTCTTAAGTACGGTAAGAATTACTCAAGTTGGGATTTCAATCTACAATATCTTCATTAGATATAATACATGTCTGTATTTTTGCATGACGCTTAAACTTTGCTACTTTCAGCTTAAAATCATAATGAAACTTCATAAATAAGCTTATTTTTGTTGGCATGAAAAGTGTGACTTGGGCTTAAGTCATGACATAGGCTTAGGAATAGTTGGTGAATATGGGCCTTAATCTGGCCTTGATCAAGCAAGGTTTGGCCCTGAACGCAGACCCCTGTCACTTTATAACTTTTTTATCTGTATGTGATTACATTATTATCCTACTTAGCTTTTTTTTTCTTTTTTTAACTGCCATATTAATGGCATGTTTTATGGGAATTGCAGATACTTAATATATATATTGTTGCTTTATATGCTTTTTTACACTGTATATAAACTACATACGTATATGCATTATGTATGACTTACTATGCACTTTGTAGATGCTTTTGGTTAATTAAGTGTATTGAATTTTTTTTATAAATATTTGAAACGTGTGCCTTTCTATGTAACTTCATTTGATGAAAGTTTCTTTCTAATAGGGGCAATAAAATTTTCATTGACTACAAACATGTTTAATAAATTATAATTAATATTATTTTTACTGATACATATTACTCTAGAGCGCATCTTCCTTAATATAATTTTGTTTAGGCATCCATGTTCTTTTAAATTGTGGTCTGTGATGCAGTAATTTCCAAATAAACAATGTTAAAAAGATGTTATTTATTCATTAAATGATGCAGGTGTGCTGTGATATTGAATTTCAATAAGAAGATTCTTTATCTATAAAATCTTTCTTTGTTTTCAGGTTTATGCTGCATGAGTTTATATTTATCATGTGATACTCTGCATACTTTATATTGACTTGTCTACATATCTTGTGCACTTTGCACTTTTTATTTCAGTTTATTAAACTTTGTAAACCAAATCTTCAAAGTAAACTAAACTGATTGATCAATATTTGAAAGTCAGATAGCTTTGTGTGAACTACAATACATGTGTACTTGGTCTACTTTTCAACTTTCTTTAATATATATTGTAAAATTATGACCGCTGAGACTGCAGTAAGTGCAGTGTCTCACGAATATAAATACAAGAATACATTGCATGCAGGATTTCCTTGAAAATAAAGGACTCATAAGCAATGCTATCAGTAGTATGTCAGTAAAGGTAATCGACCAAGCGTATATGCCATTGTCTTAGAAGGAAAGGAATTGACTCATTTTGCATTAATGTTTTAAAGAAGGTAGATTAAACCTAAATAGAGCAAATTTTGAAAGATTTTGATTATCATTCTTATTGTAATAGGATAAAAGAAAAAGAACCAACATAATTTTCTGTCAAAGATTTATTCAGTGTTGATAATTATATTTGCACGTTACACAGTACAATTTTTTAAAATATTCAGGAGAGAGGTATATGTGTACAAAGTTTGCACAAACATTATAACAAGATCTGTTTAAAACATACCCACTTCAGTGCTTTCCCCAGAAATTTCAAGAATAGTTCACATCCTACTCCTGAATTTTTAAAGGCGTTTTGACACTAGTCATTAATATTCCGTCTATTCTAAATTGTTGGACTTAAGTGCAGGGTAATGTATTCCAATTTTCTGTTTTCCTCTGCAGTTGTCATTTCTAATATTTTCTGCACAATAAAACAAACTATGTTTAAAAAAAACCCAGCTGCACATTATTCTACAAATATTTAGTTTGAGAAAGAGTTTTTGTACATGTTGCTTGTCACTGGTGGTTTTAGAGATAGGTTGAGTGCATGGATCCCTTATTCCTTTTTTTACTGGGGAGAGCACTGGACCTATTATAGGCAGGTTCTGCCACCAATCATTGACCTATATATTAACACCTGGTCTGTGTGTGTGTTGACAGAGCGCAGGCCTGGGTCACCTTGATATCTCCGCGGCTCACCAAGTATCCGGGGGACAGATGCCACCAAGCAGTGCCCCTGCCCAGGTTGGGGAACCGAGCTCTTTGTCTTCCAGTCAGTCACTCACCCAGCTTGACGACCCACATAGCAACAGGGAGAGGTAGGTCAAGGCCACATGTTACAACAAAATAATAGTTGGTGCCTCTAGCATTTAACTTTTTGTAAGGTTATTTATACATCTTTTAGTTCAGTTTTATTAAGATTGATCTATATCTTTTGCCAGTTTTGGTATTTAGTAACCTTATCTGTCCAAAAAGGTATTGATATTTAAATCATTATAGTATGACAAAACATTACTTTATTATCAGGCATGTTAAATTGCTGTAAATTTACTTTACTTTAAAATCTCTGAAGGGGACAATAGTGTACATAGACTAAATTGTAAGTAGTTTTATTGACATGCCATGCCTTTCTTTAGCGAAAATGAAAGCAGCAGCACCATTGGTCGAGAGGAGCGGAAACGTAAGCCTCGTACTAAGCGTCGCAAGACAGTGGACAAGTCGCCAAGCCTGACGCTCCTAAGCTATGAGGTAGATGAGCTAGAATGTCTCTTGGAGTTGCCCAACAGAAACGCTGTCACCTTCAAGTTTGCCATAGAGATAGACAAACCCGAGGAGATAGCAGAAAGTCTGGTCAGTATTCTTAAAACAATAATCTTACACTGTTTTTGGTTAAGCTTCACCATTCTGTCCAATAATTCTCAACCAAACCCCAGTACATATTCATACTAACCTACTGAACCTGGTAGCGCAATCGGTAGAGCATCGGCTCCAGGTACGGAAGGCCAAAGATTCGACCCTGTGCCTTGACAAACCAAAGTTGATTAAAATGGTTGTGGTATCGCTTCAAACAAATATAAGGGTAGTACCACGACTGGTTGGCCCGGTGTCAGGATAATGTGCCATGTGATATCATGCCAGGTGTTTGCGGCATGCTATACGCAGTGAAGGCAGCACTATATCTGCTTCAAGTGGACACTGTCACCAGATAAATGAAATACTGTTGGTGTGACAATAAACTAACATTCTTACCTGCTTATTTGGGCACTTCTAATAAGAAGTCTTGTCTAAGATCATCCTTAAGCATCTTATTGGTCAGATTTCAAATGTCCCTTAAAATTCAGCCAATCAGAGGCCTAAGAATGGTTTAAGACTCAAAAGTAAAAGCTTATTAAACTCTACCCTAGATTTTTAGGGTTTAGTAGAAAAATCTAGATGCAAGCATTAAAATACCTCCATTTTCAGATGGTGGAGTAAATTTGTTTACCATGTGTAGTTTGTATGCTAGTCAGGTTTGGAGCAACAGCTGTGGAGGTCAAGATGTTTGTACATTACCCGGCCACATGTTGCCTTGTAATCCAGAGTGTGGAATGCAAACCTTTTCATAAAACACAAAAGCTCTTTTGTTTCCCTTCTACATATGCAATGTACCTCTTGAGCTATAGGCATAATTATAATGTTTATTGGCCATCTTGGCTAGGACCTGTTGAGAATTCATTCTTGTTGGATTACTCATGCTTGAATATGTTGCTGCCTTTGTTACTTGTTACCTTGTTTAGTGCCCAAGTTTATGATCTGGCATTTATTGGCTTTGTAAATGAATCACCAACATGCCAAGTATATATTTTCATTAAATGTGTTGAAATCAGTTATTTAGACTTTGACTAACATGTATGCCTAAACATAAGCAAACAGTTCCAATTGACTTCCCCCACTTACTGGAATCACAGGCTTTGATTAATTTTTTTGTTCTTATTGACCTGGTATAAAAATCGCAATAGTTACAGCAAATAGATCTGTTGAAAAGTCTTACCACATATGGATCGATCTCACCAATTTCATGCTCATTTTTCTCTAAACACGTCCAAGAAACGTCACTGTGTACCTAGACAATGTAACGAGTGACTGTATAAAAATTGCACTAGTTTTGATCTTCTTTTGTGGATTAGTGAAAAAATAAGCAATCGAATTAGCTCTTAGCCTGCCAAGCACATATTTATTTAGCTAAAGCAAATAATATAGATCCAGAGGGATAAGAAAGAATTTTGCTATCATAACCATTTGGTGACCCAGGTAAAAAAAAAAAGCTGCTTAAAACCACGGGTGAATGCATCGCAATTAAACCCATTATGACTGTGTTGTTTTTTTTCTCAGGTATCTGAAGACCTGCTACAAGAGGTTCAGTCGCTGGCTGTCATTGCTTTGCTGCGTAAGGCCGTTGCTATGGTGAAAGAAGACCACACTTCTGCCATGTCCATTACTTTGACAATGATTGACACGCCCACCTCCAGCCCCACCTCCCAGAGGAAGAGCCTGCCAGGAAAACAGCATGAAACATCTGACGCTGCAAAGGTTGGTTCTAGTTTTATATGTAAAGAGTTAAATGATTTGAGGCTACTGTAAGCATAATTTTTAAATTATTAGTGCTGGTTTAGCTGTAATGAATATTAATCTAATACAGTTTTCAAAGTGATCTTATTTTGATTAGAAGAAACTGTCAATCAGTTACAAGATAAATCCTTGCATTTATTTACAAGGGTAGTTCTAGGACTTACCATCCTGGTGTCAGCATGTTGGAACTGGGTTAGATATAATGTCAAATGTTCATCATATGCTTCACTGTAGAGGCAGCTCTATATCTGCATCAAATTAACTTAGTGTACGAATAACTGAAAGGTTGTTGGTAGACCAATGAACCCAATCAATAAACATTATTAATAAGCACTAAATATCCATAATTGTTTATTGTTTTCTTTTTCCGGCAGAAACTTCACTTTGATTCGGACACACAGGATGAGATGAAACCTATGATTGCTATCAAGACTCGCCATCCTAGTGGAGAAAACAAAGCCGAACAAAACAAAGCCACAGGACAGGCTGAGCCAACTCGTGTCATAGAGAGCAAGCGACGCAGCTTCATTGTCAGTCGTGTGCAGGAGCACAGTGTTATCTCTGACAAGATCAACGAAGATGATACAGAAGAAGCAACACAAGGAGAGACATCTATTTCACCAGACAGTACTCACAGCACCCTACACATGGGCAGTGCATCGGCACAAGCGCAAACACTTCAGTCCCTGTCTGAAGCAGATTCCTGCATGTCAGATTCGGAAAGGTCCACCAAATCCATTGGCAGGGGCACCAAGGAAGTCCCTGTAAACATTGTTGACCTTAATGAGAAGCTGGTAAAGTTAACAGGAGGAAACATTGCCCAGTTGGATTCTTCAATATCAGCCGCCTCAACACTCCAGGTGGCTGAGTCACAAAGTCCTGTACCATCTGAAGATGGTAACATGGGTTCTCAGATGCCTCTGCAGGTGCAGCCACAGCAAACTCCACAAGCACAGCCACCACAACAACCATCACAGCAACAACAGCAGTCATCTGCGGCCAGTGGTACTGATAAGCCTGCCCAGATTCATGAGAGTTCTTCAGTGCCCCATGCCCAGATGAACCTTCCACCAATTGTTGACAACTTCCCGCAGCAGCCACACACAATGAGTCTGCCTCCAAACTTCTCTCTACTGCAGCAGCAAACACCAAAGCCTCAACAACAATCACAGACAACTGCTATGTTGCAGGGCCAGGGAATTATGCCGCAACCACCGATGCAAACTCCCAATCCCTCCCAGCCTGCCCAGCCCACCTCGCAGTCCCACTCCACACCAGCTCCTGTCAATCAGCCAGGTCAGGACACCAGCGGTCAGCATATGATGAACACAGGCATGTACCCACAGACTCCCGGAATGTCCTACTTCCCCATGATGCAGCAACCGTTCTTCATGCACCAGCAGCACCAGCAGCATCCCCACGGCATGATGCCCATGTATGGCCACCCTGAACAGATGTACTATTCACAGTACGGTCAATTTTCCAACAATATGGTACCATATGTTATGGTAAATGTACAGCAACAGCATCACGTGACGCCAATGCTGGTGCCAGCAAATATCATCATGAACAATCAAGGTTTCATGCAGATGCAGCAAGGCCATCAGTACCACCAGGAGGCTCAGCATCAGACTTCAATCACAGAATCTGTAATATCTTCACCACCTGGCTCGCCTCTGCAGAACCGCAAACAGCAGAGCATTGACATGCAAAGTGAATCTGGTACCTCTGGAGTGGACCTTCAGTCACCATCGCAGAATCGTGTGGATAACAGCATAGCTCATCTAGAACAAGAGCTAATTAAGAAATTGCATGGTGGGACAAGGAAGGACATTCCAATGTCTTCAGGTGGCTCGGTGTTGAGCGAGAGCTTCTCCCAAAGCATGCCTGATGTCAGCTCCGGACGATTGTCAGAGGATAAACCACAGTGGCACCAGTCAGCAGAGAATCTGAGCATCACTGAAGAAACGACAGAGGATAAAACAGAAGATAAAGCTGAGGAGTTAGATGAATCTAGTCACACATTGAAAGAGGACAATGATGAAAAAGAGGTGAAGTTAGCCAGTGCCACACCTGTGGTAAAGAAGCTACGGTTTCAAGTATCAAAAGTGTCCAACGATCCTTTGAAGACACCCCAATCAACTGAGGAAGAGGGGAAGGGGCAGTCTGTGGTGGAGAAGAAGGATAGTGATGAACAAACTCCTGTGAACACAGTAACTGATACTGATACAACGAAAGATGGCAAAGGCATGGCAGATATTGCTGTGACAGAAGATGAAGCAGCTCAGGCAGCGGCAAAACCAAAAGGTCGAGTAGGCCGATTCTCTGTGTCAAAGGTCAAGGATAGCAAAGAAGTGGCAGCATCTGAGACTGGTGCAGGAGAGGATAAAATAGATGGTGCTTTAGGTGAAGAGGGCAGAATTGAAGCTAAATCTGCTGTTGAGAAAAAGTCAGATGCTCAGGTTGCTCTTGAGAAAGCATCGACTGCAGAAGAGTCTCAATTCCAGAGACAGGAATCTGTTTGCTCAGTAAGTAACTTGCTTGACCTGCCCTATCGCAAAAAGAGCATGTCCTTTTTCGAGGGGGTTGACTCCCCCATGGCATCTAACAATACTTGTGATAGCTTTTACAATAGCCACATGGACAGGTTCAAGATATTCAGTCGTCGGAGAACCAAGTCCCTAGGTTCATCCTCTTCTTTGTGGCGTTCTATCTCGCCAGAAGTGTCCCAGTCCATCTCTGTGCAGACACACCAATGTACTCAGTATGGGGATGGAGAAACGCCATCTCCCTCCCCTTCCCATAATGATGATGACAAAACTTACTTTGATCAAGTCCAGTTTGACCTGAACTCTGTCCCTGGCGAGAGTTTTGAAGTGGACCCATTGGCCAATGTTAACTCCCAGTCTGGCGAGACTGAGGATGCTAGAGGTAGACAAAGAGCTCGTAGACCTGCTCGCTTGGTCAGGCAGTCTAGGAAGGTAAGGCAGCCATCTTGCTGAGGCTAGAGGCTAGTTGGCACTGGTGGCAAGGCTTTAACCTGTATCTAGACTTATACTCGTGTAGTCAAGTGATTTAACCATTAATCCAGCAGGCATAAGGGTTTATTCTGTCTGTGACTTGTTTGTGTCATAGTTGGTGGTTGATAATCTGTTTGTTGTTTGGGTTTATGGCAATTGTTGTGAAATAATGTGTTTTCAAGTGATTTAGTCATTCTGACTCTGCTACATGCTGATAAAAGTTGTTTTATAGACCCTATAAAGACTCCTTGAAACAAGGAGAGACTTTCCAAATGTCCTCAAATCTCTGCTTTAGACAGTAATGAAATGTTTGTTGTTTTTTCTAAATGAAAAAAAAATAGGTAAAATTTCTTTTTCCTGATAAGTATATAGGAATATACAACAATGAAGCATTTTAGTGTAAAGAAAATCTGTAAAGGGGTAAATGATATGGACCAGTTGCTAGTGTTTTCCAACCTCGCAGTATTTTTCCTCTTTCCCTTTTGTATTTCCCCTACAACTCATATTCTGCTTCTTCCCACTAACCAAAAAATACCTTTTAACACAATTGCTTTGATATGCATTTAGCATTTTGTATCATTGGCAATTTTAGACATAGAAGTGTCCAGAGAGATTTTTCTCTTCCTGTGAGTTGGTTTGTTTGATTGATACATTGTCACAATTTGTTTGGTTGAAGGGGTTTTCTATTGACAAGGAGATTTTACAAACACTTGGTGGTCAAGACTTTAAATTGTTGGAAGTAATTATTTTATTGACCTAGAGATTGGTAACACCTAATTGTTTGGATCCAAACAATTATTTGTCTAAGTTGAAAGCCTTTCATAACCCTGCCCATGTCCCCACTTCCTCTACTTTCCTGAAGTATGCAGTTTCCCAACCCCCTAAAGCTCAACAGTATATACAGCCCATGTATTGGTCAACCTTTTTGTGCGGCTCATTACAAAACCCGCAGCCTGTGTTTGCTGTAGCCAGTTATATGAACTAACTTGTGTAGTCCAAAACTTTTTCATTGTTTGTCCTGTGTGTTGCTATAATTATAAACATCAGTTTTAAGCATAGTTGATACAATTTTCCCCTTAACCTTAACTTTTAAGTACATATACTTTTATTAAGTATGTTTTTCGAATACAAAGTTTTCTTAAGAAAAGTTTTTAAGTGTTCAGGCGCAATAAGTGCTTACTTAGTATGCATGTGCACACTTTATGCATGGTAATTCTCTATGATAGTGGGACCTAGTAAGTTATTTGATATATTTTGCATGCAGAAACATGTAGTTTGCTTCAATACACACTATATAATTGGATTGAAGGTATTATACATTACACAATTCAGTATTAAAAAGTAATTTTAAAAAGAAAGAAGTTGTGAAAACAAAAGATTTTGATGTTGCTTCTTTTGTAGTAAAGTATGAGGCACCTTTATATATTAGGAATGCTTAACAGCTTCCTCATTGTTAAACAACACAAGTGATTAAGTATTAGTAGACTTGTATGTTTATAAGTGGTAGAGATTTTTTAAGGATGTAGTTAATTGCAACACACATTAATGTTTTGTTTTACGTAACAGTGATTGTTGTTTTAAATATAATCTTCTTATAGGATGTGGCCTATATTACAGATAGTCCCTTTCTATATATGGTTGTATATTATATAATTATTACCTATACTTTAATACTGGAAATGAAATATTGCCTATATTGTAGTACAGAGCTTGTGTATTCATGAAATATTGCCTATATTATAGGACGGTGATTGTGTATTCATGAAATATTGCCTATATTATAGGACGGTGATTGTGTATTCATGAAATATTGCCTATATTATAGGACAGTGATTGTGTATGAATGAAACAAAACCTATATTATAGGACAGTGATTGTGTATTCATGAAATATTGCCTATATTATAGGACAGTGATTGTGTATTAATAAATATTGCATATATTATAGGACAGTGATTGTGTAATAATAAAATATTGCATATATTATAGGACAGTGATTGTGTATTAATTATATATTGCCCATATTGTAGGACAGTGATTGTGTATTAATTAAATATTGCATATATTATAGGACAGCGATGATCATCAGAAGGAGTACCTGAAGCTGACCCAGGACCCAGAGTACCAGGAACTTGTTATGAAGTGAGTAGATGCTTTTTGCTTTATTTTTGAACTGCTATTTTTTGTGTGTGTATCCGGTTTTCAACGAAACTCCTGGTTATTAGATTGGGGTGTGGCATGTGTGCATGCATGCGTGCATGTTGGCAGCATCGAACCAAGGGCTTCTAGTCAGTTATTTCAGTTCGGATAAACCAAACTCGCTGAAACTTTGGATATAGCAAGTTTGCATGAAGACCTTGCTTGGGATTGGATTTGGGGCCAGTCGGGTCAAGGGCACTTTTACTAAAAATAGAAAAAACGTTTTCCGTTTAATTTTTTGTGTCAAGTCATTGAAAAGCTGGTTAAGTGGCATGGCCATGTTTTGTTTTTTTTTAAATATTTGTGTGTTGGTACTTTTTAACAAAACACACATGTTCTGTTACATGTTATGTTTTGTTTGCTTCTCGCTTATCTCTTACTTGATACTGCTTCTCCATAGTTTGTACAACAGTTTGCAATTTAATACTTCCAAATGAAAAGATGGTCATCATGTCATTTGAAACCTAGATTTAATAAAGTTGATAATAAACCTCAAAAAAAGACTCATTAAAGATTGAAATGTCTAACAAAAGTTGCAATTTGTTTCTGATTCACCATTTTTATCTTTTCCCCCAGACACTCAAAGGAGTTAGAGGAGTTACAGAAGCTGCATCGGTCAGAGCTTGAGAAGTTCTTGAAGCGAAAGGGCTACAAGATGCCTGCATCGCCTCTGATTAGCACTGCGCCAGGAAACCTTTCTGCTGGGCCCATTCTTAGCCCCCTGAATATGACTAGCATTCAGAGCATCAGCAGTATACCCAACCCTCCTCCAATGCCTAACCCATCTCTGATGTCTATCCAGGTGCCAGACAACTACCCTGCCATTTTCTCAATGGCACAACGACAGCCCCCATCCTGCAAGAGCGCCAGCTCATTCAAGGATGAGCTGTTCCGTTGTGTAGAGAGTTTCACAGCTCGCAGTCAAGCGAATTTGCTCCATAGTTCTGGAGCTGCCATCAGTCAAGCAGGCAGCAGACCTTTCCCAGCAGGAGTGATTAGTCACATGTCACAGACAATGACGACGGATTCAGAAGGACGTTCAAGAAGTCCACGAGTTTCGAGTACATGTGATGTCAGTCGAGATAATGGCAGTCGACGATCCAGCATAGATTCCGAGGAGGTAGTTACACAGAGTCCAATTATCCATCCCTAACCATCCATTTATTATGCAGCAGCCAATGTACAACTTCCACTATTCTGACGGCTCGTTCATGCCAGCTATGGCACCAGGCTACAGTGGGGCACCGTTTGTGGAAGCTGGTCTTCCGCAGCCGATTAGGGTGACACAATATCCACCTGTCAGCTTTTTGCAACCCACTTCGACGCAGGCCTCTAGCTCTGCCACAGACGTTGCGCCTTCTGGTTCACAGTCGCAGTCCAAAACTTGAAAGCCAGACTAGAAGCAAGTTTCGTGATGGTGACAGTTCCTACACACTACATGTGTCTTTCATTCAGCTTGGTTATTCATCAATAGACCTGGACAGTCGGGATTCTTTGGGACTTGGCTTTGTAGCAGCGTTGTCTTCGCTACACCATCTGGAGGGGAGAGCCAGGCATAGAGAGAGGAGACAGGAAGCAGCTGACTTTGTGATTGTAACAGTGTGATATATGTCCCCATGACATGCTAAGGTCATGCAGTTAGATAACATGAGGAGAACTTGATGCATGGTTCATTTATAAGAAGATAAAATTGGTTTCAGTAGTACATACACTTAAAGAAAAGAATTGTAAATGGTACCAATTGTGCTTTGTCAGGGCAGTCAGTTCATCAAATCAAATAGAATCTTCTTTAACTCTTTATCTTAGAAAGAAGGTGGAAGGAAACTGTCTGGTTCCAAAGACTGTAATGCAATTTCATGTGAGAAAGCAGAAAAAAACAGCATGTTTGAAATTAGGTATAAACTCTTGACAATATAACAAATTTACAGTACAGGAAATGAGCTTTAAGTGTAAAAATGGTTTAAGAAAATATGCAAACCAAGGCCATAAAAAAACTATTCATAGCCATAGTGCATTGCTCACTGTATGTGTAAGAAATATTGTCTCTACTAGCTAAAAGTCAGTCTCTTACTAACTTACTAACTTTCAGGGTTAATTTATGCAATAATAATGAATTAATGAAGATCCATTACTGATCGCTAATTTGCATCTGTTGTGAATGAAAACTGCATCATTGTCTCTCACTGCTGTCCAACTGTTGATCAAAGGGTACAGTGAAGAATCACTCATCTGCAGATTCATTCTGTGTCAGCGTTATATGGTCATTGGACCCGTCATACTTAATTCTCCTACCATTATACCTACATGTAAGTTATACTAGGAAAGTAAAGGTCGCTTTAATTAAACAGACAGACCTGTTAACTTTGTAGAATTGAAAGTAACATTCAGAAGCTATTATAAAAATGTTGATGCTCTTAGCATGCTAGTGTCAAGTTTCAGTATCATGTAATAAATAATGGTCATTTAAATTAAATTGATCATATTCATGAAAACAACAAAGACATTAAGAGACTACAAATCAAAGATAGTTTACTATGAAAAATGAACTAACTTGTTTTAACTTATGCAATAGTGTACATTGTATTGAGAAAAAAAGATTTAATGTCAGTCTCAACAAAGTAAGCTAGCTTCTGGCTCTCGTATTTTCGTATGTATGTTACAAGCATTTAATAAGGCACCATGATCACCAGAAGACTGATTATAACTAGATGGGTTTAAGAGCCGGACCTTGGTGCTTCACTTGTCATCATACAATGCCACATTGACCACTAGTGGCATACCTTTATCTGTTTCTAATTATTATTTATTTCTAAATATGTAAATTATGTATTCACCTTTAATCTTGATTTTTGTTATGATGTAACAAATATGACTATTTTCATATTAGTTAAACACTGCCATGAAAGTTGAGGCAGTACTTTTTGTGTTTAAAAATGAGTTCCAATGAATCTGTTATTTCATGATTTTGATAATTTTTGGTATGTATATTATTATGTCTTAATGATTAAGAAATCTTACCTTGTATCATGATTTTTGTTGATGCAAAGGTTTATTATCTACTGCTTGACAGCGTAAAGCTTTTATGAATATGAATAATTGGAGGTTTTCAATGTGATATGAACATTTTGTCTAGTATCTGAGCAACTAGGTAAAGTTGTGTTATTCCAGTATTTAATGTGAATGAATATGTTGTTTATTACCTTGCAATGGGTGATGTTATAAACGGAAATAGGTCAGTAGGCATTGTACCCATGTAGATCTAGATCTGAGACAGAATACTTCTTCGGCAAGTTAAAAAAAACAAAACACAGTCAAATTAATAATCATTTTGAAGTACCTTCAATGGTGGGGATATATTCAGAACAGGTGCTTTAATCAAGTCACTCAAACATTTTGTATGTAATTTTGTTAATATAAGAAAACATATTTACTTACAAGAAAATTCTACAGCATGATGTTTAAAAACAAACACTACTTCCTATTTTGTGGGCAAAGTTAATTGCATAATATACTTAATAAAAAACACGCAATATATACTACATAGCTTAAAGAGCTTATTTATTCTTCTTTTAAGATAAAAACACTGTATATATTTGATTTTGTTTATTAATAAAGTTTAAGAGTTTGATAATATGCCTGAATAGGGCTCAAATCTGATTGCAAATTCACAAAATAGATATTTCTTTAAAAGTGAATACACAGATATTTTGAAACTACAAACCACCTTATATTGGGTAGGACTCAAATATAACTTTTAATGATAAGAACGACACATTACCTCTAACAGATAACTTTAATTGACTTCTTTCCCAGCTGTTAGTTTGATACTTTACATGTATCCCATTTTTCATGTGTCCCAAATTTTCATCATGATCTAGGTCTGTACCTGAAACAAACTCATGCCATAAATCATTTTTTTAACTCTTTGCCCCGTTTGTATATATAGTGACAAATCAGTATTGATTACTTTAAATGTTTTTATATGAGTAAGAATACAGGAATTCTCTTCGTAGTACTGATACACACATTTGTCATAATTATAGATCATGCACTTTTAAATGGCACATCTAAAGATAAAGAATAAAGAAAAAACAATCTTGAGCATGGTAACATTGAGCTACTTTGTAGATTTTTGTTTGCAATAAATATCTTTTTATTCTCTCAAAGTAGTACGAACGTAAAAAGAGAGAGTATGTATTAGTATTAATTAGGATTTATGAAAAGATTGGTAATTTAATCATGTTTTGAACAAGTTTGAAAAAATCATCAGGTGGTAAGCATTTTTAAAATCTAAGCTTTTATGTTCCTATTAAATTTTGCATTTCAAAGCAAGAATATGCCACCAGTAATAGTAACTTTAAAAATAATCAAACTTCTTGTGACTTACTAATTTGTATATCTATATTTAAGATGTGCCATTTCATCATAGGGTGTCTATAATCTTTAATTACGATGGTTGGACCCATAAGTATTTCGCAGATTTTTAATCAGGAGAAATTCTTGTATTGTCATTCATGTGATGTTATATTGTATACAGGTTCATGTTTTTATTTAAACCTTTCAGTTGTATAACTTTTAGTGCTGCTTTGTTAGTCTGTGTTTAATATGTTCAATATCATAATGTTGCCTTATTTGAGGTATGATTGATGCTGAATGTATCTGTCTTGATATTTAAATACAGGAACCTGTTGCCAAACAGACCTAGCTAAAATCGAATGTGATATGAAGGCCTTTGTTCAAAGTAGTTGATTGATGTATGTCTGTGCATTTATGTCAGGTTGATTTTTTGTAAAACAACAACATTTCTTATATACACAGGCATCCAATGATAAAATTTACTTGATAATTCAGTGGAGACCTATTTTGATTATTGACATTGCACTGCTTTCTAATTGTTTGTGCTTTTTCTGAAATTTTCAAAATATTTGGTCAGTAACTGAAATTTTACCATTTTTTTAAAGCATATAAATGTTGCCTGAAAGTCTGATAAATGTTAATGTTACTTTAGAAATGGCAATATTTTTCTCCTATGTTAAATATTTATGATTTAAAGAAAACAAGCTTTAATTTGGTATTATTTTTTTGTATATTCAAGACAATTACATGTTAAAACAGTACAATAGTTGTTAATACAAAATCTTTAAATTCAGATAACCCTGTAATACTCAACTATTATCGTGATACTTGTTTGCTTTTGTCTTTGTTTTTTCTGGGAACAGTTGAATTCTTAAGTTGACATTAAAATAGAAACATATTTCGACCAATTTTCTGAAATTTATTCTGGAAAAAAAAAAAGAGCTGCCATCCGGTAATGTGTGCTTTTATGCAAAAGGTAATAAAGCACATTTCAATGCAATGTTTGATTTCAAAATGTCATTAAAAACTGATTAGTTGATAACAAATAAGCGTTAAAATGCATTTTTAAAATCAAAATGGTCAGTTCAAAAATCGAAATACTTGTAATGTTTGTTGTATGTTATTTAACTGCTCCTGATGTGAAAGATTGGCTTGTATATTTTACTTGGTTGTCTTTTTATCTTTCTAAGAAATGTATTTGGTATGCAGGATTGTTTGCACAAATGTCTTCCAGTTTGTACGCAAAAATTTAAAATTTCATGTGTGTCTTGAACAAAGAGAAGTTGTAGTTTTCTTTTATTGATACAGCTCAGCTGCGTTATTTGGTACAATAAGGTATTTTTTTTTAGGGAAAAATGGGGTTATAAAATGATAAATAAACAAGCTTTCCTTTGCAATTACCGGTATGATTTTTACTTCTACTTAAACTCATGAATTTGAGTCAGGGCGGAAAACTTACACATTGGGATCACTTCTATGTTAAATACAACTGTAGGAAATCCTAGTGGACATAAATATTTCAATGTGACCTCCATCAGTAGTGTTTTTAAATGTAAGGAAATATGTCATGTGTAGAGAAAACTGTTAATAATACACACACTGAGTAAACTTAGTACATATAAAGATAATATTTGTGCATTTGATCACTGGCGATTGGCTTTACAATGTTTGATAAACAAAGCTGTGATGTTTGTCCAGTTGTGGCGTGTACATTGCTGGGCACCCATAGATTTAGCTCCTCACCTTGCAGTCATCAACACTGTTGAAACCACTGTTTTTGTGCTTTATGTTTTCAGTTGTGTTTCTTTTGTTGTGTTACACGTAAAGAATCTTCTCCATCCTGCTTCACTGACAGCCATTCTCCATCTTTGGAAATCCATTTTTTCATTGTCCTCTGTGAAATATATTTAAACTTATGATCGGCTAATGAAAAAAAAATGCTTTTGAAATTATATCCTCTTTTTTTTAGGTGGTGTAACAGCTTTTAAAATAGTGGATTTAAAATCGTGTTTGACAAAATGATTTTTTTAGATGGTACGAATTGAGTACTTAGCACCCAAAGCTAGTAGCATAATATTAAAATATTACAAGCCACATGCATTCAATATAGTGGCATTATAAAATTTTGATATGAACTTAATCTTTACAGTCTGCAAGTTTAGTTTTAGAAATTGCACTCAAAAGATAATCTTTACTTACAAAAAAAAAGAAGATTTAGAACACAATTCATATTACAGTCCCTAGATTTATATGCATAGTGTTTTCTTTCAAAAGTTTAAGGTTACTTGTATTACACAAATTTTAAAACCTGAGAATTCATTGATCAATTTACAATGCAAGGTACTAAGAATTCATTAATCATTTCATTGATCAATTAACGATGCAAGTTTCTAAAAATTTATTAATCACATCACAATGCAAGTTACTAAGAATTTATTGATCAATTTACAGTGAAAGTTACAAAGAATTTGTTGATCGATTTTCAATGCAATTTACTTATTACAAATTCATTGATAAATTTTCAATGCAAGTAAGTTATTTGGGTATTACTCCAACACTAGTACATAATACAGCATTTTAACAGAATGAGCCAAATAGTTTTACAGTACTGATGAGATTAGAGAATGGCTAACAGTTCCCACTAGCTTGTCAATGTCCTGCATCTATCATCACTCCATTGACGTGCAATGTATGTAAATAAACCAGTACCCTGGTCACTATGTGACCCACATCTACTTCTCTAAATTTTAAGAGAGTATGTCATTGTATTTTTGAGTGTGTGAATGTTAGTGCCTGGGTGTTGCTAAGAAAAAAAAAGAGTATGTCTGTGTGTATTTGTGTGTACTTAAGCATGAGGGTGTATGTGTGAGAACGTTTGTGTGTGCGGCACACGTTTTTGTGTGTATATGGTTTGCGTGCGAGATATTGTATGCTATGTTATGTTCACATATGCAGATTATTTTTTTTGTTTAAATTGCTGTTTAAATGCAAATGACTGAACCAAAAAGTATATGAACAAAAACTTGTGTATTTGTTGATGTGAACCAAAAAATAAATGGAAGGAAACTTGCACATTATCCGATAAAACAGATCATTGGTGTGTGACATTCCACAGCATAATATTGTATAATATTGTATACTAGATTTGTTTGTTTTTTAATGCTTATGTTCACTTTTTGTTTTAGACAAAAATTTGGTATGGTTTAAAGAAAACATTTTTCATGAGAGTCAAAAAGCAGTTCAAAATGTGCTTAACTTGTGATTAAAATTGATAGTAATTTAATATTTTAACAGGTTGGGATTGAAACACACTATTGTAACTCTTAACCTGCTCGTGGCAATTTTATCAGGCAAATGCTAACAAAGTTGACCAAGGTCAGCCCACTGGAAGCTTTTATAGACCCAGATCAGCAATGTCCTACTGGCACCTGTTCTCTTTGGAAGTTTTTGTTAATGTTATATTTAATATCTAAAAATGTCTTGTACCCACACTAGGAAAAGTGGGGGCTATACAGAGATGTTGCCAGTCACTGCACAAATGTGGGGTTAGTAATCAATTTTAGTAATAGTCTAGCCCTGTCACTGGCAGTTTATTCACAGAGCCTATAGCTCAAAAGCTAGAGTGACATGTAAGTATTGTTCCGTTCTTGGTTGAAACTTTTACTTTTATCTTGCGACATTCGAGTATTTTTTAATGTAGCGGGTTAAGAGTTATAGTAGGTTAAGAAGGAATAAAGAGTGTCTGTTGTGAGTGGGCCAGATGATTGACCACTATTCTGTGTGTGTATGCAAATTTTGAAGTGATTTTGTTCAGACGTACATTTATTTATGTTAAAAAATCACTTCATAATTTTATCCCGTGAGATAAAGTGAAATTTTCCATTGATACTTGCAAGGTGGTGTGAGTAGGAACATTGTAATGGTGACTAGTTGTTGGGAGAAAAAAAGACAAGAGAAAGCATTTGTAGCAAAAGCAATTGATTGAAGTGACTAGCTAAGCAATTGATTGAAGTGACTATGTACACTTTTTTTGATTTGTAAACAAACATGTAGGTTTGACTTTGATATCATATATCTCCTTTTCCAGATCGTCATACATGTAGTGCTTTTTGCAGATTGAAAAATGTTCTTGTGGCATAATTGTTAACTTTTAATGGAACAATTTTGAGTTACCTATATTTTCAAGTTATTTTTAAAGCTTGAGTGAAAATTAGTCAAAAATGCAATGTTTCTGACCAAAATTGTTTCCTTTTCAACAGATATAAAATATTTTTATGAAACAGAAGACAGAAATATTTATTGGTAATTGAATCCTGGTGCTTCATTTCTATATTTTTTGAAATTTGTATTGAATTTATCACTATCCTTAAATGCGCATACCACATGTGTGAAACAATAACGACAAATGTCTCTACTAACATGAAACTTTTTTGCATTTGATTTGAATTTTCCGCATTGTACCTATTTTCCTTTGCTAATAAGTGTTTGCAGTGTAATTTCATTTCATTGTGACGCTTGAAGTTTGGAAATTGTTACCCACCTATTCTGAATTCCTGTCAAATTTGCATTAAAACAGTTGTGAAGAAAACAGAAATGAAATATTTATATTCAAAACAGTTAACAACTATAAATTGCGCTGTTTTTGCCTTCTATTATGTAATGAAATGAATGTATATTTTGATGGAGTCATTACATTGAAGAACTTGCTATATAAATATCAATATGGAACTAGTGAATAAAGCTGAAGACCTCAAGTTGTGCTATTTAGTTTTTATTTGTTTTTTGTCCACAGAAATGTAAAAAATAATAATATAAATACTTGACATCAGTATATTATGTTATCTACAAAAGAAGTGTCAGTTATGAATTGAGTTGGAAAGTCAGCAAAAATCTAAGTTGAAAGCCTATGTTAGAATATTTAGATAAAAAATCTTGTATCGAAAGTTTCCTAGATCTGAAACGAAAATGATAATCCCTGGGTCTGGACTATAGTGAATCCTACCCATGGATCCAGATCATTACAAACCTAGTAATGGATCTAGCCTGGAAATGATTTGTCAATATCAAATATTCTGGGATAATGTTTGTTTATTGGGTTTACACCAACAGTATTTCATTTGAAGACGGTGTCCACTTGAGACAGATAATTATAATGCTGCCTTCACTGTGTATAGCATGCCATGAAAACCTGGCACGATACCACACCCAGTCACATTATCCTAACATCGGGCCAACCAGTCGTGGAACTACCCTTATATATGCTTGAGCGTTAGCAAGGGAGCTATACCACTGCTATGTTTACGACTTTGGTATTTCGCCACCTGGGATCGAACCCGAGGCTTCCAGTACCTGGAGCCAATGCTCTGCCGATTGCGTTACCAGGTCTGGTATGGGAAAATGTAAATTGAAACTAAAATTTCATAACACAACTGAGCCACACATTTAGACCATCTTTAGATTACGATGTGCAATGGGACAGTTCCCACAAAAATGATGATTCACAATTAAAACAGACAATGTTTTCAAAGTGTCCGTGGTCTAGTGGTTCCAGCACTGTACTCGGAATCAGAGTTCTCTGCTCCATCCTAAGATCAACCATGTGATGTTAGACCATAGGCAATACCATAAGATGCTAGTACCTTGGTAAGACTGTACTGCATATTTGCCTCAGGAAGTAATGCTTCTCCCCACGATGTTGAAAGTTCAGAAGGATAAGAATAAGTAAAAAAAAAAATGCTTATATGTTTGAACTGAGGTGTTTTAACTGATCTGCCTTGAGGTGACAATCACAGCTAAACTGCCATGACAACTTTAGATTTACAGATAATGAGAATGGTGACCATGAGCTGGTCTGAAGAATGGAAACTGAATGCCAGCCTTAGTTTCATAAACAGGCATTCTAACCTAAGACTTCTAACCAATTGTGGACACAAGTTACTGTTTCACCAACTGTCCCAGAAATACTTTAAGGATACAAGACTGTTGAATTATCGTAAGTGCACATGATTTAGCCTGAACCATATTTTAAGTGCAAATGGCTTGGCCTCAGAACCATACTGCAACATGGGATAAGGCGTGTCTTGCCATTCTTGGATATAACCTAAATGTATGGACTTAAGTCAAGTTTCTTCTTTGGTTAAGCATCCTGAAATTTATGGACAAAGAACTTTTGACAGTTGTGTCTAAGATCATCTGATGTCAAACTGTTCTGAAATATAGTCTATGACAGCAGCTGTGCTGTTCAGTGAGTTGAAAATACGTCTCTCTGACTTTGACATGATCCGTTCACACATGTACATCAAGTGGTGGTGAAACTGGGAATGTGGGGTCCCATACTCAAAGGCCATCTCAACCTGGAAGTACACATGTATGTAATAAATACTGAGGCATTTCATTCTTAACCATTTGTTATACAAAATAATGAACTCTTGGCCACATGTTATGCTAAAATGATGAACTCTTGGTCACATCAAGTAATAGTGAGATAATTATGTAATACTTAAATAATGAAGTTTTAGCCATGAAATACTAAAATAATGAACTCTTAGCCACATGTAATTCTAAAATAATGAACTCTTAGCCACATTATGTAATACTGAGATAATGAACTTTTAGCCACATGCATGTAATAGTGATATAATGAATACTGAGATAATTCATTCTTAGTCATGTTTATGTAATACAAAGATAATAAACTCTTAGCCATATGTAATACTAAGATAATGAGTTCTTGGGATATGTATGTAACATTGAGATAATAAACTCTCAGCCCCATGTATGAAAAACTGAGATAATGAACTCTTGGCCACAGAAAATACTGAGTACTAAGTCACAATGAACTTTTGGCCACATGTATGTTAAATTTAGATAATGAACTCTTGGCCAGAAGTATGTAAAACTGAGATGAACTCTTGGCCACATGTATGTAAAACTGAGATAAACTCTTGGCCACACGTATGTAAAACTGAGATAAACTCTTGGCCACACGTATGTAAAACTGAGAGAAACTCTTGGCCACACGTATGTAAAACTGAGATAAACTCTTGGCCACACGTATGTAAAACTGAGAGAAACTCTTGGCCACACGTATGTAAAACTGAGATAAACTCTTGGCCACAAGTATGTAAAACTGAGATAAACTCTTGGCCACACGTATGTAAAACTGAGAGAAACTCTTGGCCACACGTATGTAAAACTGGGAGAAACTCTTGGCCACACGTATGTAAAACTGAGATAAACTCTTGGCCACACGTATGTAAAACTGAGAGAAACTCTTGGCCACACATATGTAAAACTGAGATAAACTCTTGGCAACATGTATGTAAAACTGAGAGAAACTCTTGGCCACATGTATGTAAAACTGAGATAAACTCTTGGCCACAAGTATGTAAAACTGAGATAAACTCTTGGCCACACGTATGTAAAACTAAGATAAACTCTTGGCCACATGTATGTAAAACTGAGATAAACTCTTGGCCACAAGTATGTAAAACTGAGATAAACTCTTGGCCACACGTATGTAAAACTAAGATAAACTCTTGGCCACATATATGTAAAATTGAGAAAAAAACACTTGGCCACATGTAAGTAAAACTTGTAAATAAAACTGACATATTAAACACTTGACCACAAGTATGTAATACTGAGATAATGAAATCTTATACTAATGTAGGTAAATACATATCTTTATAGGCAAATAAGTTGAGATCCACATCTGTCAGCATCAATGGGGGACTAGCATACTTCCATTGGGAGCTCTGATCAGGAGCTGTACTTGTTGAATTTTAATGCTAGTCTCTAGCCACATGGAGCACCAGTGGTCAAGCAGTAAGAGTTGCTGACTTACATTTCCAAAGTCTTAGATCAAGGTTAAAATGCCAGTTGAGTTTAAAAACAAGATAAGAAGCTCTTCCAACCTACCAAGGTGATTGTTCTCATAGTTCCTTCCTAACCAAATGACTTTCATTCCAACACAGACACTTTGAATCAACAATACATCTAGGTTGATTATACAAAATTTCAAAACATCAAAAAAGGAATGACATTAAGGTGAGAGAAAAAACTCCTATTTACCCATTTTCTGACACATTCTCTCGGTGTGTCATCATATCCAGCGAACATGGCCGGGTTCTGTAGGAGTCCTCTGGCACACATAACTCCTGAAACATACAGCAAACACCCCTTCTGAAATATACAGCGCACATCACTCCTTAATTATACAGCACTCCTGACACACACAGCACACCTGAAACATACAGCACATATCACTCCTGCAACATACAGCACACATCACTACTGAAATACACAGCACACATTACTCTTGAAATATACAGCAAATATACTTGAAATATACAGTACACATCATTCCTGTAATATACAGCATGCATAGATCCTGAAATATATAGCAAACATCACTCCTGAAACAAACAGCACACTTTGCTTTGGAAACTTACAACACATATAACTCCTAAAACACACAGCACACATTACTAATGAAATATACAGCACACATCACTTATGAAATATACAGCACACATCACTAATGAAATATACAGCACACATCACTCCTCAAATATACAGCACAGCACACATCACTCCTGAAATATACAGCACACATCAGTCATGAAATATACAGCACACATCAGTCATGAAATATACAGCACACATCACTCATGAAATATACAGCACACACACATTATTTATGAAATATACAGCGCACACACATCACTCATGAAATATACAGCACACATCACTCATGAAACATGTACGCTATCAAAAGTTACACATTCATGAATTTGTAAGAGAAAATACTTAAAAACAAATGTTCAAGGCATATGGATAAGTTAGCAAAGTCTTTGTAAACTTTAAGAGTAGTTGGCCAATTAATAGAACCCGCATTTCCATGTGACTGATAGGTCAGGGGATAACTGTGACAAACATTGAACTGTCAAATGCATGTAAATGTATAATATCCACAACTACCATATTTTCTCACTTATAAGACAGGATTTTTCCTCAAAATTTCATGTTCAAAGTGTGGGGCTTGTCTTATAGGCAGGGTCTAGTGACCTGGCAAAAAGTTTTCATGTTGGCGAAAACATACCGCATAATTGTGTAAGTGGTTATGCAATGACCCTATGTGTCGTCTTTATCGACCGCCAATAATTTACCTTAATTAGCCTTTGACCTATGTCTGTCAACGATTAACTGTCTCACATACATTTCCCTGTGTTCTGTATGAAACACGGCTTATTATCTATTTTAAATACTGAAACAAACTTTCAACTTCAGTTGGCCAGATACACCAAGGTGTAATTTACTTGGTGTTTTACTGTGTAGACTTGACTCATAACACAGGTCAAATTGACTGAGATAAGCTGTTGTCAAGTTGATATCGATTGGAGCAGTTTGACAATGAGGGAGTGAATGATGTGTTTTTATTTTAGTAGCTGCCGATTACATTTCTCCACAAAATTATTGATTGATGGCATATGCACAAGGACAGTTCACGGTTCACCGATATATCGTTTATTGTTATACCAGATTTGGTGACGTAGAATTTAATGTCATGCCGCCTTGCGCTACATGATATTTATGCAGCTGAGACTAGATACATCTGTGAAAATTACAGTCATTGTTTACCAATTAACCCTTTTGTTGAGATGGCATGACTGGTGGATGCTCCTGTTCATTTTTTTGCCTCGTCTTATAAGAGGGCCGAAGCCGAAACCAACAATTTCACAGGTAAAGTAGTCTTATAAATGAGAAAGCATGGTAGATGCAGTTTTGTTTATAAGTCATTTATTGTCAGGTTATGAATGAATAACAACAGAAGGCAACAAAAGCTCCCCTTGAGCACGTTGTATATGATTAGATATTGTCAGGTTAGGAGTAAATAACAACAGAAAGGCAAGTAGTATGATTTTATGTCTTGCAATGAACTTTGCTATGCTTGTTTCTTTATCTTGATAATCTTTCCCTTGAACTGTTGTATTGATCCACAGAATAATAATTCAGTATCTGTACAATGTCTTATTTGTCCAAGAGTTCATAAACTGTAAAGATACTTTTAAACCATTTGTGATGTCCTATCAAATGTAAACAAGTGGCCATGTGAACAAGAATCGTGCTCTCTTATGGTTGGGTTTAGGGGAATTATCTTTAGAAGTGTGGCTGTTGAAGGTTCAGTTGTATCTGCCCTTTGCAATTAGTGTATATCCAGATCAGTGTTATCCCTATCAATAAGAGCTGCTTGAAAAGCATTAACACTACATGAGCCACATGATTTACTCAATTTGCAGGTACATGTATGATTTTTTATTATACAAAAAATAATAGGGCTGAACATTTGAGTTATTTTTCTTTTACTGCTTCAGCCAAAATTATCTGACAAATGCAATAAAAGATATTTATCACATGATTTAACTTGTTTTCCATTCAATACACCAATCACTTTCTTATTTCACTAGTCATCATTCAAAAAGCAGTATTACACATCGACATCATGGTAATACAGATCGTCTCATATCACTATTTCACTAAGTACTGTTGTTAAAATTTAAAATTAAAATTATTAAAATTATGTGATAAAAAGATTCTTACATTGGTGGTCATTTAATACAAACATTTATAAAACTCATCCAGGAAAAATGATAGTAAGCTCGCCATTGGCTCGCTTAACATGACGTTTCCTGAACTTATTTAATAATTGTTTGCATTAAATGAAAACTTGTGACACATCCTCTATATACGGCTGAACATCTGAGGTGTCTTTCTGTGACTACTTGGGATGGGATGGGATTTTGCCGGCATTTTTGCCGATACTGTGCAGCGACATTTCTATCATTATAGCACAGGGGCACTAAAGAGGTGCCCAGGGACTGAACCTGGCCTGTCCATTATACTGACACCGACGAGTCAGGCGCAATGCTGTCCCCTTAGCCCCGAGCATTAGAAGGGAAGCCACTACTACCAACTTTAAAGTCTTTAGTTTGACCCGGCTGGGGTTTGAACCCGCAACCTCCCAATTCGCAAGCTGAGGCTCTACCACTTGAGCTATTGCAGCCGGTCTTGACTACTTGAGCCAGACTTATCTGACAAATGCAATTAAAGATATGTTTTGGTTTGTTAATCACATCAGTTGGTATGAGGGATGCAAAGCTCATAAAATCTCCACCCAGTGTAAAATATATATGTGTACAATGATAACTTATAAGATGATAAACACAAAAACATCCACAAAACATTAAAATGATACATATTTTACATAAAAAAAAACATGGGTAGTGGCCTCACCTTGCACCCCAGTGGCCTCCCTCACCATCTCTATATCACCTACTGACTTAATGTCCCCGTTTGCTATAACAGGGATGCCCACATTTTCCCGTATCAGACGGACTGCCTCCAAGTTAACTGGCTGGTTACGTTGCTCCTTTGTCCTACCATGAACAGATATCCACGCCACCCCAGCATGTTCAACTCTTCTGCACAGTTCTATTGTTTTCCTACAACAAAATTAAAATTGAAAATAGAGGTGTCTGGAGTTCTTCTTTTCTAAGTACCAACATATTGATTGTTAAGCTACAATTATGATCTCTTTTTGCTCTCAAATATTTGGATTGTAAAAATGGCATGAACATTTTCACTGCTGATTTAAATTACTTAAGATATGCTTAATGATATTCTGACAGTCAACAAAAGGTTATGTCTTTAAAACAAACACCATAGTAAAATTCCCTTTCATATTTCCCAACATTTAAAACTTATACAAAGAAAGAAATATAATCTGAAATTTGTTTAATTTTGCACTTGTAAAAGGTATCACAAAAAAATTATACAAGTGATATGTTTGTTAGCTAATTGGGTTAATTGTCCCACCAACAGTATTTCAGTTATCTGGAGACTTGAAGCAGATATAGTGCTGCCTTCACTGTGTATAGCATGCTGTGAACACCTGGCATGATACCACACCCAGTCACATTAACCTCACACTGGGCCAACCAGTCGTGGAACTACCCTTATATTTGCTTGAGCATTAGCAAAGGAGCCATGCCAGTACCATTTTTTTTTTACTTTGGTATGTCGCGGCCCGGGATCGAACCTGGGGCCTCCCGTACCTGGAGCCAACACTCTAAAAATTGCGCTACAAGGTCCGGTACAAGGGTTTTTCTTAATTATTCTAGATTATGTGTAGCCTAGAGCAATAGTGGTTTCACTACTATGATAAATTGTGTGACTAAGAATGATCACAGAACAACAAAATGATTATTATTTAGACATTGGAAGAGCTGTGAAAGATAAAGCATATTATAATTTTTAAATACAAGTTCTATAAATACTGAAATATCCCTAACTTCAAATGAATTAATAATATTTGTTACGTCATATCATAAGGTTCTTAGGTTCTACTCAATGGAATTTCTCATATCAGTCAGATTATTGAACTGTATTGTACAAAACTAATGTGAACTTATGTTATTTAGGTTTCAACATTTTTTAAAATAAATCACAGTGACTAATAATGATCGCTATAGCGACATCCATTTTGGTGGAGAAGGTTCCAGGCAAGTGTATGAGTAAAAGCACTGGTGCCCAGTAGGTCAGCTGGATAACCTTCCCACATTTTGACATTCGCTCTTAACGGGACTAGAACGCACGTGGTGGGAGGCTAAGCATTCAGAGGAGTTACAAGTCGGCAACTCTACCAGTATGCCATGGCAGCCCCTGTTGATTTTTTAACATAGCAGTTAATGTTGTCAAACAATAGAAACATACAACCGATATGTACCGGATATCATTATGGATGCGTATTTTGATGGACACAGTGAAGTCTGAGTCGCTGACTCTGTTCCTTGTCTGTGCCACTAAATCCTGGACTAGGTCTGGTTTGTTAATTAAACATGCTCCAATGCCTTCTGATAAAGCCCATCTGGATACAAAAAGATAAATGCACTAATGAAACCACAATAATCAAGTAGAAGCAGTGAACATCAAAGTATTGAGACTTTGGAGGTGAAAGCCACATCAACAGATATACACCTGAGACATATTTCATGATCACTAGACTCATGCTTCAAATCCTGGCTGGAAGTGTTTCTAATTTCCTTAATTAACTATGAGCAATCAGCTGACCTCTTAAACCAGGTGTATAAATTGATGCCTGCAAGGTGATGTTGATGCCGTGTTGTTGTTTGTTTTTTGCCCTAATCACTTGCAAGTTTACATTCTTTGTTAAATTCCACCTTACTCCAATCTCAGCCAATGCTGGCCTAAAACTCACACCAGTGAGAGATTAAAGTGATCAAAAATTGGTCATGAATTTAACTTTGAGTTAAACCATTGTTTTTATTATGTATAAGACATTTGCCTTATAATCTTAAATGAACTTCTCAAATGTAGTGCTGTGTTTTTACCTTTGGGGGCATCCACAATTTAAATCAGCTCCATCAGCAAACCTTTAAAAGAACAGAATCTCATTATATAAGTATTGCAACATAATTTATGTGTGTTAAAATGTGTACCAAGTCTCAAGAGAGTTATCTTTATTATAAAATGTACGTCAGCTTTAAAACTGTATAGGAATACTTTAAAAGAGTTAAACATCTACTACCATTGTGACATATAATTTACTTTACAAACTTAAACATAATTTAACAGAAGACATAACTTATGCTAAAGAAATAAATCATTCAAAGATATACCAAAATTGTACAAAAGGTCAAATGGATTCTTACGGGGATACAATTTCTGCAGCATCAGCAAAAACTTTTGAATCATTCGCGGCAAATTGTGCAATAAGTGGTCTGTCTTCTGCAATACAAAGTTTAAGGCATTTTCTAGCAAACAATATGACCTGTTTTTAATATTGTGGTTTTTTGTATCAGTTATTTACAACTTGTAGCTTTCAACTTGTATTAAAATATCAGTATGGAGAATTTCATTGATAAATAATAAACAAATACATATGGATAGTTTCCATGTGATGTCATAGGCACTGATTAGACAGTTTAAGGCAGCCATCTTTGAAAGTAGAAGCTAATGCATGCCAAAATCTGGAAATATTTGCTGTATTAAACTCACCACTGTGTTTTTATTTTTCAGTCAATTTTACTGAATTTTATATCAATTTTTTTTTCAGTCTATTTTACTGAATTTTATATCAAATTTAACAGCTTTTGCGAAGTATTTTTAATACCAAAACTTTATTTTGATAGTTTAAAAGGTAAAAAAGATACAACCAAAATAGTTACACTGTTCATTTTGTTTAAGGATGAGCCAATAATTTTATTTATTTCCATGCATTACTTCTTTGTGCATTTATCAATTTGAAAAATGTTGCATTCTAAAAATATAAATTTCAAGAGCTTTCCAATGGTGTAAAGCCTTTAATTTTTGAACCACAAGCGAAAAAATTAAGAAGAAAATAAAATTTACGCTTCTATACAATTCATCAGAAAATCACTTGAAGCTGCCATCAAAGATGGCTGCCAAGATAGGGGATCTTCACTAATGTGAAAACTATCTATTTACATACAACAGTATAATGTGTGAGTAATATTACAGTATGGATAGAACATTACAGCAAAAAAAATAATCATGGCCCTTAATGGCTCACCTGAGGAATCTGGCTTTCAGTTAGCTCATATCTGGTATCAAGTGATTAAGGGTTATTTACTTTAGTAAAGATTGTGCCATAAGTGTGGCTATGGGAAGTTAACCCAGTTAAAGAATTAATTCAAGATTTCATGCAGAAAAACAGTTTAGTAAATACTGTGCGATAAATGTGACCTTTTATGTGTTCATAAGGTTATTCTAAAATTTGACCTAGTGACCTAGCTTTTGACTCATCATGACCCAGCCAAGATTTCTTGCAGACAAACATTCTAAGCAAGTTTGGTGAATATTGGTTAAGCAAACTGTAGTCTCTAGTGTGTTCACTAGCAAAATGTTGATGCTGTGTGACAGATGAAGGGGTATTCAGAAAAGCTTACCTTGGGCAAGTTGTAAAAAATAAAGTATCTATGAAAAGTAAATGGTACTAAACTATCACTGACAGACATACCTCTGCATGTTGTAAACTCACAGTCTCTAGCTTTTTGTGACTTGACAAACGAATCTGCAATTATCATGGGAGTAAATGCTAGATCACACTTATATTGTCTCACAAGCATACGGAAAGGTAATCTGAAATATATGATTAAAACTCAATTTAAATCTCTAGAAAATATGAATATATTTAAAACAGTTTTCTCCAACTTATTCTAATTAAAAGAAAAGCAAATGATAATTGCTTAGTTTTTAAGTATTTTGCAGCAACAGAACAGAATTATTGCCATTATAAGGATATCAAACTACAGTAAGTTAGCAAGGACTCTGGACAAATGTCTGGAATTACCACCAACACGTAGCAGGTCAGTTGAAAGACTTACCATATTAATGTTATTACTCAAACCTGACTTAAACCCATGCTAAGGGGCTTAGTTAGGACTTTTTTGGTAAATACACAATAAATTATTGGATACGCCTCTGTATCTTTTGTATTGACATTTTTTTGTATCTTATGAATTGACATTTTTTTTTACTTAATTTCTTTTTCTCAATATATTAGTTATTAATTATCCCTTTTTCATGTTCTTATTAACAAATAAGATTTTATTATCTAAGTAACAGTATATTTTATAGACTATTAAATTTATTTCATGTCACATGTGAATAAGACTCTTTCCCCGAAATCTGATTATCCAGGTAGTACAACCATGGTGCACCTGGTTCTGGACTTCATGCAAGGCCTACGTAAAATGTTTCGGTAGCCCACGTCACTTTAATCATGCATATTATGTTAATATATTACTTGTATATCCGACAATAAAGAAATACTGACTTGACTGTATACCACCTACTTGGAATATCGAACCATGGGTGCACAAACGTTCACAACTCCCCCATCGTTCGTACTGAACAATTCCAGAGGTTTTTTCCATTGAAAACAGTCCTCTGCGGCGTCATTCATTGTGTTGTTGTTGATGTGTTTTTCTTACTTTAGTGTGTTTATCTTAAACGAAAATTAGAATAAAATAGGCTACACCTGTAAAACATGTGAATTTTAATAAAGGGGATGTAACTGTAGATATCATTGATGTATTTCTTCCTTTATTGTGTTTGTTTTAAACGCGGCACCTAATAATGAAATTATTCCGGTCCTATGATTTTCTTTTCATTTAAACATGATTCTTTGCATGTTTGTGAAAGATACCTGTTCTTTTTCTTATATAATAAAAAAAATCACGAACAAATGCCCCATTTTTGTATTTGCATATGTGACAAAGGAAACGGGTCAAAATTTATCTAAACTAAAACGTACCCATAAATTTCTTGTCAAAACATACCCAAGTTGTTCAAAGTCAAAATGTATCCAGTAATGTCCAGTAATAAAGTCAAAAAGAACCTTACATAAAATTTTAGATACAATTAATGTAACAAATAATGAATGAGTTATTTATCAATCTCAAAGCATAATATTGTGCTCATTTGTATATTTATATTAATTAAATATGCCAATAAAAGGGCATTAAAGAGTGTGAGTTGATTCTCTTTTTCTCTTGACGTTATGGTATTTGTAGATTTTGTATGTTTAAACACATGGTGTGCATACTGTTGTTATACTTAATTACTTTTTTGTTATTTATTTATTTTTTGTTAATTTGATAAAGACCAACCACACCGATAATGAGTTCACACGATGATAATAGAACTTTAACAAAATCACATTTAGATTTGTACATACTTCTTTAATTAACTGCTGATTATATAAGTTGTTGTTATAAATAAGACAAGTTTGTTTCTGGAAGCAGCCAGGAGGCTTCTATAAACCGATTAGTTATTTTATTCTAAGATATGTTACCTGGGAAATAAAAAAACCCCACAAATATTGCTTGATTTTGCAGTTGTTGTTTTTTCTTGTAAATAATCCTTTAAGTCTGACATAGAAAAATAAATTTAAAAAAAAAATGCTAAAAATTATGGATATAAACTCTTTTTTCTTTTTAATCCCATCAGTATGCATCAAATATGCAGGTTGTACACTCTAAAAAAAATTACCAACATATTTTCACACCACTTTACTTTTGCATCCTTTTACCAAATACCTAACTGACAACTAAAAAAAAACACACAATGACTAAACATACATGTAAACTTTTTCTGAGGCCAAAGTGGGAGATTTCCACTTGCAAAGTGGGAGATTTGTTATTTTTATATAAACAAAGAAGGAAGTTACCTGTTTCCAATTAGGGAGATTTCCGAAATTGTTAAAAACATCCCTTATTTTTAAATAATTTTTAAACTTAAAAGATGGAGTTCCCCTCCAAAAGCAGGGGAGTTCACATGTATGACCAAATATTAAAAAATAAACAGATAGTGATATAACTTAACACCAGTGAAAATCCTGTAATATATCAAATTTGACATGGGTACATTTTGACTTCTATTTGGGCACGTTTTGATTTCTTTTGGGTACGTTTTGACCAAAAATTTATGGGAACATTTTTGAGTATGTTTTGACTGTAATCCGTGACATTTTCCACAAGAAAAAATAACTTTAACTTTGATAAATGTAATTAAAATACACCATAAATGAAAATAATAGCCATGCATTTATTTAAAATGTATGAAAGTTTACACAGTACATGTATTTAAATTAATAAACAGTTTTGATATTTAGTTCTCAAGACAACACTCACTAATCCTTTTTTTCTGATAATGTTCACCCATATTGTAATTTTTAAATGAGTTCATAGATAGTTCCCACATAAGTGTATCCCTTATCTTGGCAGCCATCTTTGGTGGTAACTTCAATGGAATTTCAGATGAATTATATAGAAGCGTAAATTTTATTTTCTTGTAATTTCTACATTTGTGGTCCAAAAACTAAAAACTATACACAATTGGAAAGCTCTTGAAATTCTTATTTTTAGAATGCAATATTTTTAAAATTGATAAATGCACAAAGAATAAATACACATAAATAAATAAAATTATTGGCTCATCCTTAAACATAATGAACAGGTTGTATTTTTTTACCTTTTAAACTATGAAAATATAGTCTTGATATTTAAAATACTTCATAAAAACTGTTTAATTTGATTTTAAATTCAGTTATATAGACTGAAAAGTAAAACACAGTGGTGAGTTTAATACAGCACATATTTCCATATTTAGGCCTGCATTAGCTTCTGCCTTCCAATATGGCTACCTCAAATTGTCTTATCATTGCCTATGACATCACATGGAAACTATCTCTTCCATGAATACACAATATCATGATACACAACTTTGCCTGTAAGTTACTTACATTTTAATAACAAAACAAATGATATGTTTAGAATGTGCCTCTCTATAAAAACATTCATTAACTTCTATAATAAAAGTATTAAAGTTGCAATTAATGGTTCAGAAATGTTGACAAGAGGGCTGTTATGGCTTTATATCTTTCATCTGAGTGCCATAGACATTTAGAAACAAGAGGGTCATGATGGCCCTATATCGCTCACCTGAGTGCCTTAGACATTTAGCCTGGTGGCTACGCTTTTTGACAGATAAGAATGCTTTGAACAATCTTGATACAAGGCTGCTAAAGGAATACCTATCCCAGATATCAAAGCTCTAGCTCTTGTGGTTTCTGAAAAGAAGATTTTCTAAGTTTTCCTATATTGCCATATATAGATTATGGCCATGCCCCTAGCCACCGTTTTTGACGGATCACAATTATTTGAACAGCTTTTCAACCCCCCTGCCTGCTTAAGCTTCTGAGAAAGTTTGAAAGAATTAAGCCCAGCGGTTTCAGAGGAGATAACGTTTGAAAAGGTTGAAGGATGCATGGCGCCACACTCTGGGCAATCACAATATCTCACCCTCAGCATAAGTTTAGGTGAGCTAAAAATATCAAGAAGTATAAGCAATGTTAAAAAACAACCAGAATAATTGTAATACATGTCCATAAGCAACAATTGGAAAGTCAAATTCATTTTTAATGCATACATTGAATATGGCCACAACCCTGGTGGCCATATTTTTTGATGAAACAAAATTCTTCGACCACACATGATAGAGGGCTACCCAAGAAACATGTATACCAAAAATCTTGTAGTTTCTGACAAGAGGATTTTACAAGTTTTACCATATAAGCATATACAACATTAATGGCCAAACCTCAGGTGATAAAGGTTTTATTTTTTTTATACAGCTATCATGTAACAGAACCTTACCTCATACTACCCCTTTGCTTACTACATTTTGTCAAAAGTCTATGTTAAATACTCAGGGGCATTTTGTTTTAATATTTATACATGTTACATGTCAGGATTGATATACTTATAAACATTCATCTCGTTAGAAAATAAAACAGAAAACACAGAAAATGTTCCAATCTTTTTATTTTCAACAAATTTTGAGATTATGTTCTTAATGATAATATGTATGTAAACAACGTAAATAGGGCAAAATGTTAATGGTAAATAGAGATGCTGGTTTGTCCCGGTTAAGTGTATTGCTTGATTGTGATAGCTTCCTCTAACATAAATTTTAACAAGTTTTTATATGTTAGTCTTTCTGATTCAAATGATATTTCTTTATAAAATAAAAAACCCAGAACAAGAGATCAACTTACATTGTTAACTACTGAGTGGATTTGTGTTTATCATCTAAGCTTGTCAATAATGCACATTACTTAAAATATAGACCTCTCTAGAGCTGGAGTTTATTTAAAATGTACAACATCATCTAAAGGGTACAAATGTGGCTGCCTAGTATTGTTTAACCCAAAAAAACAATGATGGACAATGAAAAGAAGAACAAGTCAAAGGCTCAGAGATGGGATGGGATGGGATTAGCAGGCATTTTTGCCGATACTGTGCAGCAACATTTCTATCATTATGGCACAGGGGCACTTATGAGGTGCCCAGGGACTGAACCCGGCTGGTCCATTATACTGATATCGACAAGTCAGGAATAATGCTGTCACCTTAGCTTCGAGCATTAGGAGGGAAGCCACTACTACCAACTTTAAAGTCTTTGGTTTGACCCGGCAGGGGTTTGAACCCATGACCTCCCTGATCCGCAAGCCGACGCTCTACCAACAGGTTCAGGATTTCTTGTTAATGATTAATATAACTGATTAAAGAGTGGACATATAATCAGAAGAGATAAATTAAACTATTTTCAGTGCAGATGAGTCATATGTGTATGCTATTTTTCTGCATGTAACAATCGTACCTCCACTGCAAACGATGCCAACATGGGAAGTAACTCTTACCATGTTTGGAAGATGCTTTTTTAAACAAACAAAAGGGTTATACCAAAGGTTTACATATGATGAGTAGGCTGCAGCCAACAATTTTCATTAAAATATGCATCCTAGCCATTTAGCACTTGGCTGAATTTAAAATCATGTCATATAGGGAATAAAACAGCCAATGATGTGAAAACAATTTTCAAAGTTGCTGTATATATATTCATTTAATTACGCATAATTTCACAAACACCTGTTAAGGAGTAAAAAGAGACCTTGATCTGATTAAACCAAAAGTTTTCACAAACTTCCCCTGCACACTGGCAATCTATTTTTGTAAATTTAATGTCTAATCCTTGTTGAAAACTATTCAGAAAAAAAACTCTGTTTTTGCCACCTCTCCCTTAATCTGATTAAACCCAAAAGTAATCCAAGAATCACTCAGGAACTATGTTCTTCAAAATTCTCAGTGAATTATAAAATTTACAACAAAATTTGGTGTAAAATGTGCATAATATATGATAAACAGCACAAAATATGAACAACTACACAATAAACTATATTGTAAATACATTATGCATACTGAATAAATATTGTAATTCTTAGGCAATGAAAATAGTAAATATTTATAAAATTCAGGACTGTTTGTGTAAATATTTAAAAAAATAATATTCATATATTACTTAAAACATTTTTAGGTGTGTTGTGACAGTTAATGTCCTGTTTAATGCATGTTTTGACATTAAATGTCCCATTTTATGAGAGTCAGTACTTTGTAAGGCGGCTATGACAGTAAAAGTTTCAATTTATGACAAATGTGAGAGTAAATGTTCAATTTTATGACAATTGTGACACTAAATGTTTAATTTATGACAAATGTGACAGTAAATGTTTCCATTCATGACAAATGTGACAGTAAATGTTTAGCTTTATGGCAAATGTGACAATAAATGTTTAATTTTCTGACAAATGTGACAATAAATGTTTAATTTTATGACAAATGTGGCAGTAAATGTTTCAATTTATGACAAATGTAACAGTAAATGTTTAATTTATGACAAATGTGACAATAAATGTTTAATTTTATGACAAATGTGGCAGTAAATGTTTCAATTTATGAAAAATGTAACAGTAAATGTTTAATTATGACAAATGAGACAATAAATGTAACATTTTATGACAGGTGTAAAAATGTCTTCACAAGGCACTTAGACAAGTGTTTATTCTGTGATGAGGATGGGGAATAATTTTTAAACACATGGTTTAACGTTTGAAAATCAGCAAGCAAAAGTATGTGTGTTGGACTTATCATCCCACTAACAATCGCTCTGCTAGACAATAGAAGGTGTTCACTTGTACCATAAGTGGCGCTGCCCTCACTGTGATAGCATGAGACAAGCACCAGACTTGAAACCTCTATCATCCAGTCACATTATACTGACTATACAGGAAAGTGAGGTTATGTTAGGTAGCTTTACACTACCATTTTGTACAACTTCAAACGTTGCAACATTTCCATGTTCCTAGAGCCAAAGACTAGGTAACTATGCAATCAGGAGTGGTAAAACAGTGTGAAGAGTGTAATATGCAGTGTGTTACATAGATGACTAATTTAGTATACTGTGAGACATATTTGGTGCATGGCAACACTATGACTTACTATACAATTAAATACAATTAATATGTGATGCAATAATACATGATCGTTTTCATAAATTGAATTGATATGTAATAGCAATAAACAATATATCGACATCAAATCCATGGTTATTGAGTTTAATTTTGTTTTTAAACATAAAAATGAACACAAAAAGTACATTTACACAAGATGAACTAGCTAGATAAGTAGATAGTTAAACAAAAATCAAACTGTAAATTTAATTTGATACAACAAATTTGAGCAATAAATATTATAACCCTTCTTCTACTTGTTTTTGATAATTACCTGTACTGGGTCAGAAGCATAAACTGCAAATGATATTGCCCCACATGCAAAAAACATTTTTCAAGGGAGATTATTCTCAAACTCAAAATGACAAGAATCTAAATCATTAAATCCCTTGTTCTTCCATCATAGAGGCTCTTTTATTAACGTTTTCCAAACACACCTTCGATTTTTATTTTATTTTCCCTCCTTCTTCTACTATCTGTCACTATCCTTTTTCTATTTTGAGGAAGAATTACAGTTTTTTTTAACAAACTTTCAAGTTTTAAGTAGAGAATTTTTTCAAAATACGTTTTTGCAAGTCATTGAACAAGTTTTTTTAGTTGAAACCACAAATATGAGCTGCAATTTCAGTTGAGAAAGGTTTTTGAAAGCAGGGCATGATGTCCATGATATCATTGAAGCCATATAGTTGAAGTTATTACACAGAAATATGGATTAGATTGATCAAAAAGACTCAATACCTTAATGCTGCTGCACTTGTTAACATCATAATATAGAATAAGTTCTTACTGGAACTACAACTTCATACACATATTACAAGATGAATTACAGGACAGCTATCAATTTGAGGTTGGGTGTGACCTCACTTGCAGAATCATTTCTCAGGTGAGAGTTTGCTCAAGCTCAAATTTTGACTCCTAGAATATTTCTGACAACGTCATAAATCTTCAATTCTAATTTGTTATACTCCCTGAACCTTGCTTAAGTAAGGTTAAAGTATTGCTATATTACCGTAATGTATTAAACATATTATACAAGTAAATACTGGGAAATCAAATTTTGAGCAAGATTGAGTTTTTCGCAGTTTGATGAAAGCCTCAAATGTTGAGGTTGAGTGGGTATCTGAGATGAGGGAAACCTCAAATATTGAGGTTGAGTGGGTATCTGTGATCTTTTGTGAATACAGGGCCAGGACATACAATATTTGCCTAGACCTAAAAGATAGGTCTTAGATACAAGTTGTTGTTTTGAAATATCACATAAATGGAATGTTAACATGTAAAGATGTTGATTGTGATATGCAATTACAAAAACTATATGGAATTCAAATATATTGAGATCTTTGTTCTTGCATTCAATTAATTTGTCATATAAACATCACATCAGTGTGTCATTAAAGAGCACAATTTATAAATGACAGTTTCATTCTAAATGAGAATGCATCAAATATTAAATAAAAAATGCCAAGCAAATGTTCAGCCTAACATTTAAATGCCATTCAGTTTGTCAAAATTCTTAACTTTTTCCCCCTCACTTTCAAAAAAATATACTACACTAGAAAATATCTATAAGAATTCACTTATGTAGTAAATGAGATCCTGAAGCAGAAGTTTTTTATCCTAACTAGGGCCCATATTCACCAACCATTCTTAAGCCTAAGTCATGACTTAAGCCCAAGTCATAATTTTAACACCAACAAAAATAAGCTTATGCATGAAGTTTCAATGTGATTCAAAATAGCAAAGTTTAAGTGCCATGTAAAAAAAACCCAAACATGTAGCTAAATACATAATGAAGATATTGTAGATTGAAATCGATGACTTGAGCAATTCTTACTTAAGATTAGTTGGTGAATACAGGCCTAGGTCTTGAGCTATGTAGTGAAGAGTTAAGTTGGCATTAAAAAACACTCTGCCACAAGTACCGTTTATAAAATAAAACATTAATTACTACCAAAAAAAGCACCAAAAAAAGCAAGCACACAGTCACAATACTTCACAAATTTTACATAATGATGCAATAAACTTTGAAATAAAAATGAATGTACAGGTATAAAAGGTTTAAGGTTTTGAAGGCAAGTTACAGTTTACAGGTTCCCATCATATTTTACACAAAAACAGGATTGATTTTGTATGCAATATAAAACAACATACAATTTAATATGCACAGAAAATGTAAGCACTTAAAAAACAACAGTGCAAATTAAAATGTGTATGGCAATCAAAAAGTGTAGAAGATAAACTGGAGAAGGCAATAAAATATGAACGGTGTGACAGAAATTCAAACTCCGGTTGTTCGAAGTAGAGGCATTATCCGAAGTCATTTGTAGGTCCAATATTTTTTTTCCCTGTGTATTTTGATGTAAAAAAACTTTGCATTATTCATTTGCATTAATCTAAGTTTTGTCATTATTCGAAGTCAATATTGTCCCCCAATGTACAGTCACCGGCTGATCATTGTGTATTGTTACCAGCCAAACTGTGAAAGGAGGTTACTCCAGTAACATTGATGTTTGGCTTTGTTAATTGATTGGTTGAAATGATTAATTGGATTGAATTGTTGATTAGTTTGACAATCAGTTACCATAATCAATTAAGCAGAGAGATACACCATTTTAAGATTGACTTGTATGCACTTTGTCTCACTGCAGTGGGTTTTATACATATGTGCGTACATTTTAATATGTTATTTTCTTGAAAATATTAAAAAATGATGTTTATTCTATTATTCATTTTCTTTTCCAACAATTAATTTTTCTTACTTTTTTTAATGTTTCACTGTTCAAAGTATTTAGATAAATACAGTCAAACCTATATTAAAAGAACACCCAATGGACAGGACAAAAATGGTCTCTTAAGTCAGGTGGTCTCCTAATTCAATATGATTATCTTTTGTAAAAACCACAACTAAAATTGGCAAATCGTGAATGTATACCGGTAATTGATACATTAACTTTTATTACTATCTTGCAATGAAGATGATTATGATGAACTGTGATAGAATGATCACAGTCTACGTTTTTATTAATAAAGAAAAGGTGACATAAATTAAAACAACAACATACAAAGAACAATTGAATTCTGGCGAAACAAATATTTAGTAAGGTGTTTATTGTTTGTTTATTGGGATTATCGTCCCACCAACAGTATTTCAGTTATCTGGAGACGGTGTCCACTTGAAGCAGATATAGTGCTGCCTTCACTGTGTATAGCATGCCAGGAACACCTGGCATGATACCACACCCAGTCACATTATCCTGACACTGGGCCAACCAGTCATGGAACTACCCTTATATTTGCTTGAGCGTTAGCATGGGAGCTATACCACTTTCATTTTTAACGACTCTGGTATGTCGCGGCCCGGGATCGAACCCAGGGCCTCCCGTACCTGAAGCATACAATCTACAGGTGGTCCTTTATTACGTGTCCATTAGAGAACAAATCTGCGCGGGCGGCTTTGAAGTTGTCATATAGAGCATGAGGTCGCTGGTTAAGGGCGGTTGCTTGGTCAGGTTTGACTGTACATTGTTCCTTGCACATTACCACAGAGAACTATGTAGTTGCAACTCCTAGTCAGAAAATTTTGTAAGTAAAGGCAATATGGGTTATTCCAACCCACAAATTGTTCTAAGTAAATCGGCTGTCCCGGCGACTTCGAATAACCGAAGTTCGAATGTATAAACAATGCGCTAGACAAAATGAGTAAGGCAAAAAAATATACAAACACATATACTGGATAAAATGCATAAAGTAAAAGTATAAACAATGCACATGACAAAATGAGTACAGCAATAAAATATACAAACATATACTCTGGTTAAAATGTGCTAGCAATAAAATATACAGAAGGTACTAAACAAAATGAGTAAGGCAAAAGAAATATACAAAAAAAATTCTGGATAATTTGTGTTAGGCCATACAATATACAAAAGGCGCTAGACAAAATGAATAAGGCAAAAAATATACAAACATGTATACTGGAGAAAATGTGTAAGGCTACAAAATATAAAAACATGACAGACAAAATGAGTAAAGCAATAAAACATATAACAAAGATCTGCATAATCTTTATGTCCGAATTATGCACTATAACTCAAGTTAAAATAGGAATGTTAAATTTATATAAAATAGACTTTGATTGCAAAAGTGATTTACTAGTTCTGACTCAATTATGTGACAGAACCTATCATGTAAATGAATATCAAAATGCAAAACACAAGAACAATATTTATTTAAATTTTCTATCCACCATCATAATTTATGTATCATACACTTTTATACTCTTTTTTTTTCTTCATAATTTTCTTCTTTATCTATTTCTACATAAGGCAAACATACCTTATTTTTTTACCATTTTGAAATGAAAAAGACAATAAAAGGTACCACAACCACAACTTTCTTAGTTATTACAATAAAATTTATTTAACAAATTTATAATGCTGATTTCTAACCCTTTTAAACAGATATATTTACATATTATATTCGTAAAGACAAAATACTACCAGCCTTATTGATAAAAAGTAGAAATATACATTTTATTTTAGTTTTAACCTCATTTCTTAATCAATGCTACAAGTACATTATGTATAACAAATTTTATGAAAATTCATGAACAAACACACTTACAGAATCATTTTACACAAGTAACAGTATATGTTTACAAGACAATGCTTGTTTGATTGTTGTGTATTCTACAATCTTTAAGTTAATCTTAAGTTGTTGTTCACTTGAAGTGGATAAAGGGTTGCCTCCACTGTGGTAACATGCCTTGAACACTTGTTTCCACATAGTCACTTTGTCCATTTAAGTGATAAAGCTGGTTTTGTAAATAAAAAGTACATTTTAGTAAGTTACTAAAAGCTTGGTGATTTCTTCAGCCAATGTTCAGGATATACAGTACCTTTGTATGCATGTGAACATCATTGATTCTGTGAGTTTATACGAAGCAACTGATCAAGAAGCTCTTGAGAAGAAAATATACTTTCATCCAAATCATCATCAGGGGGGATAAATGAGATCCTATGACCTTTGGCAAAGTGACACAATAACCCTGGTCGATGCAGGTCATGTTCTGTTGTCATTGGAACAATTGGAGGTTGGTGACCTTCCTCTGTATCTCCATAGTCTGTGGTAGAACAACACTTTTCTGTCTTTGGTACCCAAACCCTGTGATACAAAACTGCAGCTCTCTCAGAAGGGGTTCATTCTCTAAACTGTCAAGTTGCACACCATTCCTTGCTATGTATGGGACTTCAGTCTCCGAACTATCATACTGTGCACCATTTATTGCTGCATATGGGACTTCACCATGCATATACTCATAAGGCACACCATCCATAACAATATAAGGAGCTGACATAGAATGGTTCAACCACTGTCTCTGATCTGAATGATGGAGACCCTGCTGGTTTGGGTAACTGAGGAATGGTTCCCTGTTGGACAAAGAAGTGTAACCTGATGAATGGTAACTGCCTGAGTCATATGGGGAACCAAACTGAGCCTCCATGCTGTGTCCCTGTTTTCTGTTGGGCCCAGACAATCTATGATCAATGTGATTGTGATTAGCGATCAGGTACCCATTGCTGCTAGTTTCACAGCTCCCTCCATGTAAAGGATAGTGCCTGGTGTGCATATCTAATCTGTCCATTGGAAAACCATCCTGATGCTGAAAGTTTTCTCTGCACCTGTTGAGGTTTGGTTTACTCAGATCAGGATGATTTTGATGATATTGATGTTGTTGCTGCTGCTGTTCATGAAGAAGACCTGTGTACTTATTGAAGCTTGAGTTGAATTCTGTTCTAGTACCCTGATCAGGTGGGGCTTTTGGTGGCAAGGTCAGACATCTGGGACTGGAATCAGGAGAATCTACACTCCCAGATTTTTTTATAAAAATCTCTTTGGGCCTGGCACCCAATTCAGGATCAGTCCTTTTTATGATTTCCAAAGCCTCTTCTTTTGTCTGCAGTTCAATTGCTGGTCTTCTTACTCCATTTGTTGGCCTATTTCTCATCTGCATTGTACAATGAGCAATCATATTTTCAAGACTTTCAAAGGAAGTATTTTTAGGAAGAATACTTTTTCCTTTGAAGATTTCACCTTGAATTGTACAATACAAGTTGTCTATTTCTTTCATCACATAAAACAGCCTCAAATCTTTTAGTAATATATACCTTTTTGTAGGGCTGTCTGAAAAAGGGAACTTAATTGGTATCACATGCAGACGATTCGTAGTCTGCTTGATTTGAACAGCTTCATTAATTGTAAAGTCATAAAAATCGTCAGCAGTGCCTTCATGTTCTGAACTAGGTTCTTTATCTGTATCATCCACAACCAACAAGAATGAAGAGTTGTGAAGGATGTCCCTGCAGTACTGACTGACAGAATTGGTGGAGTCAGGGATGGTGAGGGGGTGAAGCTTACAGTGACATGCCTCCTCCAGGTAGTTGGCCAGTCTTTTAACACACGTCTCCTTGAGAGAGCATGCCTCATATGGGTGGATGATCCAGCCCCATCGTGCAGGAGCTGTGGGAGAAGATGGAAAAGTATTGATGTCTTGTAAGGAGGTCAATAACTCAAGATCATTAATAATTAAGGCATAATGATAAGAATAAACCAACCATTTTGAGACAGCCTACTGTCAAATTTCACAGCAGAGGTAGATAAAGTTAACTGCCACTATAAACTCTCACAATATGGAGATAAAAAAAATAAACTCTCAAAAATTGGAGTTAGATAAACTAGGCTTATGTTTCTTCTTTAAAGACAACAATATTTAATTTTAACATTTAGATGTTCCGGATGATTAATCATCAGAACAATTTCATAAATTACAAAATTTAATTATCTGTTTGACAAACAAATGAAAAGTTTATATCTAAAACCTACAATAACACACAGGCCACTCTGATTCAGTCATACTTTCTATGCAAGTGGTATCATGTCATGCTGACTAGATAAGCAAAGAGAAGTGATTTATTGATTTGCATAAGACCAGTGTTCTTAGTATGTAATTGATAAATCACAGGATCTTATAAATTCATAGAACCTCATTTTGACTAGACTGGGTATGGCATTTTTTTCAATCTAAAATGTTTTTGTTAAAACAATCTTGCGTTCTTCTTGGTCATATTTCTTTTAATATTTATATATTTTTACTGACTTTGTACTTACTTAAAAGCCTTAGCATTAAAATTCCATATTAATGAGTTCATAAATTAATTGTATGTATGAACAAGCAACAGTTTTAAGTTACTTTTGTATAAATTTTAAACAAAAATAGGTTAAAAGACAGTAACTCTACTATTTTGCATCTGAAGTGTTGAAAAGTCCCCAAATAATACCATTTACACTGATAAAATGCTTTTTTTCTGGGGCAGAACCTATATACCCCCAACAACAGGAGAGTGCATTTTTTACCATACATTTGAATGCTTAAAATACATTTGTTAGCCATCTACATGTATCTGAAGGTTTGATATCCCTCCATGAGGGAAGGAAGATACAGTAGCCTACCAAATCTCTCACTGGGTGAAGGTAGATATAGTAACCTACTTTATACTCACAATGAATAGAGGTAGTTAATAAAGGCCAACTATAAACTCTCTGTGAAGGAAGGAAGATACAGTAGCCTACCGTAAACTCTCATAAGGTGAAGATAGATATGGTAATCTACTTTAAATTCTCAATGAATAGAGGTAGATAAAGAAGCTAACTGTAAACTCTCAGTGAAAGAAGGAAGATACAGTAGCCTACCGTACTCTCATTGGGTGAAGGCAGATATTTTAACCTACTCCAAACTCTTACAGAGTAGAATTAGATAAAGAAACCAAGTGTTAACTGTCAGCAAAAGAAAGAAGATACAGTAAGCTACTGTAAACTCTCACTGAGTGAAGGAAGATAAAGTAGCCTAATATATATGGAAAACTACGTAAGCGTGCGATCCATTGAGCCGGATTGTTGGAGTTGGCTGTGTAATACCCGGATTGCGCGAGAGGCGTAGCTGTGTAGCCTTTTTTATATACCTTTAATAAACAATGAACACTTTTTTTCTCGACCATAAATACATTTTTCAGTTGGAACTGTTTTAACCGCAAATTACCTTACCGAGTTAAGTTTTTTTTTCCATTACACATCTCGCAGAAATCTGGCATAAATTGCATTAAATCTATTTACACACTTTGTTTCGTAAGTTTGAAGAATAATACCACCACCAAACAATTATTGGTCATATTTAAAGGTAACAACAAGTGTTTAACAGGAAAACAACTGGAAATAACTGGAAATTACCGATCTGTTTTATTTATAGAAAAATATTATGCACTTTCAGTTTACACAAGCAACAAGTAAAATACAAGGGTTTTTATCAAATTCGGAGAGTGGAATACAAATGTATGTATTCAACAAGAAATACAAACTAATTTTAAAGATAAACATTCATAGGTATATAATAAAACTCACAACGAGGAGGTAGATAAAGTGGTCTACAGTAAACTTTTACTAAGTGGAGGTCGATAAAGTAGGAAACTCTAAACTTTAAGCTTGTGTAGTAAGAAAAAGTAGCTGGTTCTAATCTTAAGTGGATGTAAATAATTTAGCTAACCTGTCTCTCCACTCTTTGAGGGACATTTCTGCTTCACTTTCCACACAATGAAGATCAGTGCCACAAACAGTATCACCATGCACACGATTCCAATGGCCAATATGTATTTCTCTTGACCTTCCTCTAGATAGTGAATAGGAGAATCTGTTAAAGAAATAATACCAGATGGTTGCATTTCTACAAAATTGGAAGATTTTGTAGAATTTTCTGTTAAATTTTTATTTTGGTTTGTTGCATTTTAATGTGGACTGAAAAACACACCCACAGACACACAAAAGGTGAGCTCCAAAGTCTGTACTATTCCACTCTACATATACATATGTATTGTACAGGTAAATGAAAGTATGTACTACACATGGTCATTCAGCAGCAGTCAGACAATTGAAATAAAACGTGACACCAAATTTGTCTTACATAAGTTACAAGTTCTGTAAGCTAGTAGGTGCATATGCCATAAATTAGAAGAAACATTGTCTGATCTTAAATGTTGCATTGAGTTAAGTAAAACGTTAAGACTGGTGCACTTTTTAAACCATTGTCTTCTTGTAATTATTATATTTTTTGACTATAAACATCTACTTTGTAACTGGATAGTAGTTTCTTAAAAGTTCTACAAGAATGGTCAAGGTGTTCCATTTCAATCAATCCAATTGTTCTTGTTTTCTTTTTAAATACACTGCAGCAACCATTCATGATCATTATAGCCAACGTCTAGCTTTTTGGTGGAGTAAGAGCCCAGACATATGTCTGGGTAGAACCACTGGTGCACCGCAAATCAGCTGGAAGACCTTGTCAAATAAAGTCCGAATGGGACTCGAACACACTCGACGTGAGGCTAAGCAGTCAGGAGTTACAAATCGGCAACTCTACCATTATGCCATGGGTTTACCCTCAAAATAACTGAACAATATTTAGAAACAGTATTAAAGTAACTTCTGCCTGGATGGTCTAGTGGCTAAGTTGTTGGCTCTCATCCTTGAAGAAACCACCATTGTGGCTCTTTTTTTTCTTTCTTTTTTTTTAAATTTCAACTATTTTCATTTTGGGAATATCATTTAAAGCAAAAATGTTAAGCCAAGCTGTCAGGAACTCTTAAAGATATCATACTCACTGTCTTTTGGCTTCAGGGTCGTGGCATCTATGACATAGGACATAGATACACTACACAAAGTATTCTCTACACAGCCAGTTGGTTTCACCTGAAAAATGATGTTGATTATGGCATCATGCTGCTGATGATAGCAAATATGCTGGCTTTCCACTAATGTCAGTATGTTTTGAGGATAAGGAAATGTAATTTTTGCTTATTTGATGAAAAGCAGAGTATTATTTTTTTTATATACATAAGACCAACAATAGATAGTTCCCACATCAGTGAAGATTCCTTATCTTGGCAGCCATCTTTGATGGTAACTTCAAGGGATTTTCAGATGAATGTAATGTTTAATTTTTTTTTCTTGTAATTTCTCCATTTGTGGTCCAAAAATTAAAAGCTATATACCATAGGAAAGCTCTTAAAATTCATATTTTTAGAACACAATATTTTTAAAATTGATAAATGCACATAGAATTTAATACACAGAAATAAAATTATTGGCCCATCTTAAACAAAATGAACATTGTATCTTTTTTGGTTGTATTTTATTTTATTTTTTATTTTTAAACTATCAAAATATAGTTTTGATATTTAAAAGACTTAATAAAAGCTGTTAAATTTGATATGAAATTCAGTAAAATAGACTGAAAAATAAAAACACAGTGGTGAGTTTAATACAGCACATATTTCAAGATTTCAGCAGACTTAGCTTCTGCCTTTAAAGATGGATGCCTTAAACTGTCTTATCATGACTATGACATCACATTGGAAACTATCCTATATATATTTGTATAAGATATGTCTGGGGTACATATTAATATAAAATCTTAGTTATTTTTTCAGACTTAAATAAAGAAAAATGTTAAATATTGAAAAAAAATTCTTAAATATATATAATTTACTTAAATTTCATTAATAAAACCATTTAATATAGGACATTTTTTAGGATTTTTCCAAATTTAAGAAAATTTCTTAGGTTAAGTAAGAAAAAATAGCTAAGATTTTATATGAATAAGACCCTAGATGTATTAGAAGTACGAAACCTTAATCACGTATTTCCCTTACTTAAGTTGTTGAAGTCTAAAGGTTCTGCAGAAGTAACCTGTAAATATATTTATACATTTATGCAAAGTATGCTCAAGCAGTTAGCAAATACACTTTTTAAAATAATTACTCAACAAAGACTCTTAACAAATTGCCATGAAATAAAACTACAAGACAGACAATGGATGTGTGACATCTAAGATGTCACAGAGAGCACATCAAGCAAGAAGATGAATATGTTGGGGACTAGTTATCTGCTATTTAGCTTTATTCCTTGTTGTCTGTCTAGTTGTCATTATGCAATATTAAATTCAGCATACTTGATTTATTCTTTTAACCTCACTAAACCACTGCCAATCCAGGTTAATGGATTCTAAATTAATGATATTTATTGATAAATTAATAAATCAAACAGTATTATTGGAAACAGACTACAAATCAATTCTTTACAGTTACAAAATATTTTCATTGCTCTATAAGGCAATTTATGACCTACAATTATGAAATCTATTCAAAGCCCTATTACTTTAGAATCTCAGAAACTATGATAAATTATGTGACAGGTATTACCTGTTTTAATGTGACAAGTGTGTCTTTTCCATCCACAAGCTCAATCAGTTCCACAACGTAATTCTGTACATTCATGTGAGCAGGTGCACCCTCAAATACAACATGGATGGTTCCCTGCTCATCATCAAGGTAGGTTGCAATCACTGGGAACCAAATTTGGCTTGTTATTCTGGAATGGGCTGAAATAAAAAAACATTTTCAGTAACTCTTAGCCTGCAAAAGTTAGGCAAATAGTGAAGATCCAAACCAGCCAGCTGGGATCACACCACTGTTTTGCTACAGTCTCTTGCAATATGATCATTTCCATAACCATTTAGTCATAAGCAGATGTCTAAAAGTTAAGTATGATTAATTAAAAAAAAAAATCAAAATTATGGCCTCACTGGCACAGTGGGAGTTAAATGGATTGAGGGAAGGGTAACGAAGGTGGGTGGGTCTACCTGGCTGGACACAGTCTCAGACTGCAGTGGTCTCAGGGATGGGGTTAAATGGCTTAGTCATCTGCTGATCAATGGCAGTGCAGTTAGCCCATCTGCATCAAGTGTGAATGTTTTCTGACCTCTATCACAATACAATAACTGGTTTTTGACCCATCCCACTGTGATTTGCCAGGGTAGTATGTCTTGGGGCAAGGGGAATCTAAAGAAGGCCATTTTCAATGCCTATAATGTGATTTGACCACCTCTGATTTTGCTGGACTTATTACTGACCTATAGCATCATACAGTCTGTATTTCATTGGTATTGGAATAATTGAGTCAGTATCAATCCTGTAACAGTATTTTTTATAATTTCATTCACATGAGACATATGATGAACTTATATTAAACTAGATAATTGGTCAACTGTTGATGAACTAAAAAAGGGTCAAAAGTTGTTAACTACTGCCACAACAAATTTTGATTCTCCCAACATGACTACAACACAATCTTTTGAAGAACAGCATGCTTGCTTATAACCTGGAGTTAATTTAATATTTTATTCCATTATTCATTGTCATTCAATAAATTTTGCTGTTTTGAACAAAAATTTAAAAGAATTGCAAATGTGTCAAACTTCTACAATGTTGCTCTAAATGTATCACTGTCAAAAAAACCCCATAACTTTCAGTGTTATCAAAAAAAGGCAAAAAGATGCATGATGCAGATTTATTCTCAGGTCTCAAGCTATTTAAAAAAAATGGGCACTATTAAACTTGACATGAAAAACAGTCTTGTAAGAATGAAAGTATGAAAGGGTATGAAGGGTATTAGGACATTGCATGACATTGCATGATCCGACAATGAAGGCAATCACCTTTCTCTGTAATTATTTGCATTTTAAATTATCTTTTTTTTTTTTACTTTTTTTACTATGGCCATGTTAAGAAACAAAGCCAGTATCTTTATCTAAAATGTGATGAAATTTTCATAGTATACTTCATAATTATGGGAAGTATTTTTACCCATGCAGTATTGATTTGTTTAACTTCTGTTATTTCATTTATTAACTACTTATGCACTGACACTGGTATGTGTATTCAGGTGTTACCATCTGGCAATATCTGCTAAAAGAGGGTCAAGCTCTTAACAAACTGTAAAGGTTTTATACATTTTGCTGTTTTTCTCTAAGATTAGTTAGTTGAAGAGATTAAAATAAACCTCAGAACTTACCATATGTCGTAACAGTGTATGTAACTGAGCGTCCAAAGGCAGACTGTTAATGTTATCAAATAAACACGCCTTGTTCCATCTGAATCCAAACCCACCAGACAGTCATAGGTCAAATTATGCTAGAAGAAAAAAAACATGGAATTCTTTCAAAGAAGAATTTATAAAAGTATACAATAAACAAAGTATAAAATACACAGTCTCGTTACTGTATTTGTGAGAGTTACATCTTAAAAAAATAATCATGAAAATGGAGATAATACTTGATTGACATTATCAGGTAAGTAACTAACTGTGAATGTCATTGCTGAAAAAGTTTTTAACATACTAGTAAGAATGTCCTTTCCTAACACATTTTGACCTTTTTGAAGTAAGAGTGGAAATGCCCATAGCAGAGGATATTTCCAGTTGACCTTCAAGTGTGTCAATGAGATCCAGATATTTGTCTGGGGTCTTCCGCAAAGATAGCTGGATAACACCATAATGACCACAGTTCTGTCAGTACAATGTATAAACATTGAAATAAAAAAAAAGCATAGAAAACAAATCTGCAACCTGACACTACCTAGCTATTTGCCATTCTTAAGCCACAGTCATGCCTAAAGCCCAAGTCACAATTTTCATACAAACAAAAATAAGCTTATTTCTGAAGTTTCGATGTGAATGTACGCTGTAAAGTAGCAAAGTTAAAGTGTCATGCAAAAAGACAGACGTGTAGCTAAATACATAATGAAGATATTGAGGATTGAAACCATGATTTGAGCAATTCTTGCTTAGAATAGTTGGTGAATACTGGCCTAAACCTTTAGTGTGTGTTCTTTCATCATCAGTTACCTTTTTTTTTATTCATTAAAATCATGAAGCTAATAATTCTAGTTAAGTTAAAATGTATTAAGAAACTTGCATATCATTTGAAATTGCTTAGACACGGATCGACAGCCATGTCCCAAAGTAACTATTCTTATAAACCAGATCAATGAGACAAGCATGATTCTTGGTCACATGACCACATGTTTTATAGGCCATAGGATTTAATGTGGGAATGTCTTCCAGTTGACCATTGTGTCCGTGATTCTACCCAGACAAATCTCTGGGGTCTTACTCCACCAAAATAGTGGGAATCTTGATAAATGGACCATAATTTGGCATTGCAATGTACTTCCAAAACAAAATGAAAAAGAAATAGTTGTCCCCTAATTAGGGAACATGGCTTAAACTGTCTCCATCAATTAATTGGCAGTGAAGTGCCAAAATAAAGTTAATTAAATCAAGACTATGAGTAAATAGAGCAAATGGCTGGTGCCTTAAAAACAAAATGAAAAAATTTAGTGGTGCTGCCTCCCTTTCAACCCATTAATTTAAATATTGTTTGAAGGAGGTTTGCAATAGAAGTGAAGGAGACAGTTACTGGAACTACTGGGTCCTGTAGCTTGATACATGATGTTATTATTCTGGAACCAGAAGAGCCTCTCTCTGGGACACTGGTAGTAGAAGACATCCTGGACGTCCTGATCAGCTACACTACGGAACTCCATTAACACCGCTTTTGGCAGTTCATACATTATTCCTGCCGGTGATTTCACAGCTGAAAAAGTTGTAGAATATTGAATTTATTATAAAAAATAAATAACGTATGTTCCAGACTCTGGTATTTCCATGCTAACTTCAAATTTTCTTATTTTTTTGTGCTTATTGTATGTTTGATCTTTTCTGATCATATAATAGTAGACATTTGCGACAGTAACAAACATTTTATGCACAAAATCATATCGTAATAGTGCCTTAACTTTAAGTTCATGTCAAATTGTCTAAGTTATCAAATGAAGGGCAGTGACAATATAAACAATCCAAAGTCAGAATTTCAAAGTGTCTGTCAGTGTTTTCACAGCCAAAATAACAATTTTTATATAAAAGGTTGTCATTTCAATGCCAGTAAATTAAAACAAAAATCAGGAGTTCTTTCACTTTGGCAATCACTACTTTCCGGAATTTATTCCTGAAATTTCTTTATCTACAATAATAATGAGCAAAACAACATTCCATGTACTGAGTACTGAAATGACTCGTATATTGTAATGCTTCAAAAATATCTGGTGTGTTTTTTACCTTTTGGAACTTGGAATGTAATTGAGAGGTATCTTAAATCTTGGTTTTTGTACACTTTGAACGAGCCTGTCACTGCCAGCAGTTTAGGGGCATCAAATAGCTTTGGCAATCCCTCCTGGAAAGCTTCTTGGTGCTGACTCTTGTACTTGTTCACAACTGAAAAAAGAAACGATGATTGTTTGTTGGGTTTATTGTCCCACCAGCGGTACTTCTATTTTGGAGAGAGTGTCCATGTGAAGCAGATATGAAGCTGCCTTTAGTGTGTAAAGCATGCTGCTAACACCTGGAATGACACCACACTCAGTCACATTGTCCTGACACCAGTTATGGAACTACCTTGTATTTACAATACCACCACTACCACTACCATTTTTAACATCTTATGTCACTGCCCAGGCTCGAACCCAGTGCCATCCCGTACTTGAAGTTGATGCACAATCATTTTAATCCTTATCAGGCTACATATTTGTTGTGGCAACTGTGTTCTGGTGGCTGAGATTATGGGTCCCGGGTTCAAACCCTCTCCATGATAGCAGATGTAATTTCTTTGGGCAAAGATATTTACAAATGCGCTGCTCCAGCTAGTTAATAACTGAGTACTGGTTCTACCAAAGAAGAAAAAAATGGAAAAAAAGTTGTATCTTGTGTTTCCAAATTTTTTAGTCATTTTCTTAAATCTACATGCAATGATATAGAGCTATTTGGCTAGAAACTCAGCACCAAATATTGAAAAACTGCTGCATCTACACTGCATGCCTAAGCTGTATCATTTTATGCTTAGAAATCTTGGCGAGTTCTGAGTTTACATGGAGAGAAAACCCTGGACTTCAGTTATCCAGACAAAATTGTTTGTATCTTGACAAGCCAGGATGCAGGACATATTATCTCTCTATTTTACCATGCTACTTATAATAAATCCCAGACAAATAAAAAATGTCCTAAATGTTTTACATGTGATGCTGACCTCAACCAGTCCCTTGGCCCACTTAAATACATTTTATGCAATGTTATGTCATCGACATAAATACTCAGAAGAAGTGATTAATTCATTGGGTGAATGTTGATCAATTTTATTAACAATAAGTTAATCTTTAACCCTAATAGAAAAATAAATTCAGTACTAGATGGATTGCTATTTGGAAGTTGTATATTAGATTCCTTAGCTGTAGATGTTGACAGATGTTGAATGGGATCTGTAGGCTTTACTTTAAACTTTTAATAACACACATGTACTTGCACTTCTTCATAAAGATCAATAGTTATCCATGGTTATAATAATACCTTTGCTATAAAAATGGTCTCTACATTAAGAAGACATGAACATATGTTATTGTCAGCCTATAATGAACATTAAGTCCACAAAAAAACAGGGAGGGGAAGGGATTTGCCGGCATTTTTGCCGATACTGTGCAGCAACGTTTCTATCATTATAGTACAGGGGCACATAGGAGGTGCCTAGGGACTGAACCAGGCCGGTCCATTATCCTGACACCGACAAGTAAGGTGTAATGCTGTCCCCTTAGCCCGAGCGTTAGGAGGGAAGCCACTACTACCAACTTTAAAGTCTTTGGTTTGACCCGGCCAGGGTTTGAACCTGTGACCTCCAGATCAGAAAGCTGACGCTCTACCACCTGAGCTATTGCGGCCAGTCAAATAAAAAACAACAACAAAAAAACAATACAATGATAAGGTAACATGAACTTTATATGAAAATGGTCTCTATGAGGTAGATTTAAACTAGGGATGTCAACGGATATCCGGATATCCGTTCGCATCATCGGATATCCGAATCGACTTTGGTATCCGGATATTCGCTTAAAAAATGTAAAAATGTAAACATTTAATTAAATGTTTTGGCCATTTTGCTACGTTATCTTTCTGCTGTCATGTCAGTGTGCATTCACGCATACGCAGGTGTAACGGATTATCGACAGGTTCACAGTTTTAGAAATATGCTAAAGCACGATAACATGTATAATAACATGCTTATTAACCACCAACGTTTGAAGCTTCTACTGATCCATTTTGTTTAGCAAATACTTTCTTTAATTTTCTTGATGAACTTCACAGTTTTAGAAATGTGCTAAAGTGTATTAAACTAATTTGCCAATTAACAGCCATTGTTTGAAGCTATTACTTATCCATTTTGATTAGGGATTATTATCTTTAATTTCTTTTGTTCGGCTTTATTAAGAAGAGATAAAGCTACAATGATGTAGACAATTATCAGGTTTGTCGGCAAGGATCAGTCACTCATGTTTAATTAAGTCCGTTTTGGATTGTATAAATGAATTGATGAATATATTATGTTTTCATGAGATCACGGTGATCTTGATATATGTTTGATTTATTCATTTTATTGTGAATTAAAATTACCAAATGTTTTTTATTGTTCGTATTTCATTAATTATTAAAATGATGAAGTCCCTATGCCTATGGAAATGTTTATTTAATTATTTCCATTGAAATGACGATTTAATTATGTAAATGGAAACGTTAGTAACCCTGCACACATCCGACTGCAACATCAGAATTAACTAAGATTTATATTCGGATATCCTTTGGATCGTTCGACGGATATCCGGATACCAAATTTAGTATCCTTTGACATCCCTAATTGAACCAATTAGATATCTCAATGCACAAAGGCTTTTATCAAATAATACAAACTAGAGTGAACTTGTGATCATAAACAAAATATTGTTTTCCAATGTATGACCCTCTCATATTTCTATGGCTAATGATATTCCGAAAAACACCAATATGATATGTGATAGTGAATACGTTGCTATTAAAATGGAGGAAGCCTATGAGGTACAATAATTGCTTAACACATCATCAGGCTCCCTTGTTGCCATAGAAAACAGAGTTCAATTTTAGGTCACAGATAGTTAGAAATAGTAGTAGAGTTCATTTTCTATGTAATGACTCAGAAGATACATCTCTCCCATTTTTAGTTATAGAAGATATGAATTTCTCCCTTACATGTGAGACTCAATTCCTTTTGTCCTTAGGTCACATGATCAAGGTAACCAGTTTGTGGTAGTAACAGTCATGATTGGGAGAACAACAATCAATTGATTTCTCATAAATTTATGTAACTACAGGAATATCTCACACTCAGATGGGAAATTTATGCAGAGCTTAAGGATGAAAGTATGTGCAGATCTTTTTTTGTTCACAACAATAGTGACGTACATAAATATTGTTTTGTTTTTGAAATACATTGTAGCGATTTTTGATGATTACAGCAACATCCAACTTTTTGGTGGAGGAAGACCCCTAGACACATGTCCAGGTAGAACCACCAGTGAACTGCAAGTCAGATGGAAGACCTTCTCACATTAAGTCCTTCGCCCCGAACGGGACTCGAATCAAAGCTGTGAGAGGCTAAGCAATCAGAGGACTTACAAATCGGCGACTCTACCACTATGCTAAGGGCACCCCTTCACATTAATAACAGTAGAACATTGGAACCAAACCATGCATTGCAAGTACTCATTTTAAGCATCACATTCAAATGATTCTAATGAGTACTAGTTGTATAGGCTTCAAAATAAAGAATTTGGCAAATAAAATAGTCAATCTTCCATATTCAGTAGCCACAGTGTCTTAATCGACCACCCTTATCCACCACAGAAATCCCTTCCACTCAATTTGGAACAGGCAGACAGAATCCCTCCCATGAACTTTACTGGGGGATAGAATCCTTCCTACACCCATCTGAGTATGAAGCCTGAGTCTGTGACATATCTCTAGGATCCGATTGTTCAGATTTAATAATTTTTTGAAATTTGATCAGTTAGATCATTTAGAATGGTTTAAGTTTCACTTTATTATAACTTCCTGTCAGAATCCCTAAATGAAGCGATATCCATATTCCTTACCATTTATCCCCATATTATAGGTAACTGAAAGCCTTGCGTGTCAGGTTATGACCTGAAGGTGTAATGAGATGCAACAAAGTGTTTGAGGGCTCCCACTTCCTCCTTGTCTCCATTTATGAATGTATTGTCTCACATATAAATGGTTTGCTTAAGTAAAAAAATGTGTAAGATCTGTACCTGTGTATACAATTGTTGTTGGAGAAAGGTAAGAAATGTTAAATTAACAGTTAGCTGCCCCCATTTTGAATCATGTAATTTATTGTATCATTATTATCAAATACCAGCTCTTAACTTTCACATTTATATTTATTTCATATAAGGCAATAATCTTTGTGACAAGAAAGAGTATGTCTGTAATCTGAAAAAGTAAAAAATAATTACTAAATATAACTTAAATCAATGAATGTGTCTAGGTTTTTTTTACCTTGTCTAGAAGAGGTCATTTAAAGGTCACTTCCACTCTGAAAATAAGTCTATTTTTTCCCCTAAAAATGAAAATTCACCTTTTATAAACTAAAAAAAAATTCAGCAAACTGGACTATGGTAATCTAGTGGAGTAATTCAAGAACAAAGAAAAACAGAGATGGCCTTGTAATACCATGCAAGATGTATGATAGCAAATAAGCAAGTTAAACATGCACATTTCCCCCATTTTTTAATAAAAAGGCATGAGATTTCCCCTTCTCAAGGCCTCCGGCCCCATCAGAGAAAACCTCTTGTGTCTTAATTTTGCCAAGAAAACAATCCAGAATTTTTTCCCACAAAATTAGGAAGAGGCCTCCAACCTTCTCCAGTCATTAGGGCAGTTTTTCATAGATGTAACATATACATGCGACACGTGTTTGAGAAAATAAAATTTAATATCAAAATGAAAAATACTCTGTCAGCAAAACAGCTGCAGCCAAATTGAAAATGCACACCTGTGATTCCACATTCATCAACTGTTTATATGAAGAGTTATCTAAAAATATGGTGACATTCTTCACAGAATGAAACCTTTTCAGAAAACAAGCCTGATATTTAGATATTACATACAGGTAAACAAAGTTAACATACCAGTACTATGATAAAGTATTTATGAACATGTATAGAAACAACTGACAATTTTCTTTACTGTTTTGTCTTAATCAAAGTAATATTGAGTTTTACATAGACAAATTATAGTGACCCTAATTCAGTCTCTAAAGACAATGTTGATGTTATATCAACAAATAAAAGTGTAACAGGCACTTTACGCTCTATCATATGGAGATTTAAACTTCAATAACTATAGTGCTTTGTTAAGCCCATTGTTGGAAACTCAAAGGAAATTGATGAACATGTCATAAAAAAAATAACCATGACAATTTACTTATGCAATAAGAGGTTTACAACCACCCACTGCATTAACTGTGGGAAGTGTGGATTTGATCTCATTTCCCCACAAGATTAAAAGTCAGAATTGATGGTGTAAATGAGCAGTAGGTTCACTGCTATAAGTACTGTGTGCAAGCTATTTATACTTACAACAGCAGCCATGAACATGAAACTAAACACCATAAGCTTTACATCTGATGTTAATCTGTTTACATCAATTTAACAGACTTGTCTTGATGTGTTTATGTAAAAACAGTGGTTTTTGTAAGATTTGAATAATATTATATTGTTTAAAAACATGTCCCAGATTTGTTATTTATTACGTTTCCTGCTCATATTTTAGATATACTTGAAGCTGTAAGGACAGTCCATTTATTTTTGAAAATATTTTGTAATTTATAAACAGTCAAACCTGACCAAGTGATCGCCCCTAACCGGCAACCACCTGCTCTATACGACCTCTTCAAAGCTGCCAGTGCAAATTTAACTGACAAGTAATAAACGACCACCTGTTTTCTGCACCCAGAGACCACGTAACAAGGTGTCAAACATGTCTTATTTGGACCCCAATAGGTGACCACTCAAAGATCGTCGTAAATCAGACATGACCGCGTAATCTGCATAACTGGCTGACTTGGACAAAGTGTCACTTTCGCTTCCCACCTTTTAACCAAAACAGATCTGCTGTTATTTAGGACTCTTCTTGCTAAAATCAACTTTGTACTCAAGGTAAAGCAGGCATGTTGGTGTAAATTCAACTAGGCAAAAAAAAAAACAACATGATGCGAAAACTATGCCATCACTGAAAAGATAAAGATTATGCTAAATTATGTTAATGAATTCCAAAATGGCAGACCAGAAGTGCAAAATAGGATCATGTATATTTGTGTTTGTAACTGACATCGAAAGAAACACAAATGCACTTGATTCAGGCTAACAAAAATGATATCAATGTTTACTTAATGGCGTGTTGCACTTAAGTGAGTCTAGTAGGTTGGATTGTGTGAATAAGGTAACCTGATGTTATTATTATTAGTTAGGCCTAACTGTTCTTAAACTATCTACCGACCATGGATTCCGCGGCTTGGAATGATGATTAAGTACCTAATTTTGTTCACCTTACTGAATATTTGTTTTGCTAAAATTTAATTGTTCTTTGTATGCTGTTGTTGTTGTTTTAATTTATTTCACTTTTTCTTTATTAATAAAAACGTAGACTGTGATCAGTCCATCACAGTTCATCAATATCGTCTTCATTGTAACATGATAATATAAGTAAATGTATATACAAGCACGATTTGTACTTTTTAGTTGCGGTTCTCACAAAAAATAACTATGTTGCATTAAGAGACCACCTGTCTTAAGAGACCATTTTAGTCCTGTCCTTTGGGTGGTCTTTAAATACAGGTTTAACTGTACAAGTATATACATGGACATGGATTTTTTTTTCTTCTAAAAAATGGGAAAATGCCCAATATCTGTAAGATAAAGAAACCAAACAAAAAATAAGGATTTTTTATTAGGACTTTTTAATAAAAGAAATTAGACAAGATGACAATTTCTTAATACGTCAATTCATTAAAATAAATAAATTACAGTGCATACAGTCTTTGTCACAAAAATGTTGTTTTGGAGATTTAGAATCTAAACAAATATTATTTTATCATTATTCTGTAAAAACTGGGATGAAAAGAACTTTTTTTCCCAACTGCAATATGACCCTAACACAGCTTAAAAATTGACCCTATCCCACAAAACAACAACAACACAATCAACCCTGATGATGCATACAAAAAGAGAATAAGTCTTTTGTTCATATACTTTAAAAAAAATCTTCAAAAAAGGATCATTCTGTGTTGGTAATTATTCTGATTCAACACTCAAGAAAACTCCAAAAAGAAACAAAAGCATAGACTTTAGTGCACTCATTTTGAAGTCATAGATCAGATTCTGTAGTATTGAACCCCAATAAATCTTTCAGCAACAGTTTGTGTGTGTGTGTGTGTCAAATATGCATGATTTCTTATCTTTGAAGACAACGATTTTATTTATTTTTTATGTTTGAAGCCTATTTGGCATAGAAAAAAAAATTGCACTGCACTGCAAATAAAACAACAAGGCCATGATAGCCCTTAATGGCTCACCTGATGACACAGGCTTTTAGTAGGCTCATATCTGGTGTCAAGTAATTAAGAGTTATTTACTTTAGAAATCTTTGGTGAAGATTTGACCATTTGTGTGGCCACTGGGCTGATAACATTTTCTAGAATTTTACCTAGTGACCTACTGAATCCATGTGACTCACTTTAAAACATATCTAAGATTTTTTATACTGGCAAACATTCTGGCCAAGTCTGGTAAAGATTAGGTCATCAATGTGGCCTCAAAGCATCTTCACAAGTTGTTTTTTTCTAAAATATGACCAAGTGACCTAGTTTCTGACCCCACATGACCTTATTACAAACCCAAGATTTCCTGCAGGCAAACATTCTAGCCATGTTTAATGAAGATTGGGTCATAATAGGTGCTCAGGTGAGCTAAAAAGAGTCACCATGATTTTGTTTTTTGCTTGATATTTGCTGCTGCCATTTTGCTGCCTCCCAGTGAGACATAATAAACCTTACACAATCTTATATGAAATAAATCTCCTGTCTTCGAAATTAATATCCAATAATTACAAGCCATTCAGACGTGTAACATCTGGAAATTATTGACCCAAAAACATTTTACATGTCCAAAGCTTAGTTTCAGAAACAACAAAAAGGTTTTTTTTAGATTTTGTGTTTATTATTGTACTATAATTGGAGGCAACATCTGTGCAAAATCCAACCAATTTCTTGCTGAACTTACATTCAAGAGCCAGAAAAAACATTTGTCTGTCAGGGAACAAACTATATACGAAAAAATTCCTATTTCCGCATTTAGTCAGCAATTGGACATGTGTTAATTTTGATGACTGAAGAACTTACCAGCTTTATTGCCAACTGAGCAATTGAACCGGTAGGCTGGACCACTGGATATTGGTGTTACCTGTAGATGTAAAGTATAGACAGTTAGATAGCCATTCCCATGCATTAAAATACATTGTGAGATCAAATTACAGTCAACTTGGTAAAGTCCAGCAATTTTTAGTGGCAGTAGACCCTAGACAAATGTCTAGACAGCTTGAGGACTTACATATATGAAAATTCTCATACCATCCGGGACTCAAACCCATGAGGTGGGTGTGGGGGCTGAGAAGTTACAAGCTGGCAACCCAAACCACTGTGCCATAGTCACTAATAGAAATCAAACAAGGCATTAGTCAGTAGGCTTATCTTACATACTGTAGGAATATCTGTTGAGCAACAAAACCTCAAAGATACCTTTTTGCATAGAAAAATCTTATTTTCTTCTGTTTTGCTTTTGTATAAAATCATACATGTAATGCCAGAAATATACACAATACAGCCTGAAATTTCAAATGCAAATGTGATGTATACCTTTATTATTCTTAAAAAAGGACAAATAATGCAGTAAATGCATGTCTTGCGTGAAATTACTAAAGGAATAACAAAAGTAAAGGTCTTAGTATTCTATGTTTTCAAACAATGCATTAAAATACATTGTGAGATCAAATTACAGTCAACTTGGTAAAGTCCAGCAATTTTTAGTGGCAGTAGACCCCAGACAAATGTCTAGACAGCTTGAGGACTTACATATATGAAAATTCTCATACCATCCAGGACTCAAACCCATGAGGTGGGGGGGGGGGCTGAGAAGTTACAAGCTGGCAACCCAAACCACTGTGCCATAGTCACTAATAGAAATCAAACAAGACTTTAGTCAGTAGGCTTATCTAGTAGTATTCTATGTTTTCAAACAAAACTATGAAAATTTATCTACAATACTCACCATTTGGGAGCAGTCTGTGGGACAGCCCTCATACCATCCAGTGTTGTCATGGTTACAGAGATCCTCAACACACTGGGCTACCTTCAAATTGTGACACAGCAGCACAAGTATGAAATGGTAAAAAAACTTCATCTTTCTCAAAAAGAACCAGACATCTACACTTGTTTCTCCATTCTCGGAACTATGCAGACAGATAAACTGTTTCCTCCATTCTTGAAACTACTGCTTCACCTGTTTCTACAATCTCAGAACATTGTAGACTGCTACACTTGTTTATGCATTCTTAGAACTATGCAGATTATTACACCTGTTTCTCCATTCTCAGGAATATGTAGACTGCCTCACCTGTTTCTCTATTCTCAGGAATATGTCCCCTGCTAAACCTGTTTCTCTATTCTCAGGAATATGTAGCCTGTTTCACCTGTTTCTCTATTCTCAGGAATATGTAGACTGCATCACTTGTTTCTCCATTCTCAGGAATATGTACACTTCTACATCTGTTTCTCCATTGTCTCTAGTATTTTAATTAGTTCTTAATCTCAATCATAACTAAGTATTTCTCTTAGTAGTCTGTCACAGAATATCCTAAAATCTTTTCAGTCTGACTTACAACACAATTTTCAGTTATTTAACCTGAAAAAATTGTACATGTTGTTTACTTCATCTGTGTGCACAGATCAATTTCTACAAGTTACTTTCAATCTGGTACTTGAGTTTTCATTATCTGAAAATAAAAGAGGAAGAAATATGTAGATATAACTGAGCTCTCAAATGTTGGTGATTTGTTGCCTGTTGAAGACAATTCTGCAAACTAACAATGGTGCAGAGATAACTTTTTATAACCTATTTTTATTACAAATATAATATTCCATGACTAATAGCAGTGAAACCCCAACATGCCATGACTAACCATGTAGCTTTGTCACAGAACATGTCATGTCAATTGATTTGAATAAACAAGCAAATTCGTTGAATAGATAGTTTCCATGTGATGTCATAGGCACTGATAAGACAGTTTAAGGCAGCCATTTTTGAAGGCAGAAGCAAATGCAGGCTGAAATCTGAAAATATGCGCTGTATTAAACTTGCCACTGTGTTTTTATTTTTCAGTCTATTTTACTGAATTTTATATCAAATTTAACAGCTTTGATTTATTAAATATCAAAACTAAATTTGATAGTTTAAAAGGTTAAAAAAAATACAACCAAAAAAGATACACTGTTCATTTTGTTTAAGGATGAGCCAATAATTTTATTTATTTCAGTGTATTAGATCTTTGTGCATTTATCAATTTTAAAAATATTGTATTCTAAAAATATGAATTTCAAAAGCTTTCAAGTGGTGTATAGCTTTTAATTTTTGGACCACAAATGAAGACATTACAAAAAAATGAAATTTATGCTTCTTTATAATTCATCTAAAATTCCCTTGAAATTGCCATGAAAGATGGCTGCTTAGATAAGGGATTATCATGGATGTGGAATATCAATTGCTACATGTATACCCAGTCGAAGGCAAATGACATCCAATAAAAATCAGGTGTGAGGTATTCCTATTCATAAAAATGGAATACTGGGAATGCTTTAAAATGTGTTGACATCAAATTTTGTGCTTGTTTATTTTCCTTCAATGGTTTTAAAGTTAAATGGCTGCAGAAAGATTTTCATTAAATAAAGGACAATAACTCGGAAAAAATTGATAAAAAAAACTTCATGGTATCACAGTATAATGGTTCATATTTGTTTCAAGTTTCATGAAATTGTACCAGCTAGTTACCGAGAAATGGCAGCAGACAGAAAAGTGTGATCGATGGATGGACGGACTGACAGACAAGGCCATTTCTATATCCCCCTCCTGATTTCGTCTTCTTGATGTATTTATTTTTATCCACCAACTTTCCTCTGTGAATATAACCAGGCAGTTCCAGCACAGTTCAAAACATGATAAATTATCTACTGCATATTTTGAAAATTATAATTCCATTAATATGTGCACCAGTAACAATTTTTACTGCAATGCCAATCCTACCATGTTACTGAATGTATAAAAATCTACACCAACATTAACAGTATCATAGTTTTACATGTGCCCTAGCTTGCATTGATAGTAATCTGAATAACATGTTTGCATTGACACATATTTTGAAACAAAACAACCCACTATGACAAGAAGCTATCATATTCTGGCGTGAAATATTGAAATATAATATAAAAAATATCAGAAAAAAGCAATCATATCACTGCAACCAAATACCATTGCTTATAATCTTCTAAGCAAGAATTGCTCAGTTTTTTTTTTTTTTGTTACGTCCCACCGAAACAATTAGGGTCATCTTGGCGACGCCCAGTTAATTATTGCTGGAGACCTTAGTCACTGCAGGTTAGCTGGAAAACCTCTCCACACGAAAGTTCTCGCTTCAACCAGGACTTGAACCCATGCGGTGAGGGGCAGAGGAGATACAAGTCAGCGCCACTAACCGCTGGACCATAGGCGCCCTAAAATTGATCAGATTAAGGAAAACGTGTAGCTGCAGATCAGCCAATCTTTAGCATTTCATCATACATAATGGATTAGCAAATAAAATAAAATGGGATTGCTTATTATTAATATTTATTTTTTTTTTATTACATATTGTATTGCATTTTCTGCCCATCTTGAATCAAGTTAGCACAAACAATATGTTTGAAAACTGAGTTAATACAAGAAATCAGGGCCAATATTCAATTTTAACACAAAATGCTGGAATGGAAGCAATTTGATTGGCTGATGCAACAGGGTCAAAATGAAGAGGAAACAATATGACTAACTTATGAAACAACACTCTGATGCTGATAGCACACGCTTCATTTCCAACCTTCTAATATCATCCTTTCAATGAAATAAACTCAAATAATAATGTTGATGACTAATAAATAATCAAATATTTTTTCAGTAAATTAATATCAATGTTATTTACTAGATGATTTTATATCAATCCTGGTACTTGGCCTTGGACAGTAGAATTGACAATCGCCCAAAGGCAAACTAGCTTGGCAAAATCAACCACTTAATAAAATAATAGTAATTAAAATAGGATGATAAGGTTTATAGCAGCAGCATACATTGGGGCTATCTCACATCTGTTGATGTTTCATAATCAAAGAGCTGCAAGCACTGTTGCATTCATTGCTTAATTTTTGCCCACATTTCAAGACTTTGACTTTGAACTGGCAGGTTGAGATAAGATGCCATACTGTATACATAAGTTTAAAGTTAGTTAAACTGTCATTTCTCACACATTTCAAGTCCCTTCTAATGTAGTGGACATAAGATTGAAGGTTAAAGGTCAATAACCAAGATGAATTGAAGTTCTGTTGCTAACAAATATCCATCTCTGCAGCGTGGCTCAGATAGGAAATACCTGTTTGCAATGCTGAGTGGGGATTTATGCTTCGCTGTTCACAACAATCTAGGGCATCAATGAACAGCATTTTGCAGGACCTTTTCAAGTAACAATGACTTACTTGATTATTTGAGAAAAAAAAAATTTGGTCCAAATTGTCGGAAACCACCTTTAAGATAGAATATTTTTTCCATTTGGAAGTTTCAGATTTAATTCTGTTCACTACTGAAAAATATTCAATCTTGTATAAAATAAACGTTTGACCTGTTAACATTGAGAGGCATATCTATTCTATCTACAAAATAAAATGCAATAAAAATACATCTTTTGACGAATATAAAATAAATTAAATAAATTGATAATATCGGCCATAATAACTCAGGTGATAGAGAGTCTGGAGGTCGTGTGTTCGAACCCAGCCGAGTCAAACCATAGACTTTTAAGTTGGAAGTAGTGGCTTCCCTCCGAAGGCTCGGGGCTAAGGGGACAGCATAATGGTGTCAGTATAATGGACCGGCTGGGTTCAGTCCCTGGGCACCTCATAAGTGCCCCTGTGCTATAATGATAGAAATGTAGCTGCACAGTATTGGCAAAATGCCGGCAAATCTCAACCCAAATTGATCATAAATCTAAGAAAATATTATCAAAATGTAAAGTACTTCACTAGTTTAAATTAAATAAATTTTTACCTTTCTTCTGTAAAAAAAAAAATGTAAAACCTAGCTTGACTAGTCTTCTGTTTATCCATCTTCATGAGAAAAAAGAAACAACAACTCCAATATCCCCTACTGCCATTGATATATATACAAGTATATGTTTAATTGCTTACCCTGACATCAACAACAAGACTGTGGACCCCTAGTGACAGTAGTCTAAAGTTAAGCAATTAAGTAAATATTTATTATTGTGACATGCGTAACTGTATAAATAAGCAAACACCAATACATGCACATATATTATGAAATACAGTACACCCGACCCTATGGACCAAGTCTTGAGGTTCACTGATAATAGTAATGTGAACTGATCATGAAATCATATACATTTTAATATTTGTTGAAATAATACTGGAAATTGAAAATGTTCTTATAATAAATACATAATGCAAAGCAATATAGTATAAGTAACGTTTGATTAATATTTTGTAGTAGAAAGCCATAGTCAGTATACCACAGACCTTCTCTTCAGGTAAGTTTTTGTAAAGAATCTTGCTACTGACCTGTGTCACACACTATATAAACAAATAAGTTGATCGTCTCTACTTAAGGAATGAAATGATGCCTCAGCTGCATTCAGTGATCGTAATTAGCACTAGCCTGACAGAAAGAACTATTAGATTTTCTCTCGGGCTAGTGAAAATTCTCTTCTAAATTCTCTTCTAAGATCCTGATCGCTAAAAAATCATTGTATTTTCAATTTTAATTTGTAAACTTTTGAGCTGCTTATTTCATTCGGCAAGCTGTCGCTTGTATCATTTACATGTTATGCGCACTAGACCGATCATTTTTTTACTGTGCAGGAACCACACAGTATTCTGGTGTCTGCATGGTACATTTTGTTCTATACCAAATTAAAATCAGCTGGGCCACAGAACAAAATGGCAGAGGAAATTAAACTGAAACATGTTTCTGGTGCAAAACCTGGGGAAAAAAAACATGAAGTTACCAGGCGATTGATACTTAAATAGTGCCTTTTTCCGTATTGATCTTAGTTTTTTTTTGGCTTACTTGTAAAATTAAAACAGAATTTAATTCAGGCTAATGAATTTTCTTTCTGGCTAGTGAAAATTGCTTATTTACTAGACCGACTTGCTTGTAAATCTCAATCCTAATTTCTATGACTGTGCATGAGTATCATTAGTATATGTTCAATTGCTAACCCTGATATCACCAACAAGACTGTGGCACTGCCAATTATAGTAGTCTAAAGCTAGCATTGATTTATATTTATACATGTATTCAGAAGGTCTTCAGGTCACAGTCTCCCAGGTGAAGCACTTAGCTCTCCAAAACATAAAGTATTCTTTTGTCAATGTATGTGAGCTCCCTGAAAATTTACTAATTAAAAAATTTGTAACAGTATTTGGTTAAAATAGTGTAAAAAACACTGGGTAAGGTAGAAAACAAAGACAAATGCAAGTTTTGAATATAGCAGGATAGACGTGGTTTATTAGTAAAAGAGCTGTAAGCAAATTGTCAGTAAACTGAAAGGAAGACCTTTTTCTTTATTCTGTCTGACTTTAGTAAACTGACCTGACAAACAAAATTTTCATTTTGTTTATCCTAACTCTGAAGGTATAAAAACAGAAACATTGTAAAACTAACTTAACTTGGTATGAAGTTTGGCATATTTTTTTCATTAACATAAATATTTTGCATGTTGCATTGCCTTACTGGGATATATAATATGTTCATCTGAGGAGGTCTTCCTCAATAAATAATTTAACTGATGTTGCCAGTATGACAAAAATTGTGTTGATGCAATATAACAAAGGAATAACCAAATAAAAACAACATAATTTGTTACATGTGCACAGATAGTGGCTTATCTAAAATATAGACATAGAATATTATTAGACAAATATTCCAATATTACCAACCATTTAAGTCTTTATAAGTATGATATAATTATACATAAGTTTTGGAATTGTCATGTTTATCACTGAAAGATACCATAATGTTAGAAATATATATAAATTTATATAAATATAATAAACTTGGTACTTTACATTGTTTTTATAAATATCAGTCAATAAAGAAAAATCGGCTTTTACAAAAAAAACACAAAAAAATACATAAAAACTAATGATCACTGTATAAAAATAAGTGGATGCTTTTTGTGTAAATATATGACCAAGAAATATTGACTAAAACATAATGACTTTTTAATACGACTAACAAAATTAAATCACTTGTTTTAAAGAATACACAAAACTTGATACAAACTTCTTCAAAACAATAATTCCTGCACTGTATAAAATCAAGACAGCTTAAGTAGCAAGTGACCGAGAACAACCCTTAAACTTAAGCAACTAAACATACGGACTGAAACAACTGAGAACAGAATCTGTGGAGATTCAACAACAATTTCTAATGGAAACAAGAAGTCACCCTGCTGTACATAAAACAAATGAGAAAAACAAAAATCCTCATGCTCCAACCAGGAAGGAAACATGAGTCAATAATTAAGGCCAAGACTTTGATGAGTGATTTTCTTTAACACAGCCTCTGAAATGACCCTAATTAAAGCGGCAATTTGGATCAATTTACTAAGTACAAAGCGAATGCTGATTGGCTTGGTTAAAAGAAACATATGGCCACATGTTGTGAACACTTAAATGTCCTTAGAACTGGAAAAATTCTTTTTTATTTCCTATTTAATTTGTTTTTACAAATCTGTTATAAATCTCCATGGTGACAATTTTAATTAAATGGATTAATAAAATGCCTCCCTGGCCATAAATTATTAAACACTGAATGTCTAACCGCTACGCCATGGGCTGCCAACATCTATGTGAAAAGTGATGCATGGCACTCCTCTGGTAGTTTTTATCTGAGCCATGCTGCCTAGTTAGCTTTTTTTAATTGAGAATGCCATGTGACCACCTTCTTTTGAGATCATGTTATCTATCATCATCCAGGTAGTCTATTGTCATGTCATTATCTGTTTTTAACAGAAATTCATATTGTGCTTATTTATAGATTTAGAAAGAAGGAACAATTAAAAAATCAACAAAAATAACACACAAAAGACACTGAGCTCAAGTCTGCAATTGGTCTACTGTAGTTTTAACTCAAATCTATCCAATTTGGGCCCAAGATTCTGTGGAAAGATTTCCTAAGGTAATACTTAAATTTTAATTGATTTCTCTACATTAGGTATTAAGAAAAAATCTCAAGTATTAATATAATTATATACATGAACTTAGCAATTTGTCAAATTTAAAATAGTACATTAAAAGTAAAAAAGTAAGTTTTTTAACTGATCAAGTCTTCTCTTTCTTAATTAGCTTATTTAGTTCGTTATGAATATCAATATGTAATCACCGCTGTCAGCAGTTGCCCAATCAACCCATGACAAACATGGGCCACAGTGTGAGCCATATCAAATAAGTTGGAACAGGCTGACAAGAGAAAGGTAGAGAATGAAGAGCTAGCAAATGAACTTCCTGCTAACCAACTGAGACCAAAAGCAACATCCTTCACTGGCTGGGGACATCTTGAAAGAAAACTGTGTATACACTGGAAAAGAAAACTCATTTGGAAAATATTGGAAGTTACCAAACTCTTAAAGGTAGACCCAGGAAATCCTGGGAAGAACATAATAAAAGAGGACCTCCTATGGCATGCTATACACAGTGAAGGCAACATAATATCTGCTTCAAGTGGACACTGTCTCCAGATAAGTGAAATACTGTTGGTGGCATGATAAACCCAATAAACAAACAAACAAACACAACCCCTCCCCCTCCACCCTATAGAGGCTATTGCGTACACATCATTTCATACCTAGCTAAGCCTCTGAATAGCACAGGAAGTTTAATGAATTGAACAGGTACGGATTACGTATGGCTTACAAAATCTACCAGTATAAGGCATTCTATGCTGATGTCTAGCTGAAGTCATACAACTTGAACAGGATTGTGTATGGCCTTTTACTTGTGACATAATCAGCACTCCTCCACATGTGACAACTGACACTAAGGTTAACAAAGGCAGAGATGGAAAAAGACATGTCAGATTTTATATGATAAACAGTTTGGACCAGACATTCTTTTTTCTCAAACAACCATATAAATGTTTGCTTGCTGAAAAGATCCAGCAAATGGTGTATCCAACATATTTGTGAATAGTGCAGCATTAAACATTACTCATTATTAAAAACTTGTGTTTTCTATCAGAGCAAGGCTGCACAGTTATCTATTTTTAAACTAAGAAAATAACATACAACTTCCTTTTGAGATCCATTTTTGAGTTTATGTTATACTTTTTACACAGACTTAGTGCAATTTGAACAGTGGTCATACTTCTGCTTAATTAAAGATTTCTACAATTTTTATAAATAGCTTCTTTTTACACTGCAAACTGTCAGGTAAAGCCACACAGGGATCAAAACTTTCCAGTGATATTTGTTCTCAAAATGCAAAACACTTATTGTATTTAACCCTTTTATTCATAGTTCATCTTATATTTTGAAAATTCACTTGACTATGTTGTTTTTCTTTAAAAGAGATCAAAGGATTTTAATAAATGTATGTTCAGCTTGTAATAATAGATTTAAGGCTTAACCAATCTACACATAAACCCTTAGTCATGCAGATTCTGCTAATGATTGTGAATGGTTTGTAAAGGCCTAAAATGGAATATAATTATGAATGGTTTGTAAAGGCGTAAAATGGAATATGATTGTGAATGGTTTGTAAAGGCCTAAAATGGAATATGATTGTGAATGGTTTGTAAAGGCGTAAAATGGAATATGATTGTGAATGGTCTGTAAAGGCGTAAAATGGAACATGATTGTGAATGGTCTGTAAAGGCGTAAAATGGAATATGATTGTGAATGGTCTGTAAAGGCGTAAAATGGAATATGATTGTGACTGGTATGTAAAGGCCTAAAATGGAATATGATTGTGAATGGTCTGTAAAGGCCTAAAATGGAATATAATTGTGACCGGTTTGTAAAGGCCTAAAATGGAATATAATTGTGACTGGTTTGTAAAGGCGTAAAATGGAATATAATTGTGACTGGTTTGTAAAGGCCTAAAATGGAATATGATTGTGAATGGTTTGTAAAGGCGTAAAATGGAATATGATTGTGAATGGTCTGTAAAGGCGTAAAATGGAACATGATTGTGAATGGTCTGTAAAGGCGTAAAATGGAATATGATTGTGAATGGTCTGTAAAGGCGTAAAATGGAATATGATTGTGACTGGTTTGTAAAGGCCTAAAATGGAATATAATTGTGAATGGTCTGTAAAGGCGTAAAATGGAATATGATTGTGAATGGTCTGTAAAGGCGTAAAATGGAATATGATTGTGACTGGTTTGTAAAGGCGTAAAATGGAATATGATTGTGAATGGTCTGTAAAGGCGTAAAATGGAATATGATTGTGACTGGTTTGTAAAGGCGTAAAATGGAATATGATTGTGACTGGTTTGTAAAGGCCTAAAATGGAATATAATTGTGACTGGTTTGTAAAGGCGTAAAATGGAATATAATTGTGACTGGTTTGTAAAGGCCTAAAATGGAATATGATTGTGAATGGTTTGTAAAGGCGTAAAATGGAACATGATTGTGAATGGTCTGTAAAGGCGTAAAATGGAACATGATTGTGAATGGTCTGTAAAGGCATAAAATGGAATATGATTGTGAATGGTCTGTAAAGGCGTAAAATGGAATATGATTGTGACTGGTTTGTAAAGGCGTAAAATGGAACATGATTGTGAATGGTCTGTAAAGGCGTAAAATGGAATATGATTGTGAATGGTCTGTAAAGGCGTAAAATGGAATATGATTGTGACTGGTTTGTAAAGGCCTAAAATGGAATATGATTGTGAATGGTCTGTAAAGGCCTAAAATGGAATATGATTGTGAATGGTTTGTAAAGGCGTAAAATGGAATATGATTGTGAATGGTTTGTAAAGGCCTAAAATGGAATATGATTGTGAATGGTTTGTAAAGGCGTAAAATGGAATATGATTGTGAATGGTCTGTAAAGGCGTAAAATGGAATATGATTGTGAATGGTCTGTAAAGGCGTAAAATGGAATATGATTGTGACTGGTTTGTAAAGGCCTAAAATGGAATATGATTGTGAATGGTCTGTAAAGGCGTAAAATGGCTTATACATGCAGGAAAGGGTTAAACACAATGCCGGCTAATCCCTAATCCCTAAACACATTTATCCATATTTTAATATGTATTTTTATAATTTAGGCTTTTTATACATAAAATTCACTTTTAAGGAGAGTAGAAAAATGAAAAACATAAAAAAAATGTTAAAGTTGCAATAGAACTTAAAACTTTATTTCTAAAATGAAAACTGCATTACAAAAACTATCTAAAGGTCACATCACTTACATGTAATGACTGCAGTGTAAATTGTGTCGTCTAAATCAAAATATATATAGTATCATGACTATAATATATAATATATCTTTAAGATATACAGCGCGATCCTAACATGCTATTTATAAGACTTAGTAGCCAACAGTGTAGATCCTAATCTCCGGCTGTTTTAACATGTGGTGCGGACTCCCGCCCCAGCAGTACTCGATCACAATAACATCACCATGGCTGTTCGCCTTGAAGGGTTTTAGAGAAAATCATTTCTCTCAAAGCTTGCAATATGGTCAATAACTGACATTTCCTAAGTTGTCAGGTATTTAAACTTCAAAATGAACTAATAGAACTGCTTTGCAGCAAATAGTGTAGATAATGATCAGACAGCCCTGGCCAGAACTGGCTGATCCGGATGTAGGTTTTTAGTTTAAGTCTGACCAATCTGTGATTAGCAGGACAGCTGCTAAAAAAAGAGACACAGAGTTCTTGCTACGAGAAATCCTGAAAAAGGCATTGATGCCTAGACCTGTTTAAGGGATGGGATTGGCCGGCATTTTTGCTGAAACTGTGCAGCGACGTTTCTATCATTATAGCACAGGGGCACTTATGAGGTGCCCAGGGACTGAACCCGGTCGGTCCATTATACTGAAACTGACGAGTCAGGCGTAATGCTGTCCCCTTAGCCCCGAGCGTTAGGAGGGAAGCCACTACTACCAACTTTAAAGTATTTGGTTTGACCCGGCCGGGGTTTAAACCCATGACTTACCTACCGCAAGCTGACGCTCTACCACCTGAGCTATTGCGGAGACCCGTAAGAAAATTGTAGCATAGCATCTTAACGACTTTCACAAATAGGTCATCCCTACCTCTGCTACCTATCACTGCATAGGAGGCTACAATGTATTTATAAACCAATGAGGCTTTGTGAAACCATGTGAGCACTTTCTGAGCACATGTAAACTACCGACTGAACTGTACATCCATAATAAGCAGGTAACCCTATCATGTTTATTTATGGATGAATGAAAGTTTAGTCATGCTGTTTTCTAACTGTACAGCCTTACCATTGAGGAAGTGTTGAACCCTTTCATTCTGATTCATAGTAAAGGTATAGGGTTTTGAAAATTTTGTTGATTTTCTTTTAAACAGTTTTAAATATATTAAACACATGCATTTTTGGCATATAAGTATATAACCTATATTAAACTAGCCCACAAATAAACTCTTAGTTGTGTTGATGCAGCTGAAGATAAAAGGAATAATTGTGAATGCTTTACAAAGGCATAAAACAACATATGCATGAGCTAAAGGGTTAAGAGCATCTTTCTTTGACAAAAATGCTTTTAGAAAGAAATTATACCTAAATTCCCACAAACAGGGGTAATACATTGTAAATATAGCCAAATTGACTGACACAACCATTAATTTTCCTTGGATTTAAAATTGTTACCTAGTTACTACCTGACCTTTTATTGCTTTTTACATGTACACCTGGTATTGCTCTTTAAGGTGGAAGCCGCATTTGGACAAAAGTTATTATTTTCTCAAATAATGAAATAAGTCATTACAATCTGAAAAGTTCCTGCAAAATGCTGTGCATTGATGTCCTAGATCTGTGTGAACAGTCAAGCATAATTCAGTACTTATCATTGCAAACAGGTATTTCCTATCCGAGCCATGCTGCAGAGATAGCTATTTTTAAACTTAGAAAACCATGTGACCACTTACTTTGATATCATGTAATATAGTCATCCAGGTAATCTGCTCTAACATTGATATCTATTTTTAACAGAGATCACAATCGAGCTTTTTTTATACAGTTGAAAAGAATACACTGTCAAAGTGATTTTTCTGTCAAAGCAATTTATTTAGTGTTCAAAATCGTATTTATTAAGACTAAGGTATGGGTTTTTACAAAAATGATGCCTATATTCCCTAAAGTATTTGTTTGATACTGTTATATGTATTTTATAAAGGCAAACTGTAGGATACCGCCTTTAAAAGTAGTATCTGACAGTTTGCCTTTATCTAATGTATATAAATGACCTCTGTTTGGGGTATTTGTGCATAATTTCTGGAGAAAAATCACACTTTAGTCAAAGCTTTGACAAATTTCAACAGAATCTCAATTTAAGGGCAGTAAAACTTGTTAATCAACACTTACCGGTAAAATGTTCATTCTTTTGACATCTATAAATAAGAACGGTTGGGATTGCTACTAAAAATAGCCATCAATGTCACTGCGGATGAGCTATCATGTCAGTGGTCAAGTGGTTTTCCTGGTTTAAAAAAAAGCTAACCGTGCAGCGTGGATCAGATAGGAAAAATACATGGTCGTAATGACGAATGTGGTGTTACGGTTCACTTTTCAGACAGATGTAGGACGTCGATAAACAGCATCTTGTGAGATCTGATCAGATAACTATGGTTTACAAAGATGTTTAATGAAGATATTTTTGGTCCAAACTATCGAATACCATCTTTAAATTCCATGTAAACAAAGTTTTTATCTTCTAAGAATTAATCTTGCAGAAGTCTAAATGTATATCATGTTTGTTGTATATTTACATAGACTTTTTAAAAATCAAAGTTAAACAACACATGCAAGCATGGGAAACAATCCTATTAAAAACTATTTTAACATAAATTTGGCTAATTACTTTTTTCCCATCTTGTTTAAAGGTGGTATCTGACAGTTTGCCTACATTAAAGACACATACCAATATGTAACCACTGTTTAGGGGAATTCGGTCTTATTTTTTTATGAACCCATGCTTCAGTAATTATAAAGATGATTTTGAACATACACTTTATTGTTAGACTGTACTAGTCGTGAAAATATTACTCTAAATGTTCAGTCTTTCCAATATAAAAATCACTATAGTGGGTCCCTGCTTAAAATAGATATCGATGTCAGAGCAGATTACCCTGATGACCGTATTAAAGTAAGTGGGTACATGGTTTTCTAAGTTTAAAAATAGCAGCGTGACACATGTTTGCAATGACGTGTGGGGATTTATCACTGACTGTTCATAGAGATCTCTGGCATCAAAGAACCACATTATTTCAAGACCTATTCAGGTACCAATGACTTATTTGGAGAAAAAAATTGGACCAAACTGTCGGATACCACCTTTAAAGGACGTGTACAACAGCCCCTATTAAATACAGATTTAACCCGTAACTTCAGCGAACCATAGTCATAAGGTAATTGGGAATGATGACAGGTACAGTCTTTCTTTTTGGTCAAGACAATGTTTATCCCCATTTTAACTGTAACATTGTCAGGTCATGAAATAATATAATAACCTTTTATTAGATACAATGGGAATTTCTGCTCAATATAGATTTTAATCCAAGAAAGCCCCTATCTTTGCCCTATCATTGTATGCAAACATTTTTTTATTATGAAAATATCACATTAGGTTTATACATAAAAATGCAGATAATGAATTACTTGAATACAAAATATTGAATACAAAATATTTATGAATCATAGTCAGTTAGTCATGAAATACTATACCAATCTATTGTTCATCAGGGAAATCAGGAAATTTCTGCTAAATATAGATTTTGAATCCATCCAGCAAAAAACAAACTATCTTTTCAAAGGACATACTTTTATACTTTCAAAAGTATTGTTGTTAAACACTAAATATATATAAATCATCATCATCATCATCATCATCATCATCATCATCAACTGTTTAGATTCATCCAGGCCTTTTATTAATCCGTATCCAAGGGTGACCCCTGGCTGCTGTCCAGTCGAGAACGAAGACTCCCTCTCCAACTTCGGCGATTCAATTGATTTGTGTCACCCATATATATATATATATATATATATATATATATATATATATATATAATATGTATGTATATGTATAGAGATATAGATATATATATATATATATATATACATATATTATATATATATACATACATATATATATATATATATATATATATATATATATAATATATATAAATGCACAAGTCATATTTAATTTTGTTTATTTTTGAAGGGGAAACCTTTATTTGATTTGTTTTTTAAACATATTGCAGCTACCAATTATGGTCATTATGGCAATGTCCAGCTACTTGGTGAAAAAAAGACCCCAGAGAAATGTCTGGGTGGAACCACCAGCACATGGCTAGTCAAGTGGAAAACTCACATCAAGTCCTTCACGCCAAACAGGACTCGAACCCTTGTGGTAAGAGGCTTAGCAGTCAGAGGAATAACAAATCAGGGACTCCACTGGGCCATGGGCACCCCAAACCTGTATTTATTAAAAAATGGATCATATAAGAAAATGGTAGAAGAGTGTACTACTTTGGTTTGCACTCATTTAAAGTGCATCCATGTATTTGTTTAATTTCAAGTTGTGAGAGTGAGTTAAATTAAACATCAAGGCCCACATTTTAAAGGTGGTATGACAGTTTGTTTATATCAAATTTATGTAACAATACCTCAACATTGCTTCGGGGAATAAGGACATAATGTCCGCATAAACTCATACCTTAGTATAAGTTAGGACTGTTTTGAACACCGACTATATTATTAGACAGAACTAAACGCAATGAAAACACTCTAAAAACTCTATTATTCTAAATCTATAAATAATCACAATAGAGACCTCTGCAAAAAATATCAATGACAGAGCGAATTACCCAGATGACGATATAACGTATCCTGAAAAGTGAGTTGCCACATTGTTTTCTAAGTTTAAAAATAGCTATAACTGCAGCTTAGCTCAGATAGGCAATACCTGTTTGCAATGAAGAGTGGTGATTTGGGATGGGATGGGATGGGATTTGCTGGCATTTTTGCTGCTGCAGCGACATTTCTATCATTATAGCACAGGGGCTCTTATGAGGTGCCCAGAGACTGAACCCAGCCGGTCCATTATACTGACACTGACCAGTCAGGCGTTATGCTGTCCCCTTAGCCCTAAGCGTTAGGAGGGAAGCCACTACTACCAACTTTTAAGTCTTTGGTTTGACCTGGGTTCGAACCCACAACCTCTCAGATCTGCAAGCCGACGCTCTACCAATTGAGCTATTGCGGCCGGTCTAGTGGTGATTTATGTTTGACTATACACACAGATCTAGGGCATCAATGAGCAGCATTCTGCAGGATCTTTTCAGATAACAATGACTTATTTGTAATTTGAGAAAAAAATATTTTGGTCCAAACTGTCCGATACCACCTTTAAACATAAAAATACTTGTTCATGAGAATTTGTTATTATATTCTTGAATATCACTTAAATACTCTGAATGGGCATCAGCAATTATTTAAATAATTCCAGAAGTTCAAAGGCCTGTTCAAAGGAAATAACTACAGGGAAAATTGTGCTTGAATTTTGTTATTAACAACGTGATGAACGAATGGACTGGATAAATAGTATTTGCCATGAAACATAACTACTTTCTATAATTTAGTCTTTTGTTATGAAGAAGACATTGCTCTAAGTCACTCTAAATTAAGAACGAAAACTAACATGTGATTTATCCGTAGTCCTGTTTACAGGTACAAAAAAACTATTTTAGATAAGAATTCCAACACACACATGATAATTTAACTCAGAAAACTAACAAATTAAATGTAGTGTGATGGATTAGAGGCTGGATTCAAGAATAACAGTTTCAAACTCAATTTTATGCAATATGTCTAACATTAGGTCCCAGGTGCGATTTGAAGTAAGTTTACTGCATTTATTGAAGAAAGTTTTAAGAATGTGTATTGTAGCAATAAAAAAGGAGAAAAAAGGGAAAAAAAGAAAAATAAAGGAATAATATAATAATCCTTAATTAAAATCTTTGCTTATACATGTTTGTTTGTGTTTATGGGTTTATCATCCCACTAACAGTAAGTAAGTTATCTGGAGACAGTGTCCACTTAAAGCAGAGATAGTGCTGCCTTTACTGTGTAAAAAATGTATAGAACACATGACATGATACCACACTCAGTCACATTATCCTGACACTGGGCCAACCAGTCGTGGAACTACCCTTATATTTGCTTGAGTGTTAGCAAGGGAGCTATTCCACTACTATTTTGATGACTTTGGTATGTCCCACCCCGGGATCAAACCAGGGACCTCCAATACCTAAAGCCAACGCTCTACTGATTGCGCTACCCGGTCTGTTACTCTACATATTGTATATTTATTACAAGGCCCTCTCTGTTTTTCTTGTTTCTGAATTCCTCCACTGATTATCATAGTACAGTTCACTTAAGTTCACTGTCTAAAGAAAGATGATCAGAGTTTTTCATTTGCATGTCACATTCCATGGGGTCCTACTTACTGGAAATGGATTAATGTCAGCGTCTTACCAGTTCATGGTAAAAAACAAAACAGTGTTTACTAATTGTAGCTCTTTACCAAGAAAAACTAAAAACCAGATAAACTTAATGTTAATGAGTGAGAATGAATCAATTTGTTTACAACTTTACAGTGTTTTTATAGCATTATTACATGTTCAAACAATTCTAAAATAGCATACACAGTTACCAAGTTGTTCCATGAAAAGAGTGAAGTTCATGTATGTATCCACAATGAAATGCCAAGAAAAGTCAAAGGCTTTGAGTAGCATGGAGATCAAGCAATTAAAAGGGACCATGAAACTCCATGCAGTTATAGGAATGGGCAGCCACCAGGTACTCACATCAACAGTCAGTTGCTACCGTGATGAATTGAAAACATCTGCAGCTCCAATAAATGGACACTGGATGTGTTCACCATTTCCAAGAAGAAGCGAGAACAAACTAGATCTTACCGGGCATACACCTGAGTATATTGCTGATGAAAGTCACCCAGTCTCAAACATTTATGTAGAAGATTTTGTTGCAGCAAGATATGATGGTTAAGTCTATGCAGGAAAAGTGTTTAAATGTGATGATGGAGACTGGGAAGTTGAGATCAAGTTCATGAAAAAATAAGCTAAAGCTATTGAAATGGCAAGAATATGAGGACAGATTTCTATATAGACAGAAATAAAATTTTATGCTAAGTAACATAGCCTTTGCCTACAGGAAAGTCACACTGAATGTTCAAACTGAACCAAACTGACATAGACACAGTGGAGAGCCGAAAGTAACCAAATAATGTAGAGAACCCCCCAGGAGCTTAAAACACTTTCGAAGCAATGCAAAATAGTATGTTGAGAGTTCATTGTACAAAAGTACAGACAGAATCTTGTTTATGTAAATGAGACTTTGAAGGGAGTCATTAGCCTTTTTGTTTAAAAGTTGTGCTTTTTTAAACATTGAGTAACTTTATCATGTAACAAATGAGCAAACCTTACAAGCTCACAAACAACCAACAATTTCTTAGAAACACTGAAAACGATATCAATAGTAGTAACAAGCTAAATTTACTTTGTCTTTACCTATGTGAATACATATGTACAAGCATATGCTATACACAATATTAACCAGACAATGATGAAAAGATATATGATTTCATGCTTGTTTGATCCTTTACATACATTCACATTTAATCAGTTCATTTCCACTGTAAAATTACATTGACATGTTGTTATACCTTAAAAGATACAATATTTGTTTGGAAACAAACACTGTGTGTGTTCTTTTTTTTATATACGTTTAATAGTACTATTTGCAGTCAGGTTACATACTTTTGTGTTGATTCGTTTAAATCCATTGTATGGTTGAATACGTGGCCATATTATATAAAACCTTCAGTTATTATTGACAAAGCTTTGTTACTTGTTAGTTTACTCAATAGTAAATTAAAAAGCACATTGATACATTTTGTAAGTATCAAATTGTTAAACGTATTTATTAAGTAGAACAATTTTGTTTTTATTAAAAAACATGCATTACTTTAAATCATTTGTCCGAATAAAAATTCATTTTTCTTAATGAATAAATCTATAAGGCTTCTAATACATTATATACTGAATAAAGAACTTATTAGTGTATCATTAAAGCTCATTTTATTATGACAAATGGATCTTGAAAGTAACTTACCCTAGCAGTAACTATCCTTTCAGTATCAAAAAGAAGCTTTTCCTTGAAAGGCCACACCACAAGTATTATTAAAGGCTTGTTCAAAACATTTTGCCATATTGCAGATCAACTGATATAAAACATAAGATCGGGGAAATTTTGAAATTAGTTTTTATCATAAGTTGATCAGTAACCAATCTGCTCCATCTTATTGAAAATGCAAATGCAATGAAAAGAAATAATGAAATGGGATGAAGGTCATTTTAGAACCAATAACTTATGCATTCCAAAAATCTCCCATATAAAAAAAATCTGTGTCAATGTTCAATTAATAGAATGTCAATTCTTTTTGTTGCATATTTTGCGTGTAACAGGATACAGGCATAATTTTAAAGTGTCAGTGAGTCAAAAGAATGTTTAAAATAAACAGTCAAGTATTCATGCTTGCAAAACCTAATGGGATTTTTCACACTCAGGGTCAATTCTGATTTACCTTTATTGTCTTCAGATGACTGTGTCATGACTCAATAATAAATACAACTTACCTAGCTTTGCTAATGCAGCGCAATTAACTCCATTTTCTTTCCGTCCGTTTCTTTAATTAATAGATACACTGAAAAAACTAAACAACAGCATTCAAACTAAACAGGAAGAAAATGTTTGTTTACATCCTTCATTGATTTCGATCAATCGGAACTCCTCGGGTAATTCCGTCCTCGGTTGATGATTCGTAAATTATCCGAAGGTGCTCCGATATGATTTCGATGTCCAAATTTAAGAAAAAAGAATAAAGCGGTTTGTTTGAATTAAAGTAAGTTCTTTTTCGAAAATCTACAAGGAAACGCTAACTTGCAACATTAAAGATAATAATGATTTTTCAAGCTGTCTACTTCAGACTTCTATTTTATTGTATATGATACCAATATTCAGAAAACACGTAAAATCAAATCCGTTAAGTTATTTTGAAATTCTACTAATGTATAACAGCAGCCGGTCCTTGAAAGGGGTATTATGATTGGCTTAATTTAGAAACATTAAATCTGATTGGATGACTCTGCCTCAGCCGCCATGCAAAATAAATACAAACTTCAAACATCAGGATGGTTTAAGTTAAATATTATTTTGAATCTCCATTGGCAATCTAAATGACACATGGAATATGGGAGACGAAAACTTATTTAGGTGATATTATCCCCAAACTACCATTACAGTTATAACGATAAACAACAATAATTTCTTAAAGTAGAAATGGGTTTTCGCGTTAATGTTGGTGATTTACACTATTTCTGGCTTTCATAACATAACCACTATTGTAAGCTGTGGAATACTATGAAAACGAATTTTTATCAGTTCTGAGACTAGATTTACTCAAAAACTTATGGCCACGTCTTCTTAAATAATTAGTTACAAATAAAACATTGCATATGACATCATATTATAATTAAAATGTATCGTGATGTTTTTATACAATTTACTTATTTTTAAACAATTCGCTAATAGTTAATCACTTCATGAAATAAATGTGAATGAAGCAAATACTACCATAACTTCGGTATAATTATGTAAATTTATTATCAAATACCATGAATTTGTATACTGTGTTATTAAAATACAGACCCCACTCCCTAAACAATTTGATTTGATAAGAGCTTTTAACATGAATGCATTTTTAGCCAGTAAAATAAGCGAATATTAGCACAGCTTTAAATGCAGTAGTCCCTCAAATGATAGGTACTACTTGCTAATGCGCAGTTTAAATGCTTCAAGTTAAAGACTTCCAGTGTAATGCTATACTTGAAAATAGTCTGAAAACCAATTCTCTATAGACCTTTCCAAAATATGATTTATCTGACCTATATATAACTATTCAATTAAGAATGCACACCTGTTACTTCTTGGTAGTAAACTCGACCAAATTTGGTTGCCCACATTACTCGGTTCATTGAAGCGAAGTGTAAAAAGACAGATGTCATGAGCAATACATCGAAAAAGAAAGGCAATGGGCACGCTCGTTACTGTTGTATTTGTAAAAGCAGCTTCTGTGGTAAAATGATTAATAGGGTGAGACTTTTCTTACATCGGTTTTCTGTTTGTGCCACAGCAGTCCGCAGCAAAAGACCATTTCTGTCACTTTGGAAAGGCATACCCAGTTAACACGATCTGGATTTTTTTCTCATATTTGCAATGGGAATGGATGGCATTACTTTGCATCTTACGTACACAAAGTTATCCTTAATGCTGGTGTGTTCTATGCTGTGGACATATTGATTTACAGATGTTTTGCTAGCTCGTGTGTATAGTCAATAGTCGTGTGTATAGTCAATAGTCAGCATTTTATGTGTCTATATATTCTTGTTAATTTTACATATGCATAAGACTCGCTAAAATTTTACTAAGTAAATTTCTATCATTAACTGAAATCACTGTGAAGCTCTGAAGAATCAAACATCGGCCATGTTAAAATGGGCTAAAAGGGCTGACATAAAAGACGCTGCATTTTCTTTGATCCTTCTGAAGTTTGCCGCCGCCGAGACAAATGCCCAATTAACACACACTTTGATTTCACGAGAAACTTATTATGTGCATGTTTATTAAGCTGAGTTGGTCCTGGCAATCACAAAAAATTCCTATTTCTTACAAACTGTGAAAGGTCATGCATGGCTTACATTAGAGACACATAGGATTATCAAGTTATTTGAAGTCACTCTTTGGATTATTTCAGAGTGAATTACAAAATAATATGTAAAGAAGTAAGATAAATATATTTTGAAGCACAAAAATCATGGAGGAGGATACAAAAGAAAACATAACAAAATTATTTGTTCTTTGAAAACACTTCTTACATTGGCATTATACGACCACTTTCATACCCTGTATTGTTCATACGTCTAACAAGACCAGTCAGCAATAAACAAATTGCTAAGCACACACACAATGGGTCAATTAACACCTGTAATTGTATTATATGAGATTGGATTCGTTTTCTTTGAGGAACGTTAATCTACATTTAATAAGAAATTTAATTAATACAATTTTCCTTTAAGTTTGAAAACTTTTTTATTAATCTCTACAAGTTGCCATGAGTTTTTCACAACAAATAATATGAATTTTTACAGAAATTTTTTATATACACTCATTTTATTTGGCATATTGCATGCTTTGTGACCTTGGTCAGTCAAATAATTTATGATGATATGTCTGCGGTTAATGTTAATGTTAGTAGTTGCCTAGCTGGTAGGTAAATGTACGCTACAGTAGTCACCAAAAGGCGCGGTACACACCTGTTTACTTGTTTAAAATAAATGACCATCATTTTAAAATACTTTAAAGGTGAACATCAATTAACAACAGTCACACTTAAATTCTATTGACATTTTTATTTTTGTTTGTGTGTGTGTGTATACATGCACATAATTGCATGTCAAAATATAATTTTAACATGGAACTATATTTAACTATGTTCGACTTATACACACTGTCCAGTTTTTACTCACCCATTAGTCGAGTAAAAATCGGTGCTAAAATTGCTCTGAAAAGCCTATTCGACTTATGGGTGAGGTATCAAGAAAGAAAGAAAAATGGACGCCGATTTAGGCCAGAGCCTATGGACAAATGCATCAATAAACCGGTATACATTGGACCGTGTGTTTCCATGCAAAAATTGATTTTGTAATCATTTAATCAGCTCGTATCTGGAATATATATATATATATATATATTAAGTTTAAAATATCATATATTACAATACTAACCTTTTTTAAAACACCTAATAATTGCGTTCAAATTTGTTGTCTATAATCAGAAATTATCACTCAATTGTGTACTGGCTAACAGCTATGAAAATGTGTCAGTTTTACATGTGACAAGTGAAATTAGCAGGCGTTGACCTCCACGATGCAAGTACATCGACGTCGGCAAGGCCTGAATTTCTTTGATCTACCTCACCAGTCTAGCATGATGCCAGATGTCAGGAAGTGGGATGAAATTGACACAATACACAAGATCATACGAGGCAAATGACAGCTTGCTGGTGGTTTGGAGTTATGCTAATTAGCCAACTATAGGAGAGACATTTAACGACCGTTCACAATGATTTGTCTGATTTCGAGATTTGATTGGCTGAGCGATTATGTTACATTAATTTAAAAATGGGTGGAGTTAAGCATATGATGAAAAGTAACCCTCGATTACTGTTTTTATTATATTGTTATATTAATTGTTATCAGGTTGAATATAAAGGCTGATGAGATTCTGAGCTTGTACAGTATCATTTTGAAAGCCACTAGAGAAATGCGATCACGTCCAAAATGAAATGGAAACACATAGGTATTGTAGATATATTATGCTTTATTTTGGTTATTGTCCGACAAAAACTGAACCTCTTTCAATCTTACAGGAATAGCGTTAACTTCAGAAATATCAGTCACAATCCAAGTGATGCTAGTTAGTTTCAAAAGGGCAGAAGTCATTTAACATTTTACGAAATTAGCAACCAATAGCGTAATTTTATTGGAAAATGAACTATACCGTAGAAGATTTAGAGAAATGCCATCACAGTTAAGTTGCTGATGTGACTCGGAGCACAATGAATTAGCTGAGAATATATAAAACCGACCTCATTATTGTCATTGCTTACAAGATTCTAATACTAAAGTGTAAATGTAGGCCTACATAATCGGGAAAATGTGATAAAGAAACAGTTTGGTAACGAGCCAAATGAAGTTTCAATGTGCGAACAGTAATGTTTGTTAGGAATTATTAAAGTGGAACCGAATAAATATATTGTTTTTTTCTACAGATAATATGCTGTCAAAGCCTTTTAGTATAAAACCATTGTTTGGTTCCCTGGTACAAAGTGCGTACTAAGGTGAGGTAAATAGACGAGTATGGCAGCCAAAGCTGCACCGGAAGTGCATTTCAAACCACATTTATCTCTTATGTTTATTGCAAGACAGTTCACGATGCACAGAATGGTCTGATTTTGAAAGCTTCCCCACACCTTTAGTTTGCAGAACAAGTACCACCTTCTCTTTCCCTTGCTTGTGAAAATGCCAATAGTCTTTCAATTTGACAACCGAAAGCTGATCTATCATTGAATCACTGAGAAACTTAGAATTTTTGTCTCATGTATCCGCCATCTTGCCCAAAAATTTACTACCTAAAGCCGAAGCGTTCCAAATTAATAAAGGGACATAACTCACTTTTTGGAAAGGTCTATTTTTATACTTGTAGGTGAAAATGTTTATCATGAAAGTATATATTAAAACACACAAAAAATAGTATATAATTATGTATACAAATGTTGAAAACCAAGGTGCAATAACCATTGACCCAGTATGAGGTTTAAACCCATTACCATCTGCTCTACCACCTGAGTTTTCTGGGCAGACAGCTCATGGGAGAGCATATTCATCACACAAATATCATAGATAATTCTGTATTCAATAAACTTTTTTTCTACTGATTAGGCTAGCTTTAAACTTTTTAAATATAACCTGTACATATCTTGTTCCATGGCGTAATGGTAAATGGTTAGGACTTGAGCCCACATTGCTTGAAAAAAATAAGCATGATCTCAACTAGTTCCAGTTACCACATCATCTCTTACTAAAACACTTCCATTGGCAGAGTACTGCTGGCTGCCATCATGTTTGCTGTCACTATTATATCAGTTTTCACACAGTAAGACTATAAAAGTGACTAACGGTCTTATTCATTCTTTCAATTACCATTGGAATATATGTGCTATGATTCTAAAGTAAATAATAACAAAGATAAGATATACACGAATGAGTGTGTTGTGAGGTATCTTTACTATTTTAAATCAATTTTTGTTCGCATTTTTGCAGGTTACCAGAATCCAAGAAATCAAGGCGGCACTCAGTCATAGGTCTTTTACCAGACAGCATTGTAAGTATAACTAAACATAGTTTTTTTTTATAAATTTTTTATTCCTTTGAAGATACACATGATTCTGTCATTCTGTAGACAGACATTGTAAATTTAAAGGTGGCATCAATTTGATGGATTTTTTTTTAAAATTCAAACTACCAAATATTGTATTGTCAAAGAATCCTGCGAAAAACTGTTTATTGATGTCCTACATCTATATGAAAAGTGAAGCACTCAATACAAACATGAGCAATGCTGCACAGATAGCGATGTTAAATCTTAAAAATATCAATCACAAATACAAATCACTTTTGAGGTCACGTTATTATCATCTGGCTAATCTGCTATTTTTAACAGAAATCAGCATTATTAAAGTTAGAAAAAATGAACATTTAGAATTTATGATTTTTACCAGCTTAGCATGGAGGTAGTGCTCAAAATCATATTACGTAAGACAAAAGTATTAGTTTATAAAGAAATGATAGATATTTTTCCCCCAAACTGTGTAAGAATTTGTTAATGTATTTGATATAGACTGTCGGATACCATCTTTAACATGAACATCCATTGTTTCTACTAGCCAGAATTCCATCCCATTCTCTTCTAAAAAAAGTATATATATTTACCCATTTTTACAATCCAAATTCCCCTCTAAAATTGAAAAAAATCTGCGTGAGGTGGGGGGTGGGGTTCTCTGAAACTTAAATATTTAAATGACTGTTTTTTTGCATAACATGCACAGTTAAAGCAAATAGAAAACAAGTTCCATTGTGATTAAATTTGTTTGACAAACAAAATACAATAATAAAAGTTCAGTATACTGTTCAAAATTTCCACTCACAGCTTTGAATGTTAAAATTCACATAAATGAAAAGACAATACAACTGCTATGACTCAACATTACTGATTATGATAAAATACTGAATATGATAAAAGAAAATAAGATGTCTTGATTATTTTTTAATTTGTCTCAAATGTTATATTAGAGTAGCGCCTATGATTGAGCTGCTACAGGTGTCCCTGCTTGTGGCTGCTTTGACCTCAGCCAATCACTGAGCTGGTTCCCCGTTAGGGAGAGGTCTTTCAAGCAGGGAGGTCTTCCAGTTGACCTGCAGTGGACAGGTACTGCTAGTCCTTTCCAGGCATTTGTCTGGAGTCTTCCTCCACCAATATAAGAAGGATGTTGCCAAAATGATTATAATTGTGTTGGTGTACTGTACAGCCTACAGCCTACAAACCATACTAAGTTTTACAATATGTATGTCGGGCAGATGAGAGTTATAAGTAGTCTGACTAAAAACACAATTCCTTGCTGTCTGCTCCTTTGCTGAATACAAGAATGCTGAAAAAAGAGTCACACAAAATGCTTTCATCCATGCATGTACAGATTTCATTTTCTTTGCATATGACATAAAAAATATTGTAGGCAGGTCCTGCAACATTGAGAGAACCAAATGCTATAATTCAGCCAATCCATGATACATTTACTCATATACCCAGCTTGTTTTAATATTGTATTGTTTTGACAGAGGTGTAGAAAGGACTGAGGGGTCAATGACCCTTGAAGTTCAGAATCTAATAATCGCCCTGTGATATTATGTTTTTTTTGTAAGTTTTAATTTTTTGTAAGTTTTTTTTTAAATATATGGCAGCAATGCTGAGGTACTCATTCTGTTTCATTGTGGAATGAAGACCTTAGACAAATGTCATGGTAGAACATCTGCATTGCAGATCCACTAGAAAACATTCCCACAGTTTTTGTCAAAACAGTGATTCAGTGTCCGAGTAGTTACAAGTCAAACTTTACTTTTTTGTAAACCATTTATTAACTACAAATTATGTATTTCAGAGGAAAAGAAAACGGAAGTTAGATGATGATACTGTCAGCCTCCAAAGTTTTGATTCGGGCACATCAAGGGTATGTGTAGTTCATATATGGTTGAAAGATTGAGGACAAATTAGATGCTGAGACTATTTGAATACAGCTTTTTAACTAGGTGAATGAGTTCTTTTAGCTATATATAACTCTATTTAAATGATAAACACAAACTTTGAATTGAAAACAAAGAGAATGGTCAGATTGGTCAAGATTGATACAATGTTGAATAAGTTAGAGAGATGTCTTCTTTTAACAAGTAAAGACCAGAGCTTTGAGTTGTTGCTTTTGAACTCCTTATGTCGAAGAAAAATGTGGAGCTTTTGTCTCATCTGCGATGATTCTTTTATGGTCAATTTCTAAAAAGTGGCAGCATGACATTAATTTCTTTGATCTACATCACCAAGTCTGGTATGACAGTACACAATATATCTGGGAAACAGTGCACTTGTCAACTTGTGTACATGCCGCCAATCAATTATTTCGTTGAAAAATGAAATCGGCAGCTGCTTATAAAAACACATTGTTCACTCCCTCACTGTCAAACTGCTCCGATCCATATTACCTTGACAACAGCTTATCTCAGCGTCAGTCAACTTGACCTGTGTAATAAGGCAAGTCTACACAGAAACACCAAGTAAATTACAGCTTGGTGTATCTGGCAGACTAAAGTTGAAAGTTTGTTTCAGTGTTTACTGATGGATAAAAAGCCGTGTTTCATGCAGAACAAATGGAAATGTATGTGAGACAGTTAATCGTTGAATGACAGAATTCATAGTTCAGTGTAGGTAAATTATCGGCGGTCGATAATGACAACAAGTCGGTCATTGCATAACGGCTTACAAGTTTATGTGGTATGTTTTCACCATAAAACAACGTGAAAACTTTTTGTCTGATCACTAGACCCTGCCTATAAGACGAGCCCCACACTTTGAATATGAAATTTTGAGGTAAAAATCCCCGTCTTATAAGTGAGAAAATACGGTAATCATATTAAATCATGTGACAAATTCGCCCAGGATGAAAAATCACCAAGTCTGATGCATCCATGGGGCACAGTATATTTTGATTCATATAAATATGTAATTTCCATTAAAATTTAGAAAAAATAAACCATCGTAACTAAAGTATTTTACAAAATCAAACAAAACATACAGATATGAAAGGTCCTGGGTTCAATCCCAGGCCACAGCATACCAGAGTCGGTAAAAATGGTAGTTGTATAGCTCCCTTGCTAAAGCGCAAGCAAATATAAGGGTAGTTCTACGACTGGTTGGCCCAGTGTCAGGATAATGTGACTGGGTGTGGTATCATGCCAGGTGTTCACGGCATGCTGTACACAATGAAGGCAGTACTATATCTGCTTCAAGTGGACACCGTCTCCAGATAACTGAAATACTGTTGGTGGGATGATAAACCCAGCAAACAAACAAACATAGAAAACCACTTAATATGTTTCAAACTTGTAAGCGATATTAGTCATTCTCAGTGTATGGTATAAAAGCACTGATTAGCAACCGCTTATTAAATATAAGTGTAGTCTGATTATGTCAATCCATAAGGTTCGACTGATCTAGCTACTGCTTACTTAAAACATGTTTTTATTGATGTTTGTTGTTTCTAATTTGTAATATTGCATAAAATTGTCTTACATTAATGTTAAAAATAAATATGTATATATGCTCCAACCAAAACTTTACTGACACAAAAGGAACACTCAAAAATGGGACTTGGTAATTTTTGGTTGGGACACAACTTTTCCTATGGCTTTGCTTTCCTGGAATGCAGTAAAACTTTTAACAAATGCCAACACCGATTGTTGAAGATATTCAGACTCAGAATTCTTGTTCATTTTTAAAAAAAATCAGCCCTCTTCATTGGGGCAGGTAACTTAAAATAAATATTGGTTTTGTGAGAGAATTTTGTGTTTTTTTGTGTTTTTTTAAATTAAGTAATAACATTATATTATCCAGCATGGGGTGTTCCCCCTTTGCCAACTTTCTATATTTTTGACTCAAAAAGAGAGTTGGAAAAGTGAAACTTTTTGAGGTAACTTGACAAAAATTACCTTTGATATTTGAGTTCTGTATTTATAGTTTGTGATTCCTTATTCTGTAATTTCTTGTCGAACTTCATTTTAAATGTTTTCTGATTTCTTTATATTTAAACTGAATGCTGAAATATTTAATAACAAAATTTAAGTTAAAGGAAGAACAATATTTGTTAAGAATTGCTTTGAACTAACAATATAAGTATAATTCAAGTAATATTTTGTTAAGTGATTTCTTCCTTTCCTTATGGGTAATCTGATCTTTGTCTTTTAAATAAATGAACAAATAAACAGTAATTAGTAAGATATTCACCTTCCTAGTTCACATAATGATGGAGATATTAATTAATTATATTACTGATTATAATTATGATTATGACAATGGTGACAATGATGATGATGATACTACTACTACTACTACTATAAATAATAATATTCATAATAACAATAACAATGCCAGATTTAGTTGTCAATAAAAATCACTTCAATGCGAATTATCTATTAAATCAAATTTTATATCTACAATAAGGCAAATAGAGGAAACTTTCTCCAGATGAGTTATGCTAGTAATAAGGCTGAAGCAATATTTATGTTGTTACTCATGATTGCGTACAGGTAAGCCCAAACCAAGAAATGGTAAGTTAGCAAAGTGAGAATGGAAAAATGTTTGAAGTTGGCATAATAGGAACAAACCTCCAGCACTGTGAAAAGGGGAACACTGGTACCTCTTGTTCTGTCTTTAGTGTTGTTTTGACCTCAGGCAAGCTTCTGCCAGTTCTCACTATTGCCCAGTAAGGACTCTGGATTCTTCTTCTGTCTGTGGTCTTTTTCATCTTCACCTTTTCTGGTCCCCTAGACTTTTATCAAGCAGGAGTCTTAAAGTTTTTACTACACCTACTTAGTATTTTAATTGTACATGTATTATTTATTAGGTATGTTTTACTCTTAATTTAACTGCAGGGGGGTAATAGGAGATTTCCTTAAGTGGAAGAATATCTGAAGTTATCTACCTTTGCCATTAACACTAGCACTAAGCTAATAATAGTAGTTGCCTTAAAGAAAATACCAATTGATGCTTGTAATGTGAAACAATAGTAGAAATAATTTGGTAAAGCAGTGTATGGTTTTAAACATTACCAATATTCTGTAGATTTTCAGTAGCTTTGCCATTATAAAAATGTGGTTTGGGGTAAGAACTTTCATGTGGAAAACTTTCTAGCTGATCTTTGGAGAGTCAGTGGTTCTATGCAAACATTTGTCTGAGGTCTTTCTTCACCAATAATAGCTGGATGTCGCTTAAGTTTCACAAACCCAAATCGAACTGAAAAGGTGGTTGAGTGTTGTTGTGTGCAAGCTGTTATTCCGACACTTTGTGCATTTTGGTGTAATTTTGAAAGCAATGACCCCTAAAAATAATTGACATGCACATGAAAGGATGCCATTTCTGTTGAGATGCATAGCCCAAAAGTAAGAACAGTTTCAGGTATAAAAGCAAGTCTGATTTAATATTTGTTTATTTAATTATACCAGTTTTATTTTTATTTCTTTGTTCATGTTAAGTAAACAGTAGCATTGAACGTTCAATTTAAATCTATTTATCGCAGTTTTTCCAGGATTATTCACCATTTTGAAATTGACAACACGCATGGTAAACACAGGCAAGATTTCGAGGGTCGGTGGTTTTTATCGCCACCTGGCCTAACTATAGAAAAGTGTGAGGTCTGAGATATATCCTATTTCCAGTAAAATAACAAGAGAAATATAGATAGATTGGAAGGTAGGTTGGTAGGTAGGTTGGTAAGTAGGTAGAGATAGATAGATAGATTTTTTTAAGCAGTCTGTGATGTTTATTTGAGTTGGCCAAAATCTTCTTTATGATATAAGTATAGTACATTAGGGCTGAAGTGTCCCTCGAAATATTGCGACACATTTAGAGCGTATTGCAATACCTACCACAATATATTGCCATATTTGATCAAAATATTATAAGGAGCTTTGCACCACCTTATTATGAACAGAATGAACAACAAATGCCTGAGTGTAATATGACACTGCTTTATAAACTTAATAACAGGTAAACACAGAAAAAAGAAAGTAATAGTAATAGAAGGTAGCAAGGCAAAAACAATCCTACAACAAATTAACTACAAAAAAAATCACAACAGTGTAGTGCGATGTACCCTGTTTATTCGGCATATGTGATGATTCACAAATGTATTTAGGTTGGTTATACATCTGCTGTATCTAACATGCACATCAAAATGTCAACAAAATGTGACACCTTAAAAAATTTCTTTTGTTGATCTGTCATCCTTTACAGAGAAGTGGCCCACCACAATCACTTTTTGCAATTTAATTAGGCGTTATTTCAAAAAATATATCAATTACATTTTTGACCCAATGCTTTGTGATGATTGTGGAGATTTAAATTGATTTTATATATATATTAACAGGTCTGCATAAATCCATACACCCTTATTTCTCATGTGATGAGGAAAATTTTGACCCTGCAGCCGGCTAAACACAGTTATACAAAAATATAAACAAATCTCGATAACGAATGCCGTGCCGAGACTTCTCAACTTACCAAGCCAGACACTCCTCAGACATAATAGTAAAAAAAACAGAGTGTCCTCCCCTGAAGTTCAAAGATAGAGTTTTTTATTGCAATAATCGGTCAAGTTTCTGCGGTCATTTATGTTTGGCTTTGCTGGTAAGAAATGTGTCAACGCTTTTCCAAACAATTCCCAAAGACCAGTAGATATTATACAGGAGTCGATTTAAGACATTGATATAAGGACAAATGGAATGAACTTCGTAGTGTATGAATATCTGTCTAAAGTGTTGTGTTACATGATTCAGTCACAAAACCAAGCTAGATTTAATTAACATTTATAGTACAACTAGGCTAATTGGATAATCCAGTGGGGCATGTATTACTGCAGTGTCATAAATCTGCCAATTAAGCCAGATATGCCACCTCCCTTTCTTCCTTTCCCTCTCCACTGACCAGAAATGTTTATTGCCCATGACAAATAGGATGCAAGAAAAAAAAGCCAATATTACATACAGAATCAAAGCACTCAGAAGTGCTGTGTGCACGGTGTCAGTTTGACCCAGTACCCAATTACAGCTGTGCAAACAATGGTCCAATTTATAACGAAGTAAATCAATCGTAGAGCACATTGAAAATTGGAAAGCAGTTAAGTCTTCAGCTGCAGAGTAACACCTTTTGAAAAATATAGATAAATTGGGACAAAAGCTACATCCAATAATAGAAACCATTTTATTAAACATTCAATACTTTCTATATAATTTTGCTCAACTTAAGTCAGGTATATAATAAATTCTCATACATGCTACTGGATTCAACCAAAAATAATTGAGTTTTAAGTAACTACAACCTCTTACACCCCGGTGATCTGAATCTTTAAGGCCCGATCGCGCCATTTCTCTCCAAATGTGTACATTAACATCAAGCTACCCATTTCAACCCTTTCATCTGATCAGTATGTAATATTCCTACGCATTGTTAATTTATAAATCTGCAATTTATGTTTATCTGAATATCCCACTATTATGAACTTCCAGTTTAAACACACAACAATATTAATGCTATCAATTGAAGCATGCCTGGACAAAATGCATCTAGTGTCCTTAGACATATTTGTTCTGTACACACACTACTTCTTCCCAGGCATGAGTAACTGACCTTGAGTAGTCAAGGTCATGCAGGGTCAGTCATTGTGTGCTTCTGAAATGGTTGACATTGCCCAAAAGTGGGTAGTTAATATTGCTTTATAAGGCCGTGCTCAATCTAGCTTTGCTCCAAACGGGGCCTTTTGGACTCATGGAATCAAAAAATAGGGCCATATCTGCAAAAACAAAGAAATAATCATTTACCTTGAAATATAATGCTTACAATCTATGACAAAACCCTATGGTCTGTGGCCCAAGTCCGCCAAAATCACTGTCGGTCAATTAAGTTAACCTGATGGATGGTTCAGTGGTTTTAATTTCTTTCGGGAAGACTTGCTTATTGGTGTCATACATGGCCTATAAATAAAAAAATAACACTTGCTGCTCTTGTTAAAGAACCTCCTACTATCATACATGAGAGATCAGCATTAGCAGCAAATTTCTGCTTCATATCATTTTCATTTACAACACAAATTGCATCCTGCATTAGTCTGACCTGAATATAATAACTCTGCATCAGCTTCAGGGTAAGAGGCGAATCATACTTCAGTGTGTCAACCTTCTCCTTACATAACCAATATAGAGATCATGTAACAAAAATCATTGTAGTTTTAACTTTGTCAAAAATGACTGCACAACCATTTTCAAGTTCCAGTTTATATCACTGCAATATAATATGTGCAAAAGATTTCTTATTGCTTGAAATACATGTTTTGTATGTCACAGCAGTTTCGATTGTGAAAATTAACTAAGGATTGTAAAGCTCATCTGTCAGCTATTTGCATTGAAATACTTGCTTCTTCCTGTAAAGAATATGGCTGAGGGTTTGAGGAGGACGCTGCTACTTCGGTAATTGATTCATTTGCATTTTGCGATGACCTTGTACTGAGATGTGCTTCATATATTCATGGCACCATGCGAAAAGCAACCATACAATACTATTATGAATGGTTTAACAGCATTTCATGAGTGAAAGGCTGTCAGCATTAGAAGAATGGGTACAGTCTAACTATGCGATGGAATGGGACGAAAGGAGCGGAAATAACCTTTTGATGCTGGTGCACCCGATGGGCCCAAATGAGAATTAGGGATGTTGCAAAAAACAAACTTTAGGGGCCATGAGTGCAATCTAGCTTTAACACTAATCTAGCTTTAACACTGTCATAGGACATATCAAAAAAATCATTGGTGAAACCTAATATGTACATTTGGCAATACATTTGGGGAAATGGGCAAATTGTTCAGACTTAGCGTTGCCCTATAAGACAGTGTCATTTTAAATGAGCAATGTGACATTTCATAAAACTGTTAATTGTCTTAGAATGTCATAACTTTTGACTTACAGTAAACACAATACAATTTTAATTTAAGCTTTGTCAAATATGATAGTGTGTTGTCTAATATGGCAGACTTTGCTTTTTAACAGGTGTAGTCAAGACCTGCCAGCAGCCTGGATTATGTGGCACAAAATCAAAGATGGTCACTGTTAGCCTAAAATAATATGCTGTGATTTATTTGTAGCACATTATGTGTTATATTTTATAATTACAGATTAAAATGTGAATTTTAAAATATGTCCATATATGTTTTCCTAACTTTTTAAACCAAATGGGAACAAAAATTGCCAAAACTAAAATTGTTAAGTGAACTTTATTAAAAGAATAGTCTGTTTATGACAAATTTTAATTGTATAATGTGGGTGTCTGTTGTATAGTGGTAGAAATGTAAACTTTTAACTCCTCTGTTTAGCATCTCACTGCTTGAGTTTGAATCCTGATTTAGTTACCAGCTGCAATAGCTGAAGTGGTAGAGCAATGGCTTGCAGACTGGGAGGTCGCGGGTTCAAAGTTGACGCCGGCCGGGTCAAATCAATGACTTTAAAAGTTGGTAGTAGTGGCTTCCTTTCTAACGTTCGTGGCTATGGGAACATCATTACGCCTGACTGGTCGTGTCAGTATAATGGACTGGCCGGGTTTAGTCCCTGGGCACCTCATAAGTGCCTCTGTGCTATAATGATAGAAATGTTGCAGCACAGTATCGGCAAAAATGCTGGCTAATCCCTGTCCCTGATTTAGCTAGTTTTGGAATATACACCGTACCGGTAAAACAGTGTTGAGTGCTCTGGTTAAAAGGCAAGAGATGCTACCTTATAAATCCTCGACCCCTCACTGTGCTGGTTTGAGCCCAAGTATGGACAAAATGTCTCAGTGAGATCTTCAAGATGTTGTGGTGGTCTTCTTCTGTCAGTAATAGCTGGGTATTACAAAACTGGCCATGCATTCTAGCTAAAACAATTTACAAATTTTATCAACAAAAATGCCAAGGGAAGTCTTTTTTTTTTTTAATCATTCCCTTTAAGTTTTGTCTACCACTGTCTAGGTTGTTTCTTAAAGGTCCTGAACACTAGTTTGTCTTTAATGTTTTACTTGTTCCTAAACATTTACCAAGTGACGAGATAATCTGTATTTTGATAAAATAATGAAATAAATTCTATTCTGGTTAACAAATCTAGTTTTCTGGGCAATTTTTTTAAGAACTGTCCAAGAAGTTCCTTTTTAAACTTTAATATCTATCTCAAATGACTCCCTATTGATTGAATTTTGTCTATTGTGATCACACAAGTAAATGAGCTGATCACAGCAGTAAATGAGCTTTAACTTCTTCCTGAAAACACGGTCAATTAATGATGCTTTATTTTTCTCCTGTACTTTAAGACTAGGTTGTTATTTTCATCTTCTACCTCTCCCTACCCAACCTTTTTAGTGAAAGGTGAATGAAAATAAGCTGTACCATTATTAGTCCCCTACCGGTGTTCACACCGGAGGGGACTATAGGTTTACCGTCCGTCTGTCTGTCTGTCTGTCCGCTAAAAATCTGGATCCTTTGATAAGCTAGGCGCATGAAACTTGGTATGTTAATAGGTAGCAATGTGTACAATATGCACGCGCAACATTTGGGTTGCTACCTCGAAGGTCAAGGTCACAGCATGACCTTGAAGCAAAATCGTGTCCGGCCCATAACTTCGTTATTTGAAGTTGGATTTTAAAACTATTTCACAGAAATGATCACCATATTGAGATGACGTGTCGTGAGCAAGATTTAGGTTGCTACCTTGAAGGTCAGGGTCACAGCATGACCTTGCAGCAAAATCGTGAAGTTTTGGATAGCGCATTCAGGTGCACTTAACTTAAATGATAGTGCATTAAGGTGCTCATACCTTAAATAAAGGCCAAAAATAAATGTCATGATAAGTTAACAATTATTTAGGCCAGTTGAATTAAAAAAAATTATGTGAATGCTACTACTGTAGATTTCCTTGTTTATTACTTCATTTTTAAGCCATAATTACACAAATACAGACTTCAACCTCAAATTAATTATAAATGGCAATAAACAGGAGCGTATGATAAATAAAGAACTTTTTGAGGGACCGGTAGGGGACTACTGCATTGCCTGCAATACTATCAAATGCTTGTTTTATTTTTAATTTCCTGGTGCTACATCTTATGTTCGTTTTAAGCCAAATGTACTGGAGATCAAAAAACTTGATTGAAAGTTTGTTTATTTATATTTAAAGAGACCTCTCAAAGTAAAACAGTGAATCAAAGTCGAAAGGAAATTACTATTATTTGCTTTCGTCCAAGTATTTAAATTGTTAGAAAAAAAAAAACCACCCCAAAGAACAAGTAAAAAATGAAATAAGCCATCATGATTTTAATAAATTTCATCAGTTACTTTTTTTCAGGTATACTGTGATACATGCTTGTTGTTTTACTACCATGCTCCCACGTACTGTCTCTTTCATCATAAATGTCTTTGACGCAAGACTGTCTGTCAGCCTCCATTTGTTACCAGTTCCTCTTATAGCTGCCAGCTTCCGGTTCCCGTTATATGATCCTCATTAGCCCATTTCTGTCTTTGTCTTCTTTGATCCTCTCTCTGTAAGCACTTTGCACGACTGACCAACTTTAGCTATTGATTTTCAAGGCCAAGGTATAACAATATTGCCTAACCCATAGCCAGCCACAAGATCTCAGTTTGCCTGCATGCAATATAACAGAAATAGTGCAGATCCTGATCAGACAGTTCTGGGTGGAAGGTGGATGATCTGGATTATTTGCCTAAACCTGATCCAATAATGCTAAGCCGGATTAGAGAGAAGATTTATATCCTGCTTCCGTTGGTTAATTCATAATACTTACTATTTAATTTTTTTCTTTAAATTTTAATGTGACGGGTTACACACTTTATTTTTTACCTTATTGCTTACAGCTAAACATAATCAAGTCATCTGTTGCTATAGGCATGGTTAAGCAGCTAATTGCATGTATCTTGGTCAGATAGCTTTTAAAGAAATCTGGCAAATCAATGTTGTCTTCTTCTCTTCTTTTTTTTCCATCCTGGGCTTGATCATTACGTGCTTAACTGAAGTTGACATGAATTTTATGACATAAAGTGTTTACGATAATGTGCAGGATAATGAGCACTGCCGCACATACATGGCCTTTTAGACAAACTGAGTTCATTATTTTCTATTTACAGTTTTCAGGAAAACTGAATTTATGTATACAAAAGTACTGAAGCCATTATCATATTTAACCAACATATTGAGCCATAAGATAGACATTTGGAATGGGGGGGTGGGGGGGAACAAAGAATTGTTAAACCCTTTTTTAACTATTTTATGTTGTTCTTTGCAACGTTAACATAAATTATTTTTTTCTTAGTCTGCAGAGTACAAAAAGGTCAGGCTTACTAGAATGGCAAATAGTGTAGATCCAGTTTAACCATCTCTCACTAGGATCTGTTTTATCAGGGTCTGCTCTGTTTGCTGCAGTCTTAATCAGTATATCCTTTTGATCATAATTATGTAGTTTGTAGTTATTAGTCAAAGCTTTAGACTGGACCTGGTAGAGCAATCGGTAGAGCGTCGGCTCTAGTATGTGGGAGGCCTCTGGTACGAACCAGGGTGCGACTTACCAAAGTCATAAAAAATGGTAGTGGTATAGCTCCTTTGCTTACCCTCAAGCAAATATTAGGGTAGTTCCATGACTGGTTTGCCTGGTGTCAGGATAATGTGACTGGGTTTGATCTCATGCTAGTTGTTCATGGCATGCTATACACAGTGAAGGTAGTACTCTATCTGCTTCGACTGGACACCATCTCCAGATAACTGACCCAGATTCGTGGGACGATAACCCCAACAAAGCTTTAGAATTTGTAATGCCTATTAAAAAATGTGGGTGGCCTGTGTCCAAGCCTCACCACAAGCCCCACATCTAGTTCTGCTCAGGGGAGAACCCTCATATGGGTAGGTCTTCCAGCTGACCTGTGGTGTGCCAGTGGTTCTACCCACAAATATGCCTGGAGTCTCCTTCTGCCAAAAATTTGACTGATATGACCATAATAACGTGATTCCAAAAAACAGCAAGCTCCGCCCTTCTCGGTCACATGACTGAGTACTTTGCTGGCATTTGACATTGAACATAAACATTACAGTACGGTAGCAGAAGGATACTTTTTTCTTCTGTGAAGGCATATGAAGAAAACGGCAACATTATAGCCTGACATCAAAAGGGACTATGTTTCGTTTGCAGTTGAAAAATCAAAACACTGTTCACATCATGTAATCAATGTTTGTGGGGGGAAAAAATCCATGATTTATTTTCTAATCTATAACTTATCTGAAGATCTCAAATAAACCCCATTGTGTAAACAATTGATAACAAGCTTGTATAAACACATCTGCGATAATGGTTCCTTATCAGTAATCCCTTAAACATGGCATGAAGCAGATCTGAAAGTATAAACTCGAAATAAACATTTGTACTGACCACACACATTTTAATGTTTAAACACCCCAACTGAAAGAAAACCTTCCTTGATATCTGTTTCTGCATGGTTACGGTATGTTTTAGTCTTTTACTTGTATCTAAAGGTGTTTAAATCGCCATAACAGACTGAGGTTCAATAAAGTTAATCATAATGAGATTAAAGAAATGATAAATGTCATAAGTCGTTTTCAAAGTATGAATTTTGATATAGCGTTAACCTTTCACAGATCAAGTGATTGCGTACAACAGAAAATCTCCAGTTAAAACGATTTCTTAAGCAATTAAATAATAGCTGTTCAGCTTTTATGTGTGTGTTTTTAATGAGTTGTACTGTCTTAAAATTGAGATTTAAATCGTCTCGCTTAGACTAAAGTATCATTTTCTTCTGAAATTTTGCACAATTAGAATGGCCATTTACAGGTGCCTCACCCTCAGGAAAATAGAAAGTTTTTCCCCTAATAATAAAAATTCCCCTCCGAAATGCAGAAATTAGATGCATTGGTGCGGTTTAGTGACTACCCTGGAAGCTTGAATAGATAGATTTATTTCAGCAAAGGAAACAATGGTTTACACATAAACAGTATCTAGTGGAAGAGTTCAAGAGCAAGAAAAATAGACTGATGGCCTTGTAATAAATATACACGATGTATGAAAGCAGATAAGAAGTTAAACATGCGCATTTTTCCCCTTTTTTTAATTAAATGCCACAAAATTTTCCTCTTCTCAAAAGCCCCAGGCCCTGTCCCATTTTTCAGAAAAAACAAAACGCTATGTGTTATTGATAAAGGCAAGTGAGAGACATTAATGAATAGTCTCCCCTCAATAATCCCTAAATGCAAGTAGGTCCTTTCATTTGTTTTACTTGGTTTATATGTTTGTGCTCTTTGGAGTGTATGTTGACTTCTCTGCCTTTCTTGTGATACGCAGGTTACCCATCATCAACAAACAGTTCAATTTTCTTTTTTAAATAACAAATCTCTATAAGTATGTAAATGAATTTTAAGCTTATATTTGTGCAATAGTAAGAAATTTCACTATTTGTTATTGCAATGTCTACATGTACAAAGGAACAGGCGATAAAGTCCAAGAATTTCATCTCAAAAGACCTAACTACTGTTTGGAATACTTTGGATATTATCTAACAAGGGAGACAATTTCCATTTCACCAATGTACCCCATTGAGGGATACTATCTTTAAGAGCATGTTGTCTGTGGCTTCTTGAATGTTGTTTATCCAGGATCTTTCTTTTAATAAATCATTTGGAAGAAAGTTAACAAAATATTGCCATAGTAATATATATAATATGTTAATAACAACAGACAAACAGTCATAGTCAAAATATATAATTGAAACATTACTTTTCACTTCGTTCAGTAACTAAAATCTAATTCTAATTATGGAAAGTGATTATATTTTATTGTTTTTAAAGGATTTATTAATAAAGATTAAATTTTTGTAAACAAATCTTTATATATTTTAACAATTTATCTAATTAATAGTTCTGAAGTAAAATTAATCCATCCCAATAAAGTTGATTTAACCATGTTTCTACACCCTCACTGTCTGTAATCCTGTTCCATTTTAATTGGATGCTTCCTTCAAGACTATAATTATTTCAAAAATTAACAGATTTATATGTCCGATGGGCCTGTATCATATGCCTCTGTGCCAAAATTAGCTGCAAAAATTTGAGTGCCGGTCTTTTCCTGGCTGGGATTGACGTCATCAGCAGATCAATGGACAGAAATACCTTGTTAACACTCAGAATGCTAAGCACAGAGTGACAAGCTTTTGTAAATATGTGTGTTTTTAATTCAGAAATCTTCAGCAGGAGCTGTCTGATCAGGATTTGCACTGTTTGCTGCAAGGTCTATCAAAATGTTTTGTTACTTGATCATTGGAGTGTTTTGTAAGTGATTAAGAATTTAGAATGGGTTATTAACAATTGTGGCAGGGTTAGGGTTACTGTAGTTATGGGACCTGCCAGGCATTGTTGGTATATTGATTCTGCAGATAACAGTTAAGATACAGTTACCATCTATATCCTGCACCATCTGCTTACACAGAAACTGTTAAGACTTCTAGTATTTCAAAAACATTTTAAATATTTATATTTATCTACAGAATGAATTTGGGGGGGCGCCCGTGGCATAGTGGTAGAGTCTCCTATTTGTAACTCCTCTGACTTTTTAGCCTCTCACCGCGTGGATTCGAGTCCTATTCGGGGCGAAGGACTTAATGTGGGAAAGTCTTCCACCCAGACATTTGTGTGGGGTCTTCCTCCACCAAAAGCTGGACATTGCTATAATGATCATAATTGGTTGCTGCAATGTATTTAAAAATTAAAACAAAAACAAAAACAGAATGATCATGATAGTGTAGCTCTGCTAATATTTTTTTCTTCAATATTTTGAATAAAAAGTGTATAGTACATCTTTCAGACATTGTAGTAATTTTTCTTGTTTTTCAATAAGTACTTTCAGTATTTGATACTGCACTAGGATAAATCACAACAGCAATGTAGCACTACTACTATTTTATTTTTTCCCCCAATATTTTGATATAGAACTACAAAAATTATCATACTCTGTAAAACGACTTCCATATATAAAAAAATTAATAAAAACACCTGCAGTTGACCTTTGATTCCAAGGACACAAAAAATTGAGCTCCAGGATTGACATGCCAGGTGTCGCTTGAATTTTAAAGTAAATTGAACTATTAAATTTGTTACAAACTACTGTTAATAATCTTTTAAAGGAGGTACATGTATCCAACAGTGCCAATATCTAATACATGTAACAACATCTTACTTTTGACCGGACCTGGTAGCGCAATCAGTAGAGCGTCGGTTCCAGGTATGGGAGGCCCTGGGTTCAATCCCAGGCTGCAAAATAAGTCATTAAAAATGGTAGTGGTATAGCTCTTTTGCTAACGCTGAAGCAAATATAAGGGTAGTTCCATGACTGGTTGGCCCGGTGTCAGGATAATGTGATTGGGTGTTCATGGCATGCTATACACAGTGAAGGCAGCAATATATCTGCTTCAAGTGGACACCATCTCCAGATAACTTAAATACTGTTGGTGGGACGATAAACCCAATAAACATAAACATAATTATAAATCTTGTTTTGATATTATGTCTGTAACATAACATTTTATTTCAAATCTAGCTATATTGTTATCCTAATATACCATATCCTTCCCCAAAGCCACCACCTACAATCTAGAAACACATACAGATTTCTGGGGTGGGGGTTGGGTAGGGGAGCGACCTTGGCGTATCGAGGACCGACCTTGGCGTATGGGGGGCGCCCTTGGCGTATGGTAGAGTCGTCGACTTGTAACTCCTAACAGCTTATATCTCAATGTGTGGGTTAAGTTCAGGGCTGACCTGTGGTGCACCGGTGGTTCTACCCAGACATTTATTTGGGTTCTTCTCTACCAAAATAGCTGGACAACACTATAATGACCGTAATTAGTTGTTGCGATATATTTCAAAAAACAAAAACCAATACTTGAGATGGGCCTTGAAGCCTTACTGTCTCTTAACAATGCTTAAAGATAGAAAGTTTTAATCTTTTGTTAGTTATTTTAGTATCGCATGCTGAATTATTTATTATAAGTCTCTTCAAAAAAATGTGCATGAACAATATTTATAGCATTTTATTTGTCTTGTCAGAAAGAAGCCCACTTCATATTAGCAGTCAGTTTACAGGAACAGTAGTTTGAATCTTCAGATCAATCCTTTTATTATATTTGCCATTAATCATTAGTTTGCGGGACGCCTGTGGCGTAGTGGTAGAGTCATGGATTTGTAACACCTCTGACTGCTTAGCCTCTCAACATGTGGGTTCGAGTCCTGTTTGGAGCTAAGGACTTAATTTGGGAAGGTCTTCCAGTTGACCTGCGGTGCGCCGGTGGTTCTACTCAGACATTTCTTTCTCCACCAGAATAGCTGGGCATCACTATAATGATTATAACTGGTTGCTATGATGTATCTCAATAACAAAACAATCATCAATTTTTTTTGTAAAACTACAGGGGTTTCAAATATCCATTGTGTAAGTTATAAATCCTAAAAAATAAAATGCATGCTTAATACAAACATTCTGCACTACAGCTGGGGTATGAAGTTTAGTTTGATGTATAACACCAGAGGAATATCTTCATTTAAATACATTTACCACAATGTCCATTTATAATAAAAAAATAATTTTCAAAGGTGCTGTAGATGATGTAACCTTTTGTTAGAAATTGAAATCACAACATTGAGCATTCTTGAAAAGCAGTCATATAATTTCTTTATTTTTGCATATATGATAAATACTGATGTGTAGTTTTTCTTAGCAAATTCTTTGTGTGCGGCCCCTCCTTTATTAATCATCAGAATTTCTAAATTCGTGCATTGATGATTGACTTTGATGTGTAAGTATGCATTTATATGAGATAACTTAAATTGCTCAATTTCGCTCCAGAGTTATTGCCCTTTGTTAATTTTCTTCTCACATTCCAGTGCAGAGTATATCACATATCGTTGGCTCAACTGCAAAACTGTAGTAACTCACATTTTTTAAAACTTTCAACACACAACAACAAAACTTGATATTTGTTTACTGTCTATATTAAGGTAAAAATGTATGAAATAATGTATTTATGTTTTTTATACCTTTTTCAGCTATATAAAAGACAATATGATAAATATGGTACACAATTTTTCTGAAGAGTTGAATGTTATCTTCTACTCTAAAAGATATAAGTATACCGACATATTAGACAATAGATCTTTAAAAAACTTATTAAACATATTGACGTTAACTACACAGGGAATATACACCTTTTAAAAAGCTTTTATATTAAAAGCATTTATTTTAAATTTATTGTACATGTATGTACTGAGTAGCCTTTAGTGTCAAAGTATAATTATGTATTGTACATTCCTAGTGCAAAACTGTATGTAACTCAAGTTACAACAGTTTTGCATTGATAAAAACCAACAAATTGAGTTACAACATTTAGCTATTTCATAACTGTTTTTTACTTATTTTTCAAAAGTTAGCAAAAATATTTTGTCACACCATGTCTTTTGACCTAAAGGTCTGAAATATTGAAAAAAAAATGGTTGTGTGCAAAAAAAAAGTGAGTTTTGCGTTGAGCCATCGATATTATTCTTATTAATTGTATGTGTGCCTTGATATTCTGGCATATAATGCTCCACCTTGGAGTGCTCTTGTTTAAAAGAGAATATTTAACAAATGTTACTTAAAGGTGGTATCGGACATTTTGGACCAAAGTTTTTTTTCTCAAATAACAAAACAGAATCATGGTTAACTGCAAAATGCTGTTTATTGATGCCCTAGATCTGTATGAACTGTGAAGCATAAATCCCCACTCGTCATTACAAACAGGTATTTCCCATCTGAGCCATGCTACAGAGATAGCTATTTATAACTGATAACTGAGAAAACCAAGTGACAACTTTTCTTTTGAGAGCACATTATATTGTCATCCGGGTAAGTCCACTGTGATGTCGATATCTATTTTTAGCAGAGATCACTATCGTGCATATTATTAGATTTGGAAAAAGGAACATTTCGAGTAATTCTTTCGCAGTGTGTATTGTCTAACAATTTAGGAAGTATTCAAAATCGTCTTTACTTAGACTATAGTAAGAGATAATGCAGAAATTATGCCTAAATTCCCCCAAAATGGTGGGAAAATATTGTTACGTGTATTTTATTTAGGCAAAATGTGGGATACCACCTTTAAGATTTTGTGCTATAATAGCTATTAACCAACTAAGCAAAAGTTGATCAAATGTAGACAAACAGTTTAGATCCAGATCTGCATGATTTGCTACATATAGCTATAGCAATAAAGTCTTTTTACATTTACATGTATAAATTTTGTTTGTTAGAAAAATAATTAGATCTTGTTCTGCCTATATATAAATCAAAGAAGCATGACAAAGGTTTCTTTCTGTAATCTGCACATGTGCTTGTACTGAAAGTAATGCTCTGAAATCCACTAGAGATGTTTTGTATATATATTTTCTATGGAAGAAATGTTAGACTATGGCCTAATTAGGTTTTATTGTGGTTTTATGTTGTGTCGTTAAGTCTAGTTGTAAAGTAATCCCCAGTTGTTCATTTTATAGGGCATTGTACAGTTTATCATTCAATATTCTCTTCTGTGTTCCAAGACAAAAAAGTCTTATAGGCAATTTATTTAAAAGGGAAGTCAGAATTGTCAATTCCTGTGTTTTCTGTCACAAACCTTAGTAATGTGAATGTTATGGACTTGCTGTGAGCTGTGGTACTGGCCCTAGTCATTCCAGAGTTTTGCACAGTGTGGCTCTGTTTTGTGTCTGTAGAGATACAGACTGGCAACAATGGAGAGAATTGAGTATAAACCAGTGAATGCTGGTACATATAATAAAATGTCTTTGTTGATTTTAAATTTAAATACATTGGAAATATTTTAAATCAAAAGGCATATACCTGGCCGCAATAGCTCAAGTGGTAGAGTTGGCTGGCGGATTGGGAGGTTGCGGGTTCAAACCCCGGCAGGGTCAAACCAGAGACTTTAAAGATGGTAGAAGTGACTTCCCTCCTAATGCTTGGGGCTAAGAAGGACAGCATTACGCCTGACTCGTCGGTGTCAGTATAATGGACCGGCTGGGTTCAGTCCCTAGGCACCTAATAAATGCCCCTGTGCTATAATGATAGAAATGTCGCTGCACAGTATCGGCAAAATTGACGCAAATTCCAATCCCTCAAAAGTCATAGAATGTCCAAGAATTGAAAGAAAAAGGATGCTGATCAAATCAATTGAAAACCTTATATATCAGTTTGTCACAGGTGCATATCCAAGGTGTGCTGTACTGTTAACAAAATTGACAAGCGATGAAACCAGTTTGTCATAGGTGCATATCCAAGGTGTGCTGTACTGTTAACAAAATTGACAAGCGATGAAACCAGTTTGTCATAGGTGCATATCCAAGGTGTGCTGTAATGTTAACAAAATTGACAAGCGATGAAACTAGTTTGTCACAGGTGCATATCCAAGGTGTGCTGTACTGTTAACAAAATTGACAAGCGATGAAACCAGTTTGTCATAGTTGCATATCCAAGGTGTGCTGTACTGTTAACAGCTGGGATTTAGCCACCTTGCAGCTTAAAACCATTTTAGACTGATTAATACCAGCAAAGACAGGGGAACAGGCCAAGGCTTCACTGTCATGAGTGAAACTGTAAAGAAATTGTGTTACTTTGCAGTTAATTACTGTTCAATCTAGACTGCGCCATTGTGCCCATGGCCCATAAAATTTGTTTTGAGTGCATCTCTTAGCCTTGTTTGGGGTTGTAGGGCACACCCACATCAAAAATCAATTTCTGCTCATTTCAGCTCCTTTTGTCCCATTCCATTGCACATTTGGACTGTGTACTTATTCTACTAATGCCGATGGCCTTTCACTCGTGAAATATTGTTAAACGATTTATCATAATATTGTACGGTTGCAATTTGCATGGTTCTTGGGCCGGGAATATATGAAGCACATCCTAAATTATTTTGACAAAATCCAGTGGACCATGGCCAGAGTCCACCAAACTCCCATACATTTAAACGGTCCAGCAGATGTTTTCAGCTACATCATTTTCAAAATTTTAAATTACTATGAAAACATACACAATAAATTAAACTAAACAACAGCCTTTTACTGAGCCCAGCCACTTGTAACAACTCGGTTACTTTACCAAGTTTTCATAGATATGTTCAGATGTAAGAAACTTCACGTTTATCAATGCTTATGCATACAGCCTGAGCACTAATATGAAGGTGTATCCTTGAATGGATGGGAAAGACAAAATGGTCGTGGTATAGGTCCCCCCCCTGCTTTCGATTTAGGCAATTATGAAGGTGATTCCTTGAATGGATGGGACAGACAAAATGGTCAAGGTACAGCGCCATTGATTTTAAACAACAATGTGACTAAATGTAGTATAGTCAGGTGTTTATCACTGTTTACTAGGGGTGTAACGATAAACCGAATGATGATATACTGAGTTTCTCTTTTCACGGTTCGGTTCACTTCTCAAGAATTATGGTACGAATCGTGCCATAGGGTTAGGAAAAAATCTATATTGTGCTCTCTAGTTTATGTCAAATAGTTGTTGATTCAGTAGTGCATTATTATTTTACACTGGGAAAACGACAAAGTGGATCAAAATAAAGCACTTTTATGACAATGTTTGAAATACTTAAATGATAACTTTGCTCATAATTTACGATCGGCCATTGTACATCTTCCTGAGTTACTTCCCCTGGTTACCGCTTTACGTTATCTGTAGCTTTACACTTGTTCATAATTTTGATTGTTCATAATTTTGATCCACTTTGTGCGCGAATAGTTATCCACTACTGCACCACCACACATGATTTGGCATCCAATATCAAATAAAAATCACCTCCGCCGAACCTTATATCGAAGAATTGTACACATTTTGGGTGCCAAACAAAAAAAAAAGCCAGGATTGTATCTAATATTCGAAGTATAACAACCTGTCGCCATTGTTTCCCAGATGTTTCATACAAAGCACTAACTACCTACTAGCTGACTGTGTTGACATTTCATGTTGTTATTAAACTTCATCTTGTTTTCTTTGAAATTAACCTGTTACATTTATATATTTGATAGAATTGACCCCTACTGAATATGCTATCGCTGTATAAGCAACATGAAATCTGTTTCAATGGGAGACTCTCAGGATAACTGTTACAAGTGTTGACTGTGTGATAAACCCACAGAACAGAATTATTTTGGCTTCTGCTAAAAGTACAATTTCTTCAAAGTTATTAAGCTAGGTTTGAGATTCTTCTTCTGTTGTCATATTTTTCTTTGTTAAAAGTCAAACTGATCATGATTTTCTTGGCTGATTTGCTTAATGTAACTAGGTCAGTTGACCTAAAAACTGTAGTCAGTAATCTTTTCTGGTTCATGTCTCTGTTATGTGTGACTTTAATTATGTTTATCTAAAAAGAAAGGTCAGCCATGATTGTACTCGATTATATAGGGCTTCAGTTTCTTCAGTCAATGCCAAGAACAGTTTGATCTCAATGTCTTTTTGCAAGTAAATTGTAAGCGTTACAAATTGGTTCACACTGAATGTGGAAATATGCTCAATACCAAGCTTCTCACTTACAGTAAATATCCATCATCAGTTTATTGATTCATTGATTTTTATTCTTAAATGGTATTATATTACCTTAAGCAGATATTTTCAATTGATGCGTCTTAAAAACCTTAGCTGACCTATAAAACATGCACTTATAAAACAAAACAATTAAGACAAAACTGCCTATCTATTATCTTTATCTTAATTATTATATTTTTTTTTAAAAAGAGTCTACGCTATGAGAAAAAAAATTGATGAACACGATTTTTTATTCTTGAATAAACAATCAACTGCAGTATTTATTATTCTCATTTATAGTTTTAGGATTCAATCCAAAGCTTTTTTTCCTTCTATAGTAGGAGCCGTTTACTGGCGCCTTCTCCTTAGAAAATTTCTTTAAATCTTTAAAAAAAGTTTAAAGTTTCAGTTTTCCACAAAAAGTAACTTTACATCAGGTCTCTTCCATTCCCCTTTAAGGAAGAAGTCCCACTCTTTTCCCCAAAAATATAGGGCATGGGAACCTTCCCTTGGCAGTGAAAAAAGGCCTTGCAGTCACCCAAGAAGTCCTGACTTTCTTCATGAAAAGGAGACACTTTTTATTACAGTTTTAACTTTTCAAGAATAAGCATTTTTGGATAAATTATAAATCCAAAATTTGAATTATGATTACAAGATAGCTATCATGTATTGTATTATCCAATGCAGTCAGTTTTAAAAGAAATTAAGATTTTCAGTTCATACGAAACAGATAGCTTTCATTAATGAACTCTTCCACCATCATACATAGCTTCTCCTGTAATTGTTATTTTGACATCTTAAGTGCAGGCTTAACTCCAATGCTCACAAACAATGTCCAAAACAAAACACAGATATTCTTTAATATAAAGTTGGCTAACTATTCACCACATGCTTTACACAGGCAATGATTGGATGAGCCTGTTTATGTAAAATGCTCCGCTGACCATTTTGGAGCCATCCATTATATATTTCCTAATTGTCATTTTCAGATTAAATGAAGAAGATAGCTTTTAGTAATTATATGTTCTAATACAGTCTAGAAAAACCGGCCACAATAGCACATGTGGTGATCGGGAGGTCAAGGGTTCAAACCCCCGCTGGGTCAAACCAAAGACTTTAAAGTTGGTAGTAGTAGCTTCCCTCCTAACGCTCGGGGCTAAGGGGACAGCATTACGTCTGACTCGTCATTGTCAGTATAATGGACTGGCTGGGTTCAGTCCCTGGGCACCTCATAAGTGCCCCTGTGCTATAATTTTAAAAATGTTCCTGCACAGTATTGACAAAAATGCGGGTAAATCCCATCCCTCTCTCACAGTCTAGAAATTGTGATTTTGTAAAGTTGACAGATTTCATTAATCATATATATCAATACTGTCCAAAACTTGTGATATTTAAATAATATGTTGTAGGTATTATTGACTTTACTTCTTCGCAGTCTGGAAAGGAATTTTAAAGTCAACAGAAGCCTATATATTATATATTGGAATTCATTTCCTTTTTTCTTCAGAAATATTTTTTTCAGAAAGCAATTGTGATTTTCAAATTATATGAAGAAGAAAGCTGTCATGAACTTTATTTTCTAGTACAGTCTGCAAAGAAATTGTAATTTTCAGATTATACAAACAAGAAAGATTTCATTTACATACCGGTATGTTAAGCATAACCCATGTTTATTAATTTTTACAAGAACTTTGTTTGGTATAATACAATTACTTTAACATCCCAGGGGCGATTTACATCTGTCCACTGAGGCTTACATTCATAAGATGTGATATTTACATATGTCCACTGTGGCTTACATTTGTGAGATGTGATATTTACATATGTCAATTGAGGTTTACATTCATGAGATGTGATATTTACATATGTCTACTGTGGCTTACATTCATGAGATGTGATAGTTACACATGTCCACTCTGGCTTACATTTGTGAAATGTGATATTTACATATGTCCACTGTGGCTTACATTAATGAGATGTGATATTTACATATGTCTACTGTGACTTACATTCATGAGATGTGATAGTTACATATGGCCACTGTGGCTTACATTCATAAGATGTGATAGTTACACATGTCCACTGTGGCTTACATTTGTGAAATGTGATATTTACATATGTCCACTGTGGCTTACATTAATGAGATGTGATAGTTACATATGTCCACTGTGGCTTACATTTGTGAAATGTGATATTTACATATGTCCACTGTGGCTTACATTTGTGAAATGTGATAGTTACATATGTCCACTGTGGCTTACATTCATAAGATGTGATATTTACATATGTCCACTGTGGCTTACATTTGTGAAATGTGATATTTACATATGTCCACTGTGGCTTACATTAATGAGATGTGATATTTACATATGTCTACTGTGACTTACATTCATGAGATGTGATAGTTACATATGTCCACTGTGGCTTACATTCATGAGATGTGATAGTTACATATGTCCACTGTGACTTACTTTCATGAGATGTGATAGTTACATATGTCCACTGTGGCTTACATTCATGAGATGTGATAGTTACATATGTCCACTGTGACTTACATTCATGAGATGTGATAGTTACATATGTCCACTGTGGCTTACATTTGTGAAATGTGATATTTACATATGTCTACTGTGGCTTACATTCATGAGGTGATATTTACATATGTCCACTGTGGCTTACATTAATGAGATGTGATTTTTACATATGTCTACTGTGACTTACATTCATGAGATGTGATAGTTACATATGTCCACTGTGGCTTACATTCATCAGATGTGATAGTTACATATGTCCACTGTGACTTACATTCATGAGATGTGATAGTTACATATGTCCACTGTTGCTTACATTCATGAGATGTGATAGTTACATATGTCCACTGTGACTTACATTCATGAGATGTGATAGTTACACATGTCCACTGTGGCTTACATTAATGAGATGTGATATTTACATATGTCTACTGTGGCTTACATTCATGAGGTGATATTTACATATGTCCACTGTGGCTTACATTCATGAGGTGTGATATTTACATATGTCCACTGTGGCTTACATTCATGAGGTGTGATAGTTACATATGTCCATGGAGACTTACATTTTTTTCATGGGATGCGATATTTACATATTATCTTGAAAAAAAAATTGACTTCAATACAAAAAATTAAATCTCAAAAAACTGTATTTAAAGAGACAGTCAGCCATCATGAGTTTTTTAAGATAAACAAAACTACAAAAATTTGATTTTGGAAACAATAGAAAGAAAAATGTACAATTTTTCATGAAGATTTGTGTATGACTGTTATTTTTTATATTAAAGCAAAAAAAATGCTGACTTTCCTTTTATCTAGATCTAAACAAAAACTTGAGTAAAAAGGTATTGAATTTTGTTGGGAGCCATTTTTTATAAACAAATACATAACAGCAGAGCTTGTCATCTATTCATAAATCTACTAAACAATTATCATTTCACTTTAAAAAGAAATAACAACATTTATGTAAGATTCTGGAATTTCCTATTTTTTTTCCCAAAGAAGACCTGTTAAGACATCAAGAAAACAATAACAGAATCCATACAAAACAAACATTTTATATAACACTAGGTTGCTAAGGTTTACAAAAAAACAAATTAAAGTGAAGCATTTGTTCAGCTTAATTTATGTTCTAATCACTGTCAACTTCCTTACAACAACTGTCATAATCATTTAGTTATCTTGAAGTGACAAAATTGTTGATTACCATTATAAATAAAACAAACCAATTACTGGTCATCAGTTCATTAGTCTTTGGAAGCAATAATCCATCTGTTTCTTAAGAAAAGTACGTCAACATTTTTGTAAGATTCTCAATTTGCCCTTTTGTGTTTTTTTTTAAGAAACCAAGTCACCTGTCAATAAATCAATAACGGAATCCAAACAAAGCAACCCTTTTCTCTTACACCAGGTTGCTAGTGTTTACAAATGATCAAGTTAGAATGAATTTATATGGCTTAATTAATTTTCCCAGTCATCACCATCAACAACTTCTTAGACCATTACAACAGCGCCACCTGTTTTGGGACGTGTGGATGTGTTTATGTTTTGTTGTTAAGGTGGTTTCTAGCCAACACCACGTTGTTTTGTGGAGGGTCATAATAACTTTGCACGGCCCCAATGTCGTGACTATTGGAAACCATGACATGGCTTCTCTATGTCCGCCTATGCTAGAGAGATTGGCTTTTTAAAGTGGCTCCAATGAGAGAAAAGTGCCAATAGATGACAACAGACCATACTAGACACTTGATCAGCAATATCAGCTTGTATATTGACAACATACTTTAGTAGTTATATTTCTTAAGTACCAAGTAGTAATAAGTGGAAGGATAGCTGTTACAAACAAAATTTTGTTATAGGATTCTTGTACAAAAAAGGTGCAGACAAAAGAAATATTGTTTCAATAGAAAACAACCATTTCTAAAACTGCAAATATATAACATTTCAAAGGCGATGCAGGTTTGACAGTTTGTGTTAGGACTTTGAGGACATTTGACAAGGGTAGCCTTTACCCATTTTGACGAAGGTAGTTTTTACCATAAAATGAAGAAAACAAAGGAGCAGAGTGGACGAATGGACACATTGGTGGTGACTAGTTTCAGCACGTGCTTCACGTGCAGTGTAAAGGTGAATGTGGTTGATGTGGACTGGTACTATAGCTGGCCCCCACAGACTGAGCTGCAGGTAATTTTCATGATGTTGTAATGGTCATTATTTAATGTATGGTACTCTTGTTGCTGTTATTTGTTGGATGATGTTTTTGTGGACTATGATTCAAGTTCATATATAAGAATTATGTTATGATTTATTTTGGAGTGGCTGTAGCTGGTAACTCTTGGCTGCATAGCCTCACACTGCGTGGGTTTGAGTCCCATTTCTGTAATTTCAGAGGTCTTTAATGTGTTATATTTGTTCATTTCTCAAATCTTGGGTTGATTTCCTATTTTTTTTTCCAATTTTTTCTGTATGTCAGTGATGGTGGTCTCTTAAAGTAGATGCATTGCTCCCTTTACTGTAACAGCATGTTATGAACACTAAAATGACATGATATGCAATTGCATTTTTCATTTTGAGCTATGTATGTTGCTAACTTTAAGTGATGTTTTAAGTTAATAAGAGATTGATGTTACTCATTTAATGATAGTATTGTTGTTGTTGTACATCTCTCCTCATGGTTGTTGTAGGCATCTGTATTACACTTCAGAACTTTGATCAAGAAAATCTGGCCGAATTGTTGTCGTAAAGGCATCAATGGGGGCATCTAAGGACAAAACTCGTGGCTGTGATGGCGTTGTGCATGTTTGTAATGTTACATTAAAATTGAAAAGGCATTGAGTGTGGGGTTTGGAGTGGGTGTGGGGGTGCTTTTATTTTTAGGAGATTTAAAATATTTTTATTTGATTCTTCTCTGTTCAATGACAAAAGACAAAAGAAGTTGATCACTGCATTGATTCGAGTCCCGGTAGGGGGGAAGTTTTCCAGTTAACCTCAGTGCTCCTGTGGTTCTACCGAGACATAAGACTGGGGTCTTCTTCCAGCAACAATTCGCTGGCCATCACCAATATGACCATTATTGTGTCAGTGCGATGTAACAAAATACAAATACAAGCTTACATGGAAAGTCTGTCTTTCAGCAATTGGTTTTCATTTCGGTAACGTTAATGCTTAGAAATTGTTAGAGCTGAACTAATTGATTGGAATTGTTTAACATTTCTCAATGATTATTTGCTATGGAATCTGAGTTTAAGGTGCCATTCAATGAACCATTTATTTGGTAAGGTATTCATTTAAAAGACCACTTTAGATTGATTAATTGATTTGTTGTTGGTGTAATTGCTTTAAATAGTCAATATTTGTGCACTGAGTTATGTCCAACTAAATGAAGAGTGTCATGTCTTTCAGGGTTATTTCAGTCTTGAAATTGTTTATTTAGAATGATTCTCATATATTTTATTACCAGTGACTGATCCTTTTGAGAGAGTCTGAATATTTTGAATTTCTTTTCACTTTTGTTGTTTCTAATTTCATTTATATTCAGTTATTACCATCGTTTTCATAACTATAATCACTTTATACATATCATATGACAAAATCAACCTTAACATCATCAACATTTATCATGATCATTACCATTACCACATCTTAAAGCATTTATTAAAACATTCTAGTGCCTTGTATCATAACACATTTGAAGTAACGCTCACCAATATTTCTGTTACTATAAAAATGGCTATTGGATCAGTTTTTTAATGCCCCTACAAAAGATGGCAGTGGGGCGTCTGTGGCTGTTTTAGAGTCGCCAACTTATAATCCCTCTTACTGCTTATTCTGTCACTGGGTGGGTTCAAGCTTCCTTTGGGGCCAAAGACTTAATGTGGAAAGTTCTTCCTGCCGTGTGCCGTTGGTTCTACCCAGACTTTTATCCTGGGTTTTTCTCCACTATTATAATTGGACGCCACTACAATGTCCATAATTGATTGCTGCAAAGTATACAAAGGATGGCTTTTAGCAGCCACACTGTCCATCACCATCCAGCCTTCATATTATAATATCCCAGCCATGATGTCCATATTGTTTACAGTACTTCAGTCAAAGTTCACAATTGTACTGACATGCACTTGTAGTTGTATCTTAGAGGGCATAGGTTAATACCAGTGACATATCTCGTTATATGTGTTGTTTTTTTTACCAACTTTTAACACTTCAGACTTTCACCTAATAAGCTTGTCAAAATATTTTTATTTAATTTTTTTTATTTTTTTTTTTTTTCAGAAGAAGAGTCGCAGAAAGTCTCTGCTGCGTGTATCTTCCTTGGCCAACTTACTGTCACCAAAGGCTGGTAGGAAGACAGAATCCCTTAAGGTAATTGTTAAAAGTGTGAGGAGGAAACAGTTCCAATTATATCCCTATTATAATCAAGTTATATCCCAATTAGCCACACTTGTCTCGCTAATTGATTTTTCACATTTCTTCCTCCCACAATTTGACTCTCAAAATGTCTCAGATGGCTTAGTTTGTGCAAGATAATGTATCGACATGTCTGTGAGGCTTTGTCATTCACCTGCTATGTAAGTTAACCGTCAGTCTTAAAATTGTTCTAAAAAATCCCACGTCTCCTCTTTTTGCTTGCAACTACAGCAAAAGGATTTGACATATTGCTAGAGTTTCAGCAGCAGATTGTGTAGATTCTACTCAGACAGCACCAAGTGAGGTAGTTCTGAACCATATGTATGCTTAATATTTGGGTCTGATCTTGTCATTACATTATTGAAGAGAGATGATTTTGTATATTACTTCCAAGAAATATTGCTTGAAATGACCTGCCAAAATAAATTGTAATTGACCAATTGCTAGAGATTTTATGCCCAAAAGATTTGGTGAAAATATCTTGATCAAATTGCTCCTGTTTAATTGGCACCTTGATTAGGTTTTGTATATATATATATATATTTGTTTCAATTTATGACTTAAATTAGAAAATTGTCTCATTAAGTTTATTTTATGTCCGTATAGGTAAGAAAAATTAAGTGTCATGTTTGTGAAATAAACATTTTCATTTTACGTTACAAAAAGTCATTTTCCACATCGATACTTGTATCAGTTACTTAAGGGATTTAATTGCTGCACTTGCATGATCAGTGAAAGGAAATGTTTGTGAGATGTGTTTGATGTTTTTCTACTTTAACAATATCCTTTGAAGCATGGCTATGTTATAATTAGATGAGTTCTAAGAAAGGCATTCATGTTAATCCCACAAATGAGAAATTAATTTTATCCGGAAAAAAAAATGTCGCTCTAACAGAGTGCACTTGTCCAAGACGAATTATTCACTTGGAGACCATTTATCTCATCTTTGAACATAAATGTATTAGTGTTATTGAAATACAACAAAAGGAGGCTGAAAATGTCATATACAGTTGTATTGATAGTACTTGGAGATATTTTGAGACATGTGAGACTGGGAACTATGAAATATAAATCTTGTAGGGTTGCTTGCAAGTGTGATAGCTTTCTGTTGTTTCAGATTTTTGTTACAAGGAAAGATCATGTAGGGTTGCTTGCAAGTGTGATAGCTTTTTGCTGTTTCAGATTTTTGTTACAAGGAAAGGTCATGTAGGGTTGCTTGCAAGTGTGATAGCTTTCTGTTGTTTCAAATTTTTTGTTACAAGAAAGACTTCAGCTTGTCTGTCTTTCTCTGTCCTTGAAGTTGTGCACTATCAATAATAGCTATTGAAAAGAAGGGCATCCAGCTGGCTTGTGGAATGTCTCATAGTTCTACCTAAACGTTACTGCATGCTATTTCATCAATAAATAATAGCCTGTGTTTTGATATGTCCAGCTGACTTGTAGTCTGTCTGGTTCTAATTAATCAGGGTTCTTTATGGACTGCCTGCCTGTTCTAGGAGTCTGACTGATCCAGTTATGTTTAATTTTGTCTAATTTTAATAACAGTTTCAACAAAGCAATTTAAAAATTATTTTTATCTGATATTGTACTGTTTCACAGATGTAAAACTATTCATTGAACATTAATGCTTGTGACAGTAATTTTATAGTAAATGTAATTGAGCTGAGCTCTGAATCATTCAGGCTGAGTGTATTTTATTGTTAGTTTCTTGTCAATATTGGGTCCACACAAAAAGGCTCCATGCAGAATACTTATATGGCAAGGGCATCTTTTATTCATCTTATTCCAATAATTTAATTTCCAGTCCAGGTTTTCACTGGTTGAAATGCTTCTTACATAATACAAAATGCTAATAATTGAAGAGGATGTAAACACTGGAAAACCTGACATCAAAATTTATTGCATATTATTAATATTTTATGATTTTGCTTTCTCATATTTTTATGTTGGAAGCACCTTTCTGTATATGACAGAGAGTTTTAGTGAAAACGTGAGCCTAACTTACATATAAAAATAGAAGAGATACAGTCAGTAAATTAGAACCTTTTTTCAACACTAACCTGATTGCCCATTGATGTCACCCAGAAAATGATGGAAAACTCATGGCAACTTCTACATCATTAAATGACACTTTGACCTACCTTATTACCTTAATGTCACTTAAAACAGTTGTCTCTAATTAGTGTGTTGCGTGATGGCTAATTAATCATCTGTACTGAAGAGCATCAACCAATAAAGCAACATCTTGTGACAACATAGTAAATCAGTCTTAATGATGCTGCAATTAATTGATTTTAAGCTTATTAATTAATAGACCTTCTATTTATGAATGATTTGAATGTGTATCTTATTAAATATTAATAATTATGATCAGATGAACACTGCAAGAGTTATTTGCCCCTTTGAAGGATATTTCAGGCAATGATATGAGATTTAGACTTTTTTCCAAGATGGACAGAATCCCCTGGTACAGGTCCCTTTCAGTATGGTTAGGTACTGGGTCTTAGTAATAGTTAGTAAGATAGTAATTTGAAGTGCATTTACTTATAAAAATTCATGTACTGTTTTCACCATTCCACAACTGCCTAACATGCAGTGTACGTCTATTTCTAACCACTAGCAATGCTTTATATGTACACCGTGCATCTTGTATACTACTATTTTTGAGTGTTTACAGGATTGCTAATTTCCTGTTAAGTATGACCAGAGTTACTCCCCTTGATAGTAACTTGCAGAACTATTCAAGGTGTAGGAGTGAAATGGCAAAGTAAACAGTAAAAGTTCTGGATTTTTCAACTGTTTTTTCTATTTTTGAATTTTATATAACATGATAATTATTTAATTTTATATTATTCAGAATCTATTTTCAATTATCTTTCAAATGACATATAGTTTTACATATCCATCTATAAAACTTAATTAGAATTATAATTATTAGTGACATATGCCATTTTCTTAGGAAATTTATAGAAAATTCCTCAGCATGGGGCGTGGAAAACGGCAAAAGCAGTGGAAGGGTTAAAAGCAGATGTACAAACATCAACACTTTTTCTTTTTAAAACAATGGTTTTCAGTAACACCTATCTTTTTTTTTCATTTAACTGTTTCTATTATGTACTATTTATTATGTAATAAGTAATCCTTTTTCTTCCTATCTGCACATGTCAAAGTGGCCTGAGGCAGTGACAAAATAATATCAAACATTTACTGTCTTGTACATGAGTTATCTGTCATTTGCAAGATAAACATGCGTAAAATATAAATTGTCTCCAAACTATGGCATATCACTTACTAATGATATTAAGTACTATATCAATGCTATTCACTTTTGTTAAAGATAAATATCAAAATCTTCATCTCATAAAAATATATATTCATCGTATCAAGGTTATACATACCTGTATCGATACAGCTCTAATTGCTCTCTTCTTTCCAATAATGTCTTGTGCATGATGGTTACATGAGAAATTGATATTTGTTTTGGAAGTATTTGGCTATATTTACCCATTGTTATAATAAGGGAACATTCATCACCTTGCTCTCAGTTTTCAATGATATATTTTTATTTATTTATATCAAGTACTTTATACTTATAGTCACCAAAGAAATAAAGGTTGTTTTACTATGTAGGATGTCCAATAATATATGTTGCTACTATACTGTTTTATACACTAGAGAAACATGTTAACAAATACAATAGACACACAATAACAGATAGAATAAACTATATAATATCCATATAAAATATATAAGAGGGCTTTCTAATAACTTTAAGTAGAGCTGACATCTAAGGGAATTTTTTTTTTTGAAATATGATGAATGCTGTTTATTGATGTCCTACATCTGTCTGAAAAGTAAACCATTATGCCACAATCTTCATTTCAAACATGTATTTTCTTTCTGAGCCACACTGCATGGTTAGCTATTTTTAAACTAACAAACCCACGCGACCACTCATGTGATAGCTCATCCACGTCATCCATTGTGACGTCGATGTCTATTTTTAGCAGGAATCACAATATTTCTTATTTATAGATTTGAAAAGAATGCACATTTAAGTGTTGATTAACGAGTTTTACTGCCCTAAAATAGAGATACTGCTGAAAATCATCAAAGCTTAGACTAATGTATGATTTTGTTTTTTTCCTGGATTTATGTACAAATACCCCAAACATGGTCTGATATTGTCACATATATTAGATATAGACAATCAGTCAGATAACAAATTTAAAGGTTGCTATCTGCTACAGATCATTAGTTTTATTCCATTGAGAGATAAAATATCAATATCTAAATATGCCAGAGCATACGCTTTATAGAAAATGTTGGTTGCCATAATTGATAGGTTTGTGTTTGTTTTTTTATTCTTTGTTATAAAGATGCTATTATTATAGATGTCTTGTTAAAGTGGTTTCTTCCTCCAAAATCTCTCTAAATGATTAGACATTCTTAATCATATTGTTTCCTGAGGATTTGTATTTCAAATATAAAAAAAAAAATGTCAATAGTTCCTCCCCACTCTTACCAGAAATAAAGGCCTTGCAGTCGTTTCATCTTCAACTTAAAATAAGAAATTCTAGTGTGTTTTAAGTGTTAGCAAGAAAATAGCACATCATGGTTCATAAAAGATATTGATTGTAGACTGGCACAGTATAACAAAGTCTTAATGTCTGTGATGTAGACTTAAAAGGTGGTATCAGACAGTTTGCAAGTATTAAAACACATAACAATATCTGAACCGGCCGCAATAGCTTAAGCGGTAAAATGCGGCTTGCGGATCGGTAGGTCGTGGGTTCAAACCCCGGCCAGGTCAAACGAACAACTTTAAAGTTGGTAGTAGTGGCTTCCCTCCTAACACTCAGGGCTTAGGGGACAGCATGACGCCTGACTCGTCGGTGTCAGTGTAATGGACCAGCCGGGTTCAGTCCCTGGGCACCTCGTAAGTGCCCCTTTGCTATAATGATAGAAATGTCGCTGCACAGTATCGGCAAAAATGCCGGCAAATCCCAATCCCATCGCAATATCTGACCTTGCTTGGGATATTTGTACATAATTTCTGCAAAAAACATACTTTTGGTCACTATCCCAATTTTATGACAGTACAACTTGTTAAGTCACTCAAAATTGTCATTCTTTCCAAATCTATATATATATATAAGCACTCTTGGAATTTCTTCTAAAAATAGACATCAATGTCTGAGTGGATTATCTGAATGATATGTCATGATCTCAAAAGTAAGTGGCCACATGTTTTCTAAATTTAAAGACTTGCTTACTGTGCAGTTTGACTCAAATACCTGTTTACATAGATTGCCGATATGTTCAGATGTCTAAGCTGGCGTCACTTTATAAATGACAGAATAAAAGCATGATCAGCAAAAGCTAGATATTTTTTTTATCAAAATGCAAAAATCATACAGGTCCAGTTAAATTTGGTCGGGACCAGTAGATCGTGCTAGCTTGGTGGACCTTAGGTGTACGGTATGTAAAAGTTTTTTCGTGAAAACTGACAGTTTCAGAAAAAATGTTAATAACTTAAAGTAATGACATATTAAATTTGAGAAAAGGTGAATAATCTTAAAGTCAACCCTTTCCCTTCAAGATATGTATAAGATATACTTTCTTCGTATGTTAGATAAAGATTCATCTGATGGTAAACTCGATTGCTTTGAGAGTGACGGTTCCTGGCAATACGGGTACATATTGGAAATTTAATGCCTGGCAGTGAAAGGGTTTATAACTGAAATTAAGTATGAACTGCTTTAGAAGTCAACGATTTGTGATAAAAAATCATTTTTTTATAAAGAAAGTTTTTTTTTGTCATAAATTAAACAATTTTCCTAACAGTACATGGCATGATAAAAATCATGTTTTATAAAGAAAACTTTTTTTTTTAAATTAATTAAACAATTTTCCTAACAGTACACTGACATCCAACATTTTCAATGATACAAAATTATGCAAATGTTTGGCTGATAATATCTGGCCACAACTTGTGTTCATTCAATGATTGTCATTCATAAAATTGTGGAACATTTGAACGAGCTTCTCCCCTGTAGCATCTGAAGTAGGCGCTCCCAATTTTGTTTGTCAGGTTTAACATTCATGAAATAAACAGAATGTCTCGATAAACAATCTGGACATTGTAGTCATTTTAAAGAGAAAACCAGTGAAATTTATATCAAAAATAAAATAGTAGAAAATAGAAAACCAGCCAACTCCCCCCTGGCAATACAGGGCCGTCTGACATTATCCGTTGAATTATAAAAAGTCTCTTTTATTTACATAAAATTTCCATAATTTTAAGACTTCTGAACGATTTGTATCTGGGGTAATGATGATGGTGGCGATGATGATGATGATTAAAATGATTATAATGATCATATGACAATGACAACAACAACAGAGCTGATGATGATTGTTGTTCAACTTGACGTCAACCTTAATTAGAAAGGCTTGGTCATGTCACAATATTACCATAATTTGTGTATTGGATTATGATGCCTGCACTGAAGTGAGGATCATTTGGTTAATGAAGTCTGGGTAAAGTACAAAACTCAAGGTCAAGTTTGTTAAGCAAAGCCCTAATTATCGTGCTTGTAATTATTGGGGTGTGAGTGATTAGGGCATTGCTGTACCCAGTAACTGGTGGTGAGAATGAACTAGGAGATGCCTGTACTTGTTGCTGTCTTTGTCTCTTTTGCATTCCTCAGTATACTACATTATGTTGATAGGCTGTTCTGAATTGTTGTTTGTGTAAAATTCGTCCTGAAAGTTACCTAGGTCAAGATCTGCACTATTCAATGCTAAGTCTTTAATAATACTGCAGATTGTTGTCTTTTTACCTTATATAGATAGGGCCATTTAAAGGCCCCATCCCCTTGAAAAAAAAAGCCTAGTTTTCCAGTAAAAATGAAAATTCACCTCCGATAAAATTCATTTTTTCAACCGGCCGCAATAGCTCAAGTGGTAGAGTGTCGGCTTGCAGATCGGTAGGTCGTGGGTTCAAACTCCGGCCGGGTCAAACCATAGACTTTAAAGATGGTAGAAGTGGCTTCCCTCATAACGCTCGGGGCTAAGGGGACAGCATTATGCCTGACACGTCGGTGTCAGTATAATGGACCTGCCAGATTCAGTCCCTGGGCACCTCGTAAGTGCCCCTGTGCTATAATGATAGAAACGCGCTGCACAGTATCGGCTAAAATTCCGGCTAATCCCATTCCTCTAATTTTTTCACTGCCTAATTGTGGAATTTAGACATATTGATGCAGATCAGTGACTACAGTGGTAGCTTGAGTGAGCTGGACTATGATAATCTAGTGGAGGAGGTCAAGAACAAGAAAATTATTGAGATGGACTTGTTATAGAAGATGTAGGATAGGAATCCTTTGCATCCTTTTGAATAAAACATTGTGAAATTTTTCCTTCTCAATGGCCCCAGGCCCCTTCCCTTTTTTTCAGAGGACAAACCAACTCCAAATATTTACAACTAATGTAGCAAGCAAATTATACAGAATTAATGAGTATATACTAGGGTTGGATGAGATATGTTGCAGTTGTTATATGTATTATAGCAATATGTTTATACAGACAGACACAGTGTCTGCTATCGTCATATATTTCTCAACACATATATCTTCTTAACAATCTGTCCTTGATTATTTCGAAACAAGAGTGAACAAATATTAACAACAGCATGTTTGCTGAAACTGTTTACAAGTATTTCCTGATAAATTGGTGTTCCTGCTTGGAACTAAACAGGCTTCACGGCCATTTATAATTGTAATGAACACCATTATGTGACAGTAGTTTAAAAATATTAATTTTTCTTCTTTTTTTCCCATTAACCGACAAAGAAGTAGGCAGATTCATCTTTTTAGAAAAAAAAGAATTGTTTGCTGTTTTTGAAAGACTGTTATTTGTATTTATCAGATTTAAAGCACGTCCTTCCTTGTTGAAGTATTTGTCAGGCTTTTATTTTTATTTTATTTTTAATTTTTTAAATGTGGCCGAATTTTTAAATTAAAGACTAAATGATTAAATGCAATAAAAAAGTACCAGGTATTTTTGTTTTTTAGTTTCAGGATGATGATGTAGGTAAACTGTTCAATTTTATTTTGGTCACTTCATAAAAAATTATTCAATTTAAAAAAAAAAATTAAAAAAAATATTTGTTTCTTTGTTCCAGTTTTTGTTTTAGTTATATAAGATTTCTCTGATGTTATATATTGATAAGATAGTTATGTAAGAAACTCTTTCAGAAAACTCTCCATAACTTCCCCTGATGTCATGGTAACAGAATGGCCTTTTATGACTTTCAGTTATGAGCCTAGCCTTCACATTAGCCAGTCTGCGCAGCACCACCAACTTTGCATCTACAATTATGAATGTTTTCTTATACATTAACTTAGATTGGAAAGTTAACTTTGATTTCTCTTCCATTCATTTACAACATGCTCAGCCTTTCAATGCCAGACTTGTTTATGGTAACAACTTGTTATGAACCTCAAGGGCAGGAAATAGCAGTTGCTTTGTCTGTCTGTTCATAAGTCTGATTTCTGTGATTGTGTTTAACCTCCCATTTTGTTGACAGTATTTAATCAGACTTCACCCTCTTATGGAAGTACACATGAAACTGTGCTTTATGGAAGTACACATGAAACTGTGTGTTTTATGGAAGTACACATATGGCTGTGCTTTATGGAAGTACACATGAAGGTGCGCTTTATGGAAGTACACATGAAGCTGTGCTTTATAGAAGTATTCATGAAGGTGTGCTTTATGGAAGTAAAATGAAGCTGTGCTTTATGGAAGTACACGTGAAGGTGTGCTTTATGGAAGTACACATGAAGCTGTGCTTTATAGAAGTACACATGAAGGTGTGCTTTATGGAAGTACACATTAAGGTGTGCTTTATGGAAGTACACATGAAGCTGTGCTTTATAGAAGTACACATGAAGCTGTGCTTTATGGAAGAACACATGAAGCTGTGCTTTATGAAAGTTCACATGAAGTTGTGCTTTATGGAAGTACACATGAAGTTGTGCTTTATGGAAGTACTCATGAAGGTGTGCTTTATGGAAGTACACATGAAGGTGTGCCACACATACGATTTTTATTTACAGCAACTAAGGTCAATGTCATATTTAAGGTCACTCTTTGTAAATGGCTTATCATTTAGTATAGAAGTGTTGTGGCCATAACAATACCATTTTTCATAGGTATTAAAGGCGGTATCCAACAGTTTGTCTTCATTAAATAAGCGGAAACCTGGATTGGGGGAAATGGGGCTTAATTTCTGCAAAAAGTCAAAGCAAAGTCTAACAATTGATGATTTTGGACACTGTCTAAATTGTAAGAAGTAGAAATCATGAAATAAATCACTTTAAATGCCCATTCTTTCTCTATAAATCAGCGTGATTGTGATTTCTGCTCAAAATGGACATTGACGTTAGAGCGGATTACCAGAATGATTTTATATAGTTGCGAGTCACATGGTTTTCTTAGTTTAAGAATAGCTAACTGTGCAGAGTAACTTAGATAGGTAATGCCTATTTGTAATGATTACCGATGTGTCATTCTTCACTTTTCCCATAGATATACGACATCAATAATCAGCATTTTGCGTGATCTTTTCAAGCAACAGCAACAAGAAAATTTGGATCCTTTAGAGAGAAAAATTTGGTCCAAACTGTTGTATGCCAGCTTTAAATGAAACTTACTAACATACACTTGAAGGTGTGTCCCAAATACCATTTGTAAGTGCATCCCTGATGGCCAAGGTCATATTTAAGGTTATTAGCCTCTTCAGGAGTGCATACTTAGGTAAATTCCACTCACAAGCCTTCTTTGTTTGAAATTCATGGCAGACATCAACAAAGTCCTTATGACTGTTATATTTGGGTTAAGTTTTATTTTGCTTCTCTCCTAGGTGATGGTAGAACAAAGAGTAATGTTCTTAGGATATTCTATCTTCTAAGGGCACAAGTACTTGTAAAGGTAATTACATTGGTTTACCTCCCACTTTTTAGCTCACCTGAGCACAACGTGCTCAAGGGGAGCTTTTGTGATACCGCTTCGTCCGTCATTCGTCGTCCGTCTTTCGTCGTCAACATTTACCTTGTGAACACACTAGAGGCCACAATTTTTATCCAATCTTCATCAAACTTGGTCAGAATGTTTGTCTGCATGAAATCTTGGATGATTTCATTATTGGGTCACCTGGGGTCAAAAAGTAGGTCACGAGGTCAAATATTAGGAAGAAGCTTGTGAACACACTAGAGACCACATTTATAGCCCAATCTTCACCAAACTTGGTCAGGAATGTTTGTCTACATGAAATCTTGAATGACTTCGTAACTGGGTCACGTGGGGTCAAAAAGTAGGTCACTAGGTCAAATCTTAGAAAAAAGCTTGTGAACACACTAGAGGCCACATTTATAGCCCCATCTTCACCAAACTTAGGTCAGAATGTTTGTTTGCATGAAATCTCGGATGAGTTCGTAACTGGGTCACGTGGGGTCAAAAAGTAGGTCACTAGAACAAATCTTAGAAAAAGCTTGTAAACACACTAGAGGCCCTATTTATAGGCCAATCTTCATCAAACTTGGTCAGAATGTTTGTCTACATGAAATCTTGGATGAGTTCGTTATTGGGTCTCGTGGGGTCATAAAGTAGGTCACTAGGTCAAATTTTAGAAAAAACTTGTGAAAAAAACTTAAGACGCTACATTGCTGGCCAGTCTTCACCAAACTTGACCATCATGTTTGCCAGTATGAAATCTTACTTATGTTTTGAAGTGAGTCATGTGGATTCAGTAGGTTACGTGGTAAAATTCTAGAAAATGTATCAACCCAGTTGCCACACTAATGGTCCAATCTTCACCAAAGATTTCTAAAGTAAATAACTCTTAATTACTTAATGCCAGAGTTGAGCCTACGTAAAAGCCTGTGTCATTAGGTGAGCGATTAAGGGCCATCATGGCCCTCTTGTTGTTAAGGTTGTTTCCTTTTGTGGCACATACCAGTCCAACAGTCATGGTACTCAAACCAAAATAGCCTTAGCTTTAAGCCATAAGCTAGCGAATACATTTACTCTGTGGACAATCATTGTGTTTGGTACAAAAAAGATCGAAATAGTTGGTGCACTATCCTACTACTCTCCTATTTGACTCTTGTTGTTCATTTGCCAATATATCTTATAAATAGAATTATGCCTTCTACTTGTTTATTGATGAGTGTTGTTGTTATTAAACCAATACATCACAGAACACAAAGGACTCCTCCATTCTATTATCAACATATGCAGTGATGACACTATGCACTGGACCTTGGTAGCACAATCTGTAGAGTATCGGCTCTAGGTTATGGAAGCCCCTGGGGTTCGAACCCGAGCCGCAACATACCAAAGTTATAGATGGTAGTGGTATAGCTCCCTTGCTAATGCTAAAGCAAATATAAGGGTAGTTCTACAACTGGTTGGCCCGGTGTCAGGATAATGTGACTGGGTGTGGTATCATGCCGGGTGTTCACGGCATGCTATACACAGTGAAGGCAGCACTATATCTGTTTCAAGTGGACACTGTATCCAGATAAACGAAATGCTGTTGGTGGGACAATAAACCTAATAAACAAACAAATAAATATCTCAGCAGGATTTTTTTGTATGAAAACCTGACACTATTTTCTAATGTCATTATTTCGTTACATAAATTTTGAGAAGATTTTTTTATTATTTCTTTTATGTAAGTGTGACAAGCCTTACAAGTTCTGAAATATTTTGACTTATAATATACAAGTACAAATATTTTGACCTCGTCAATAACAAGTTTTATATAACTGAAATTCATGAAAAATTTAATCAGTTAAACAGCATAATTGATGTTAGTTTATTCATTTGTTCTATACCTTGTTTATAATTTCACAGTTTGAATTGTCGTATTTATAAGATCAATATAATTGATAATGATGAATGTACTTGAATATAAATGAACTGGTAAGATCAGTATAATTGATAATGATGAATGTACTAGAATTTAAATGAACTGGTTAGAATTTTATCAGATGACATTCATTTGTTCTGTTAAATAAAAACATCTCAGAAGGAAATCCCAAATATAATATCAGTGAATCAGAATGATTTGTCTGGTTTTTGACCTTATAGAAGTATTGGGTATGAATTTCTTACAAATTAAGGTCATGTATATTATCAGCATCGTCAACCATTGAACGTGCTGTTTTCATGGATCTAAGTCACACGTTGCCTTAATAGTGGTATCCAGACAGTTTGGACCAAAAATATTTTCATTAAACATCATAATAAACCATTGCTATCTGAACAGATTTCACAAAATTATGTTTATTGATGTCCTATACCAGTCTAAAAAGTGAACCATAATGTCACAATCATAAATTCAAGCATGTATTTCAATCTGAGCTACGCTTCAAAGTAGCTATTTTTAAACAAAAGAAAACCATGTGACCACTTATGTTTTAGCTCATCCACATCGTCCACTGTGACATTGATGTCTGTTTTTATTAGGAATAAATCTTTCTTATTTCTAGATTTGAAAACAATGAAAATTTAAATGTTGTTTTACTGCCTCAAAATTGAGATATTGCTTAAAATTGTCAAAGCTTAGAATAGAGTATGATTTTTTGTCTACAGAGATTATGTACAAATACCCCAGACAGAGGTCAGATATTGTTATATATATTAGATATAGGCATACTGGTGGATTCCATCTTTAAAGCAGCCCGCCATTCGTCTGAGTCTAGAGCTAGGATAGGATTCAACGGAACCTTATAAGGTCTTATCTTATGGTGGCATCCCAGGTTTTTCCTGGACACCCTTCTGTATATGTCTAAAGAGAAATATAAAGATTAAAATATTAAAGTTCAGTTGCCAATTACAGAATTTTCCCTGATGTATATGTATATTTATATTTCTACTTCATTTCAGAGAAGAACAATATACACTAAAATTTCTTTACTTCATCTTTATTAATGTATTAACTGTTATTTGTTCATATTCTCAGTGGGGAAAATTTACATTGTTTTGTTCCAAGTCATAGTTTAAAAATTCCCAATAGGGCCAAAATAACATTTTAAAGTCATAAGCTACATAAAAGAGATTTTTGAAACAGTTTTGGAACAAATGAATACTTGGTTATTTTTTTAATGCATAGATATATCAGACAATATATAATGTGTTGAATAAACACCTGTGCACAAAAAAACCCCACAAAAAACATAGTAGTATTTTAGCTCAATATACATAATTATATAGTTATATCCTACCTGTGAACTTTTTCTGAGGCCTATGTGGGAGATTAGTTTTTTTTTAAATAACAGTACCTGTTTCCAAGTAGGGAGATTTCTGAAAATGTGTAAAACATCCCTCATTTTCTAAAATTTGTTCAACCATAACAGTGGGAATCTTCCTCCAAAAGTGGTAGAGTTCTCATGTATGTTATATCTATTCCTCTTTTATATTCACTATTAATGCTAACAATGCTTGGTTTCTTCTATTTCAGCGATCCCTGAGTTTCAAATCATGCCAACCCCCACCCAGTGCTCGTTCAACTCTGTCCCCGTACAAAGCCCCATCCCCATCATTGGCTCGAAGACGACTTAGCCGCACATGGAGTGACATGATGCCAGAGAACAGCGCCCTCTTGTTGCAACTCAGTCACCAAGATATCAAACATCAAGAGGTGAGTGTGTAATAATCATTCTACACATTTTGATTCCACTGCATATTCCAGTTTTTGATCATTTTGTCTCAAGTTTACAGTGTCCTATTTTCCATCAGCTATGTGTCAGATTGAGAAATAAGCTTTCCTAAGAAATCTGTGACATAAGTCCAGTCTCGGTGCTTGGTGCTGGATCAGTTGGTCTCAGGTGTCATATGATAGTGTTATTTGTCAGACAATGTCTGAATGAGGTATTAGCTTTCCCTGGAATCTGTTAATGTTGCAAGATTTTGTGGTCGAGTTTTCGATCATTTTGTCTGGAAAATAACAATAATTCTGTCGTCACACAGATGCCTTGCAAATGCCAGTATGATCAGACCTTCTACTGTATAAATGTATATCAGCTTTAAGGGAACAGAGCTGTCGTTAAACCGACATGCTGTCAGGTTGAATCACAATTCATGAACACCCACATTCTCTTAGACCAGACTTGGTAGGCACAATCTGTAGAGCCTTGGCTCCAGGCAAGGCCCAGAGTTTGATCCCAGGCCGCAACATACAAAAGTCACTGTCAAGTCGTTAAAAATGGTAGTGGTATAGCTCCCTTACTAATGCTCAAGCAAATAAACAAGTAGTTCCACGACTGGTTGGCCCTGGTGTCAGGATAATGTGACTGGGATGGTATCATGCCAGGTGTTCATAGCATGCTATACACAGTGAAGGCAGCACTATATCTGCTTCATGTGGACACTGTCTCCAGATGACTGAAATACTTGTTGGTGTGACGATAAACCCAAGAAAGAAACAAACATTCTCTCAAAGCATGAGATTTTTCCTGATTTTCAGCGGATTTCTTTCTTTTCTTTTTTTTATGGTCCAGAGGTGTTTGGGACAATTGATTCAGGTGTAAAGAATGCTTTTAAATGGAACTGAATGGGGTTTGAAGTGGATGGACAGTTTCTTAGGCAATTCATTGTACAAATAAATTGCCTAGAAACAGTGATTAGAAGTAAAACATTTATTAGAGATTAAAGATTAGAGGTAATGTTTACTTGATATAGGCATTGTTAACAAGACTTGGAACATTTTGTGAAAAGTTTAAAGTAGTGCAAGAGTACATTGTGAAATCATTAAGTGAAACAGTTTGAGACCCAGTCTGACAGTAAAATACCATGTTGTTAAGGTGATTGTGATTTTAATGGAAAAAAGTCGTGAAATATGAACATTCTTGAACTAGTAGTTTTGTTCAGTATAAATAAATAGGGGTAAGCCAGTGTAAGAAAAAGCTCTCTGGAGGTTAAATTAAGGCACCATGGGAATGGCTGCTTTTATTTTTCGGCTTGGGGGCTTCGACCCCCAGACCCCCCCCCCATCTATTTTCAGATTTTTTGCTTCTGGTGCCTGGTCCCATGCCTGTTCTCTTACTTGACAATGTTTCTATATAAAACTAAATGTATATCATGGGTTATAACAAGATGTCTCAGTTCTTCAATTTTTATTCTGTATATTACTTCATTTATTATTTAGCAGTACAAAATCATACTTTCTATTCATATATTCGCTAACAGCTGCATGCAATGGAATTAAGATCTATTTTTTGTAATATATTGCTTGATTATCAGCAGCAATCAGATAGCTTCCAGCATGATCTGAATATAAATTATTTGCAACCCACTGGTCATTTCTTTCTTAGCAGAATGAGAGTTTCAGGAAATAACAGTGATCATAGACACAGATACTAACAGAACTTGCTTAAGGTTTTAGTCTGGCAAGCCTGCTATAAAATTACCAGACAAATCAAGTTTTGGAAGAAATTTTACCTGGAAATCAATTTTGGGGGCATCTTTTGCCTAACTAATCAATTTTATTCTACCAGTCGTACACCTGAAAATCAACTTTGGGGGCAAATTTACCTGAAAAATCAGTTTTGAACAAGTTGTACCTGAAAATAAATTTTAGGGCAACTTTTACCTGAACATTTTGGGGGTCAACTTTTATCTGAAAATAAATTTTGGGGGCAACTTTTACCTGAAAATAAATTTTGGTGGCAAATTTCACAATAAAAGCTATATTTGGGTAGTTAGCTGTAAATGAATGTGTTCTATTTCATGAGCTGTTTTGACAGTAACAATTTTCATTAGTAAGCTTAAATTAAAACTTTGGCTTTAAGGTTTCAGACAAACGAAATGTGATTTCTTAAATAGCCTCTCAACATTATGTTTATCTTCAGTTTAAATGAAATTTTAATCATTGTTATTCGAAGTGTATGACAATTTTATTTTCCTGAAATTCTAAATAATTCCAAATAATATATGGCATTAGTCTCTAATTACACCCCATTTAACAAACTTGACACTATTTAGGTCACTGTTAGTAAAATTGCAGGAGCATTTAAAGTGAAGTATGTAAGCTGAGTAAAAAGCCTTGCTGGCGCCTTAGACAAAAGGAAAGGTGTCTGATCATTAAACTTTCAGTGAAGTCAATGGGGTGTCTATTGATTCAGCATAAAATATGTTCTTTAGCCCTCTTTCTCTGTCTCTGGACTATTTTTCCTTAAGGAGGTTTGATGTATGTTTCAAGAAGCCATGTTAAAGTAACCAATAACGTGAACAACTGAATTCCAAAAAAAAAAAAAGAGGAGGAAAATTGATTTTGTATTTCGATGTGTCCAAAATCTTTCAACTAAACTAATGCATTTGGAAATAAAACTATTGGGATGTTTTCTTATATATCCCATAATTCTTTACCAAACCTTATCAAGTTGGTAAACATTAAAGCATTTGTACACCAAGAAGATTCTAAAGAATATCAAGTTGATAGTGTTTAGACTAGAAGTGAAGGCATTATAGTTAGAAATACTTCTTGTACTTCTGATAGAAAAATATTCCTTATGCTTGATTATTATTTGAAAATACTCTTCATACTTTTTATTTATAACATTTTTGAATTAGGAAATAATTCTTTATTGGTAATTACTTCTTAACAGAGAATTACTTCTTATAATTAACTAAAAAACGCTTCTCTTAAAGGTAGGTATCAGACAGTTTACCTACAGTCAAATACACGTAACAATATTTTCCCACTATTTTGGGGAATTAAGGCATAATTTCTGCATAAACTCATACTTAAGTTTAAGTAAAGATGATTTTGAAACACTAGCTATATTGTAAGCTACTATAGATTGTGCCAGAAAGCACGCTCATTATTAATTCGTTCCAAATCTATAAATAAGCACAATATTTATCTCTGCTAAAAATAGATATCGATGTCAGAGTGGACTACAAGATGACGATGTAACTCATCTCAAAAGTAACTTGTTACATGGTCTTCTTAGTTTAAAAAAGGCTAGCTCTTCAGTTGGCTCTGATAGGAAATACCTGTTAGCAATGACGAGGATTTATGATTCCGTCTTCACAAAGATCTAGGACATCAATGAACAGTATTTTACAGGACCTTTTCAGGTAACAATGACTGATTTGGTTATTTGAGAACAAAATCTTTGTTCCAAACTGTCAATCCTATTAATCAGAAGTTGTGAAATCAGTAGAAATCAATATGTTGCCAATTTATTCAGGGTTGAAGGAGAGAGAAGAAATTACTGAGACTGGGTCACATTGATTCGGTGAACTTTCGTAGCTTTGTTATGTTCCACATTCAACATTTTAATTGATTTAAAGGTGGTATCCGCCAGTTTGGAACAAAAATATTTTCATTAAACATAATGATAAACATTGTTATCTGAACAGATCTCGCAAAATGCTATTTATTGATGGCCTACACCTGTCTGAAAAAATCAACCATAACGTCACTCTCGTCATTTCAAACGCGTATTTCTTGTCTGAGCCACGTTGCACAATTGGATATTTTTTAAACTAAGTAAATCATGTGACCACTTACGTTTTAGTTCATCCACATCATTCATGGTGACGTCAATGTTTATTTTCAGCAGGAATCTCAATCGTTTTTATATATATATTTGAAGGAAAGAAAAGGAACATGTAATTGTTGATTAACAAGTTTTACTGCCATAAAATTGACATACTGTTGAAAATCGTCAAAGCTTAGACTAAAGTATGATGTTTTCTACAAAAATTATGCACAAATACCCTAAAAAGAGAAAAGAGATCAGATCAGTTACATGTATTTGATATAGGCAAACTGTTGGCTACCACCTTAAAGGCATTTTAACCGGGTTTGCTAAAAGAACCACAGCCTATAGTTTATTGTCTTTGCAAATAACTTGGCATGCTGTGTCGCTGTTTATGTATGTAAGAGGATTGTAAATTGTTTTCGATTGATCACTCCAAATATATTCTCTCGTGTAGAAACTTTCTGGGACATTTTATTTACTTTATCTGTGTCTGCTGTTTTCAGTTGAGTTTAAGTGTTGACGTTTTAGTTTCTTAAGTGTATGTGTTTTATGAAAGAATTGACTTTTTTTAACACTTGGGCTGTAGGTGGCAGAAAATGTATTTCTGTTCTGCTGATTAAGAATAGATTACAAAAAAGAATCTGGGGTTTAATAAAAATAAATCATATTATTATAAATACTTTGGTAGTAAAAGGAATGATAGCATCAGTAGTAGTGGTAGGAGTAGTTATAGTTATAGGGGTGGTAGTAGTAATGGTGGTAGACATAATAGCGGTAGTTGTTGTAGTGGTATTGAAGGAAATAGCGGTAGTTGTTGTAGTGGTATTGAAGAAAATAGCGGTAGTTGTTGTAGTGGTATTGAAGAAAATAGCGGTAGTTGTTGTAGTGGTATTAAAGGAAATAGCGGTAGTTGTAGTGGTAGAATAATAGTGGTAGTTGTTGTAGTGGTATTAAAGAAAGTAGTGGTAGTTGTTGTAGTGGTATTAAAGGAAGTAGTGGTAGTTATTGAGTGGTATGGTAGTGTTGTAGTGGTATTGAAGGAAGTAGTGGTAGTTGTAATGGTGGTAGACATAATAGTGGTAGTTGTTGTAGTGGTATTAAAGAAAGTAGTGGTAGTAGTTGTAGTGGTATTAAAGGAAGAAGTGGTAGTTGTTGTAGTGGTCTTAAAGGAAGTAGTGGTAGTTGTTGTAGTGGTATTAAAGAAAGTAGTGGTAGTAGTTGTAGTGGTATTAAAGGAAGAAGTGGTAGTTGTTGTAGTGGTCTTAAAGGAAGTAGTGGTAGTTGTTGTAGTGGTATTGAAGAAAGTAGTGGTTGTTGTTGTAGTTGTATTAAAGAAAGTAGTGGTAGAAGTTGTAGTGGTACTAAAGGAAGAAAGGGTAGTTGTTGTAGTGGTACTAAAGGAAGTAGTGGTAGTTGTTGTAGTGGTACTAAAGGAAATAGCAGTAGTTGTTGTAGTGGTACTAAAGGAAGAAGTGGTAGTTGTTGTAGTGGTATTAAAGGAAGAAGTGGTAGTTGTTGTAGTGGTACTAAAGGAAGTAGTGGTAGTTGTTGTAGTGGTACTAAAGGAAATAGCAGTAGTTGTTGTAGTGGTATTAAAGGAAGAAGTGGTAGTTGTTGTAGTGGTATTAAAGGAAGTAGTAGTAATTGTTGTAGTGGTCTTAAATGAAGAAGTGGTAGTTGTTGTAGTGGTATTAAAGGAAGTAGTGATTGTAGTTGTAGTAGTAAAAGTAGTAGTGGAACAAGTGGTAGTAGTAGTAGTTATAGATGCTGTAGTGATAGAGGTAGTAGTTGCAGCAGTAGTAGTGGTGGTGTTAGTAGTAGTGATAGAAGTTGTAGCTTTAGTAGTTTGTGGTGGTAGCAGTAGTAAAAGAAGCAGTAGTGGTGATAATAGTAGTAGATGTAGTAGTAGATCCAGTAGTAGTAGAAGTAGTAGACCAAGTAGTAGTGTAGCAGTTGTAGTAGATAAAGTACTAGAAGTTGTTGCAGTTGTAGTAGCAGCAGTGGTAGTAGTAATAGAAGTAGTAATAAAGAACATGTATTTTATTGTCATCATCATTAAAGTCCTCATTTTCATTCCCACTAACAATATATACCTTATTAAAAAATAAGAAAGACCTAACAAATTTGGCCCATAATTGTTAAGACATGACAAGGGAACCCCTGATGAGACCTCAGCTGCGCTAAATCGTAAATTCCCCGCAAGTTTCATGCTTCATCATCTTCCCAGTATCTTACCTGAAGGCATTCAAAGAAGATGAATTAAGTGTCAAAGTAAGTGTGTGATATTTGAAAAATTAAGATCAAGTGCCTTAACCAATTGCCTGCTAAGCACAAATTGATCAGACTTGAGTGAATAGCTGGGAGCTGGCTGGGCAGGTTCTACTTTACTTGCTGTAGAGTCTTTACTCTGCAGACTTTAATTTCATAGAATGTAGCATTTTTGATTTTAATGGTGGCACTGTGTTTTAGGGAAATAAGATTTAATAGGAATATTAATAATTAAATGTCACTTAGATATTATAGTTTACAAAGTTGGATAAGGTACGAACATACTATTGGTTTTGTAAATCTCACTGAAAAATAATGTGTTATCATTAATTTGTCCATAGTTGTCAATTGCAATTCTTATTCTCTGTACCGGACCTAGCAGCGCAATTGGTAGATTGTCGGCTGCAGGTACAGGAGGCCCCAGGTTCAATTCCAGGCTACAACACACCAAAGTCAGTTAAAAATAGTAGTGGCATAGCTCCCTTGCTAACGCTCAAGCAAATATAAGGGTAGTTCCACGACTGCTTGGCCTGGTGTCAGGATAATGTGACTTGGTTCGGTATCATGCCAGGTGTTAACGGCATGCTATGCACAGTGAAGGCAGCACTATATCTGCTTCAAGTACAACAGCTCCAGATAACTGAAATACTGTTGGTGGGACGATAAACCCAACAAACAAACAAACATCTTATTCTCACTATTATACAGGTTCACTCTAAAAAGGTTTCTGTATAATTGTATATCTGCTTACATATACGTGTATTGATTGCCGAAAATGTCTGTGCATTTTTGTTTGTTAACCAACTAGGTCTCCAGTGTATTATTTTTATGTCATGTAGGGTGTACTGATTTGTTTTTTTCTTTTTTTTGCTTTTAATGCCAACTTTTCCACAGGTAAAGGTTCAGACAAAAAATATGTTAATGTAATGGGTATATAAAAATGAAAAATACTTTTTTTTCACCATTTATTATAAATGTAAATAAGCCTTCAGCATAAGATTTATGTAATGTTTATTAAGAAAAGGAAAATTATACCATTATTTTTCATTAGCATTGACTTCACAAGCTAAATTATCATGAGAAAATATAAGAAATATTTTGAAATCCTTGTTAAACCAGAAAAAATTGCCAATTATGACAAAATGACCATATAATCCTTTAAAGCCAGATGGGCCACCAGCATATTAGTTATGACTGCTGATGACTTCTGGTATTTTCCCTGACAGAATATTCCAGAAAATACAGGTCATGCTAATGATATGACACTTTATATCCACTGTTCTATTTGCAGGCCATCTATGAGCTGTACCAAGGTGAATTAGACCTAATTGAGGACCTCAACATTGTTAAGAATGTAAGTAACTTCATAAAGAATGTTAGGTACGTACATCTTGGCTGGTGCGCTTTACTGTTTTGTTCAGTCCCCAGGCCTGGTTAAAAAGAATGTTAGGTACATGTATCTTGGCTGGTACGCTTTACAGCTTTTTTCAGTCCCCAGGCTTGGTTAAAAAGAATGTTAGGTACGTGCATCTTGGCTGGTATGCTTTACTCCTTTGTTCAGGCCACAGGCCTGGTTAATTGGTTATTGAAAGAACTTAAGTTTGCATACTAAATGGAGCCAGGACACAGTCATATATGTGAACTCTCCTCGCTTTTGGAGGGAGACTCCTGCTTTTAGTGTTGAAAATTATTTTAAAATGAGGGGTATTTTACACATTTTCAGAAATCTCCATACTTGGAAACAGAATATTTCATTCTTTCTCTATTATGAAAATAACAAATTTTCCACTTTGCAATTGAAAATCTCCGACTTTAGTATCACATGTATGCACAGTATAATTGAAATGGGATATTATAATATTTAGTGTTGCAAGCAATTAATAGAATATGTATTTCTGAGTTGTTCTCTTGAAGCCTTCTTTTGTCCTGTTGAATAATGTGTATCTTAAGAACAGTAAACAATAATAACAGTACTTTATATGTGTATGCTAGGATACTGAATAGTCATGTGCTTATATAAATATTCATTAAGATATGGACAGAAATTTTACCTAGACATTTCCTTGGTGGCCTTTGACATTGGACATGGTTGTAGAGACTTTATTGGTCTGCTGCAAACTATTTCAGAACAAAACAAATACAAACAAAGACTTTATTGCAATCTCAATCCCTAAGTTTTAGTTCCTGTTTGCCTAACTACAGCTCGAAATTAAATAACACATCAATTATGGCGTCATTGATTAGTTAATTTCAATATCTGCTGTCAGTCACTTTTTGGGGGACATTGATTGCTTGCAGCTTTAATGCCAATAACGGGTATTGAAATAGCAATCACAGTTAATTTGTCTGCAAACAGAAACAGTTGTGTCTTGTTTTTTGATTGGTTATTTTTAAAAGCCCTATTATTCTAAAATCAATAAGTGACAAATTACTTTAGGAAAATGATGGCTTATAAGTGTGCAGCTTCATCACAGCATTTCATTTTATATCTCAATTTGTTTTACATTGTATGTTTTGTTGAATAATTAAATTTTTCAGATATGTAAATCCAATAGGTACTATTGATTTTCCTTTTTTGACAAAAGTATACATGAATAAAATGTTAGCTGGTCTAAGCTGGAGTTGATATCCAAAGAAAATGATCCAGACCAGATCTTCTAGAGCTGTATTTTGTCACTCCAAATAATTTATTTTTTCTCAAGTAGTCAAGGTACGGGAGGCCCGGGGTTCAATTCCTCGGCCGCGACATGCCAAAGTCGTACTAAAATGGTTGTGGTATAGGTGAAGGTTATCTTAAATGGCTGAAATAATAGTACAATGGATCAACGCCCTTCATTGGTTACTATATTTAACCAGAGTAAAATCCCAACAACACTTTCATTTCATTATGCAAATGCAGTAGGCCCTATTCGAGCAGTTTAAAAAATGAAGGTAAAAAATTTTACTTATTTTTTATTCTGGTTGTAAAAAAAAAAATAGCAAAATTCCTAAACTCGATTTTTACTATCATAGGGAGTTCACTTAAATTCTTATCTTAAACACTGCAAACTGCTGTCTGTGGAAGCTGGCTGAACAGAATCTACACTATTTTCCCAAACCTGATCAATTTGTTCTTAGCTAATAATGCAGGAACCCCAGGGAAAATGTAATGGATAAAAGGTACTTCAGTTGTCTAATTAAGCAATAATGCAGTCAGTGTAAATGTTTTGGTTTGGATCTCTTGTAGTTGATCCTGTAAATGACTTTTTGATCAGTGGCACCTGTCAGTGTGAATGATTGATTTTCTATTTCAGACGTACCGAGACTCAATGCAGAAACTAGGGTTGATGACAGAGGGAGAATTGGAACAGATATTTGGTCGAGTTGACGATCTCATCCCTATTCATGAAGGTACAGGAGATGTCAGTCAGTGGCTGTTTTAATTGGCAATTAATTATCCATTAGTGTCATTTTGTGATTAGCACCACAGCAATGTTCTAAATGTACATTAATAGATTCGTTCCTTGTTTTAATTTATAATTAATACTCAATCCTTACCATGTCATGAATGGGACCGAATCTCAGCATTTAAGTAAATATTAATTAAAGTTTCATTCATCTGCTGAATTGTCAATAGTGTATATCATTGATTTTATCTACTTTGTTGTATTTCTTTGCATGAAAGGTCTATATACCAAGTATTTGGGTTTTTTTATATCACACCACACAATTATGGTTATATTAGCAACATCCTACAAATTATTAGTGGTGGAAGACCCATGTCTAGGTTGATCTATTCACACACCACATCTAAGGTTCAATGTAATTTTTGAAGAGTTCCTTTTTTACTATATTAAGTATATGTAATATCTACAGCCCCGTACTATTTTGACAGACCCACTTTGATCTATTTCAGTTCTTGTATTTATTATAAAATAATTCACAAATGTGAGAAGTTTATCCAGCTGACTTGCTGTGCGCCAGGTGGTTCTACCCAGACATGTGTCTGAGGTCTTCCTTCACCACAAGCTGGACGTTGCTGTAATGATCATAAATGGTCGGGGCAATGTATGTCAAAATCAAATCTAAATAATTCACCCATTGTTAATAGAACCACTGTTTTCTTTTCTTTCTCATAGATTTTGACATTTCCACAAAAGTACAAGACTCTAGGGAAGAATTGTACAAAATTTTCACCTATCACTTCTTACAGATAATTTATTTACACTGTTTCAGATCTTGTAGAGAGAATGTTGCGACAGAGACAACCAGACGGCACAACACAGGAGGTGGGCAAGCAGTTGGCAGACTGGGTAAGTAATCAATATCTTAACCATAAGAACTTGTGACATAGAAGACCCTTCATAAAAGTGTTCCAGTCAATTATGTTTACAAAAGTACAAATTTACCTAAACCATACTGTTCAATTGGAGTACATTGCAACTGACAAGCACTGAACAGTTAGCAATACTTTGACTTAACATGAAAGAGTCTTTTTTTTTAACAGCTGTTTGTGATCAATTGCCCAAGCTATATGCAAACAGGGTTCACACGGGACTTGAAAAGTACTTGAATTTAGTTCCTTCCTTGAAAAGTACTTGAATTCAGTGTTTCCTTGAAAAACACCCCCAAAATGTACTTGAATTCCAATTGTTTTGCCTTGAATTCTTAAAAATGTTCCTTGAAAACGTGTAGTTACTCATAATGTGCGAAACCTATCAATTTGAAAATGAAATTGACATAATTAAACAATGCTTCGGTAAAAAAACGTCATAGTCGGCACCCCTTCACACCATCATAACGTTATTGATTGGGAACTGGTATCCAGCTTTTAATCAGTCGTATGACGGCACCCCTTCACACCCTGATAACATGAATTGATCAGGAACCGGTTTCCGGCTTTTAATCAGTAGTTTGACATCTTCAATAATGGCTAATATTCAAACATTATATTTGATGTTCAGCATGTCCTTGAAAAATGACATTTTACCTTGAAATTTTCTGAAAAGTATCCTTGTATTTGAAGTTGAATTTTTTGTATGAACTCTGGCAAACTTTTACAAAGAAAATAAGGTATGGTTTGGGGAGAAGTAAGGTACTAATTGCAGAACTGTGGATTGATTTGAGTCTGATAACTTAGAGTTCCCCTTGATGAATATATTTGTGTTGGGTAGATTGAAACAAATGTTTTGCTACCACATCCTAGATAAGAAGAAAACAATATCTGAAAAATAAACAGCTATCAGATAAAATACCTTATCATTTAAATTATTATTGCTACAATTTACTAGAATTTGGTCACTGCATGAAAATTTGTCCATTCATTCATATCAGTCTAAATTATGTCTATTATTCCTGGTAGCTTATTTTCTCTTTTCTTTGAAGGGCCCTTTTTTCTTTTTAGCAAACATAACTTATGAACTAAAATTCTAAATGTTTCCTTCAGGTTCCATCATTGAAAGCTTATATCGGTTTCTGTGGCAACCAGGTGTTTGGGAAGGTATTATTGGACGAAAAGAAAAATGACCCAGCAGTTGATGACTTCTTACAGAGATGTCAAGACTCTCCTTTCAGCCGGAAACTTGACCTATGGGGTCTTCTAGGTACGCAGATGTTTGGGATGCCTTATCAGAATTTGAATTTAAATTAGACATTTGTCTATCCATACATTTATACAAACATAATATTTGTCTATTCATCCATTTGTCTATCCATTCATATATTAAATCCTGATATTTGTTTGTCCATTTATGCATTTATATCTTGATAAATTTATGCAAATCTTGACATTTATTCACTTAATAATTTACTTTATAAAATTGTATGGGCAATTTTTCTGTCCATAGCATGATTCTAAATTTCAACTTCAACTTGTTTAAATCTGCACCTGTATGAAACCTTTGAAGGATCTATGATGCTTATTTTTGATACTACAAGAAAACCAAATTAAAGACTGGCCGCAATAGCTCAGGTGGTAGATTGTTCACTTGTGGATTGGGAGGTTCGTGGGTACAAACCCCGGCCGGGTCAAACCAAAGACTTTAAAGTTGGTAGTAGTGGCTTCCCTCCTTACGCTCAGCTAAGGGAACAGCTAATTTATCCTAAGGCATCATAAAAGGATTATCTATTTTTAATGAAATCTGTTTTTACATATGAAATAAATAGTAAATAGTCTTTGTAGGAAGTGGAATTTTTTAAGATACTAGTTTCATCTTTTTATTGCCATTTATCAGGCTTTTAACTTTATTTGTCTATCATCTTGCTTATTTTACAAGTATAAGGGTTGTTCCACGACTGGTTGGCCAGGTGTCAGAATAATGTGACTGGGTGTGGTATCTTGCCAGGTGTGCATATCCTGCTATACACAGTGAAGGCAGCAATATACACTGCTGTCTAGATAGAGATGCCTGATGGGACGATAACCAATGCAGAAAGCTGTAGAAGTTTATGACTTATATAGAAATTTTTTAATTTGAAATACTCTTTCATTTTCAGATGGAGTTAGGGGGAAATTTATGAAGTACCCACTACTATTAAAGAGCATTCAGAAATATGTAAGTACTAGGTTTGCAAATTATATAATCTTCCCTACATAAGATCTCCAGTTTTCTTAAATAATAGATTTCTTTTAAAGAAAAGGATAAAAAGAATCTAAAAAGAATGAGAAAGAATATGAGAAAGTATGTCGAAAAAGGTGGTAATGAAGAAAGCATGACCCATTTCAAATGTAAAATGCAATAATATAACTTATTTGTTGAACATAACATAAACAGACAATGGCATATATATAACTCTTATAAAATTGAAAATACAGCTATTGTATTTTCTAGAGGCATAATATAGGACCTTTGGTGGTAGCTCTTTCAACTTTCCTTTGTTCTGAAATCTTTTGAAAGGTATTCAGCAGGAATTGCTTTTAAATTTTGGGAAGCTGTTTTGAGGATTATAAATCGCCTAATTACCACAGAGGTCTCATTTTCTTTCCTAGAACTCTAGCATCTAACAATGCATACTAAAATAAAACTCATTGGCAGTGGAGTATTTTATGTTATTGTTATTTTTTATATATTGTAAGTTGTAAGTATTATTATATTTTTAACGATAACATCTGAAAATGTTTAACATGTTATCAAAATGATTTCATTTTTATGTTTAAAACATTGAAACCCTTTTACACTGACATCGATGTAGTTTTGATGTAGTATTGTGAACCTGGGTGGTGTGATATCGACCAAGGACAAAGTTCAAGGTCGATATCACACTACCCAGGTCCGCAAAACTACACATCGACCTAAACATAAGTATCTTCTTGTTATATACCTTTTGAATTTGAAGCATTCTGATGGTTTGATAATATTGACCTCAGCTAAACATATTCTTGCCTGCTTGCTACGTGACGCCATGTTTGTTTACAATGCATATGAACAATTAGCACGTCATGAGAATAGCAAAAGTCAACATTAATTCCCAAAGTAGTTATACCTTATTTCGGACTCGTGCAGTGCGAATCTCTCAACCAATCAACATGCTTCAAATTCATAGGGTATACAGTAATAACTAAGCATAACTACCATAATTATCCCTTTCCTGCATGTATACGCCATTTTACGCCTTTCCCAACCATTCACAATTATATGCCATTTTACGTCTTTAAAAATCATTCACAATCATCAGCAGAATCTGCATGACTAAGGTATTATGTGTTGACTGGTTCAGGCTTAAATCTATTATAACAAGTTAAACATATATTTATTAAAATCTTTTTATCTCTTTATAAAGAAAAACAACAAAAGCAAGTGAATATTCAAAATTATAGATGAACTATGAATGAAAGGGTTCACCAGTGTGAGGTGTGTGTAAAGCATCTAATTTCTATAGGAATATATAATCTTGTTTGCCCATTTTCAGTTTCATTTACTGATTTTGGTGATGAGTATAGAGTATTTCCAGAAGTACTGAATCTATTAAACATCAGATGTGAGGCATTTATATCGGGCGATATCTAAGTCATCACAAAATATCAAGGTCTCAAACGTTGTAAAGTAGCACACGAAATATGGATGTTCACGCTGGTTACATCATTTTTAATAAATATTGCAAGGACGTCTGACAGCAGAACTAGGACTTGATGAGTTATGCGCTCTTTACAACTTTTATCCATGTTTCTTCATGGCATAAAGCAAAGCGATTCCCTGAAATACACAAGTTAATACATTCTCACTAACAAATTGTTAAAGAAAAGGCGAAAAAAACAAAATATTGATTTAGGAAAATATTAACAAAAACAAACAAAAGCAATTACAAATACAATTTAAAATACATTGCATTCTCTGTCTTAACCGTTCACACAAGACACAAGGTCAAAGGAAATGTTGATGTTAGATTGTTGGTAAATTTAAAAACATAAATACAGACTGAATTTATTAATATTTTAAGTGCGTGTAACAATTGTCTTTGATATAGAAAATAAATGTTTTACCGACTATGATGTCCAACGCTCATGAAATCCTTAAATTTTCTGATCACTAGACTCTTAAGGTATAATAACAGAAAAGACCACAACAATGACGTTAAAGACATAAGTCGCGTTGATGTCGGTATTCAGTCGCCACGACGATGTACAGCAATTAGGCGCTAAAAGTTTTTTTCATAAAGCGTATGACTAAAGTAACGTCATAATTAAACATGTGTTATGATATAAGTATTTTTTATTTAATGAATCTCCTGTTAATGTCTTCAAAGTGTACATTTACAAATGTGAAACAAATATTGAATAAAATAAGAATCTCTGCTGATTCTTACAAATAGGAAGCAAAAATATTACGTGAATATTCGAAAATAAATACCAGTACCACTAGAGTACATGTAGGAATATATATAGTTACTTCTTCTGTTTGTGGTCTTAAAAATGCTTCTTCTGTGAGATTTAGCTGTTAATTGCAGCACTTATTCAAATTTCTCCTAAGTAACAGATAGCAAATTTGTCACAATTAATAGTGTTCACTAATTACCATGCAAAGTTGTCAAAGTGTTTTATTTAAGGGTAACCTTGGAAACTTCGGGAAATAAAAAGAAAGTTAATAAATGCAATTTTCAAAATTGGAAGTGGCTTTTAACTACGGCTTGTTGGCAATTACATTGGCAAATAAACAGAAATCAAGGTCAGGTTCATGTTTGTTTGGAGTCATACTTTTAGTGTTTCTTTAGTCTGCTGAGCTTGATTTGTTCAGGTTAACAGGGTTCCAATGGGAACCGAAATCTTTGTTGTCAAGTCAGTAATATGTCGGGTTCTGGTAAGCTTTGCGGAGATTTTGTTTCCTTAGCTAAATCTTGAAGTTATTTATTTGAAGGGTTTTAAATGTTGCAGTAAGTAGCTTCAGGATTTGAGGAAGGCGACTGATTATATGTCAAGTTGAACATGACTTGCCAATTGCAATAAAAGCTAGGAACTAATGGTTACTTTATTAGGCTTCGCTGCTGGAGCTGTAACTTGTTTGACATCATGAGCCATCTTGGGAAAACATTATACATAAGGCTCCTAAAAGGTGATATTGCCATCTTCCATAAATGTATGGAGAGAAATTATTTTTAGGTAAATTGGTTAAAGAGTTGCTTGTTTGTTTTTCCTTAATGTAGTTGTTGAGAATATGACTTTTTGATTTAAAAATAACATTAGTGTAGTTGTTGAGAATATACCTTTTTGGTTTAAAAATAACAGACGAAAATAACTTAATTTTTTTTGTAAATGCATTTATTATCCAATATGAATGATGTACATGGTGGCAACTATTGAACTTAATACTTTTTCTTTTCAGTGTAAAAAAAAAAGACCAGTAGCGTTGATATTTAAAGAAATTAATAAATCTGTTACGCATAAGCTCAGTCTGAAAAAAATGTAAGCTGTTTTATTTGAGGTTATCCAAATGTAGTCAATTTGTTTACTATGATGACAAATCTAGTTGGAGGTTTGATTGATATATAATGTTTTTAAGCTAGTTATCACATCTTTTTTATAAATTATTCATTTTCCACGCCAAATTAGCTTTCACTGTGTTCATGCACCATAGACAACAAATAAATATATACAAGAATATTTCTGTGCCAATTTCTGTACATTTTAATCTCGCTTCTGTGTGACTTTCTGTACGGTGTAATCATTCCTCTATGTGTATCTGCTGACAGTGTCGTGACAGTGAGGATGAACAGCATCTTGCGAGGGCCATACGGCTGGCGGAGGGTGTGGTGGGGGCTGCGGACCAGAGGACGGGCGAGGCCAAGTGTATCTACTATAGATCACGCATCACATACCTTTATGACGACCAGGTGAGACAGCCACCCTGGATGTATTGTTTCCTTCATTTATTTTCATGTTGCTTTTTCTCCTCTTTCCACCTTTTCCTGAATAATTTACTTATCATTGTTTTCAATTTGTTGTATATTTTCATATGTCTTTATTTATCAAATTGCCCATTTATGTTGTCACAATAAAACACTTTAGAGTAAACAAAAGCATCTCTGTTGTTTAAAATAATGCAACACAAAATTAAATTTTGAGAGACAATTAAAGCTTATTTTTCACATTTGCGATATTTGCTGTGTATGCAGTTTTGTTGGTAAGTCTGCCTTCATGTTACACTCAGACCTAAGTTAAACTTCTGTTAGAATTGAGCATTTTTTCCTTTCTTTGATCATATTTTCTCTTGTCTATTTCTCACTATATTTTGTAAAAGGAAGACTCCTTGACAATAGAGCTGTTATGCTAATGAATTCTTACTGATAATAGGTGGCGTTGTGTTTTAATGTAACGTTATACAGAAGAGGTATTACGGTACATATTTGTTTACCTTTGTCTAGACTTGCTGTTGTAATCCACAAGCAGCTGTTGCTGACATAATATTAAGAAAACATGCTATACAGTTTTAAATATAATAAAACATGCATGTATTTATTGCTGGTGCCAGGAATAAAGAACCAGTGTATTTCAAAGAAATAATGGTGATACCATAATTACTTGCATTTAGTGTACTCCAGCACATTTCTGTATAGTTTTTGTTTAATTTCTCTTTTTGTATACCTCCGAAGGGTTGTATTTTAGTATAGTATGCGTCATCTGTTTGTCGTTTAGCAGTTTCTTGTGCTGATTTTTCCTCTTTTATTTCTCGATGGAAGTTGTATTACATTTTGGTTGTACATGAAGTTCAGATAACTCTGATTGAAATGTTTGTTCCAGAGAGATTGACCTTTTTCTTTTTTGATCAAATTCTTTTTTTTAATATAACTCTTCCTTTATTTCTCAGTTGATTGATTTTTTTTTTTTGATTTTTTTTTTAAATCGCCCTAGTGGCTTGACCTTCAGGAATATTTACTCTGCCTAAAATCTTTTTTGTTTTAATGTTTTGATTGTATTCATTTTGCACTGACACTGGACATAAAGATTAAAATATGCAGACTGTCACCACTCGGCCACATGAATCCCTTTGTTTTGATCTTTAAGTTGGGAATGTGTGGACTGTACATTAGAGTGCTCACTACTACACTAGTATTTATGGTACATTATATTTTAGTCTAGCTGGCTGACTGGTGTGTTTTTCTTCTCGTTTTGTAGAGACATCCAGATATAGAAGACTCCTCCTCTCTGCTTGGTAATGGCATCCTGAAAAACAACAAAGGCAGTGTAAGTAGTGATATTGAATTTATACTAGTTTTTTGTGTGTGTGGGGGGGGGGGGGGGGGGGGGGGTTATAAATAAAAAGGAATTTGATTAAAAGTCAAAGATTTTTATTATTTCTTTCAGTTCAACTAAAACAGTTTCATGTTAGGTGTTTCTTTTGAGACTTTTGTCACTTTAAAAAATAGTATATACCGACCAAGGCATGCTAGTGCTAGATCATGGTGCTATTTAAAGTTAAAGCCACAGTTTTAAACCCCATATTTTACATACCATGAGTACTTTAATAGAGCCCAATTCTAAATAATTAAGAAGAATAATTACATTACCGGACCTGGTAGCGCCATCGATAGATTGTTGGCTCAAGGTACAGGAGGCCCCAAGTTCGATCCTGGGCCAAGACATACCAAAGTCATTAAAAATGGTAATAGTTAGCTCCCTAGCTAAAGCAAATATAAGGGTAGACTGGGTGTAGTATCATGCCAGGTGTTCACAGCATGCTATATACAGTAAAGGCAGCACTATATCTGGTTCAAATGAACACCATCTCCAGATAACTGAAATACTGTTGGTGGGACTATAAACCTAATAAACATCATGTTAGTTTTATCAAAGTTATTAGTCCCCTACCGGTGTTTACACCGGAGGGGACTATAGGTTTACCCTCTGTCCGTCAGTCTGTCTGTCTGTCTGCTAAAAATCTGGATCCTTTGATAACTTGAAGACTATTAAAGCTAGGCGCATGAAACTTGGTATGTTAGTAGGTAGCAATGTGTACAATATGCACGTGCAAAATTTGGGTCGCTACCTTGAAGGTCAAGGTCACAGCATGACCTTGAAGCAAAATCGTGTCCGGCCCATAACTTTGTTATTTGAAGTCGGATTTTAAAACTATTTCAAAGAAATGATCACCATATTGAGATGACGTGTTGCGAGCAAGATTTGGGTCGCTACCTTGAAGGTCAAGGTCACAGCATGACCTTGCAGCAAAATCGTGTCCGCCCCATAACTTTGTTATTTAAAGTCGGATTTTACAACTAATTCACAGAAATGATCACCATATTGAGATGACGTGTCGCGAACAACATTTGGGTCGATACCTTGAAGGTCAAGGTGGCAGCATGACCTTGCAGCAAAATCGTGAAGTTTTGGATAGTGCATTCAGGTGCACTTACCTTAAATGATAGTGCATTAAGGTGCTCATACCTTAAATAAAGGCCAAAAATAAATGTCATGATAAGTTAACAATTATTTAGGCCAGGTGAATTAAAAAAAATTATGTGAACCCCAACTATTGTTTGGGTGGGAGGAGACTATAGATTTGCCCTGTCTGTCTGTCCATTTGTCCAACAAAAAATCTGGATCCTGTGATTACTAAAATAACTGTTTGAGCTACATTGATGGAAATTAAATATAAATGGCAATAAACAGGAGCGTATGATAATTAAAGAACTTTTTGAGGGACCGGTAGGGGACTACTGTATTGCCCGCAATACTATCAAATGCTTGTTTACCGTCATACTCATTTGTTCTTTTTTTAATACTAACAATCTACTAAAACGATCTAACAATCTTTGTTGATAACATGCTTTGAAGCCAATAATTCTTATATAATAAATCTTTTTATGTTCTTATATACAAATATTTACAATAACTTCAACATTCATCTGTTTTTAATATATTAAAACCCCAGATGGCCAAGCTGCACACCTCAGTTCAGCTGGAAGACCTAAAAAGTTTGCCCTGACCAGGACTCATTATAAGTTAGCAGCTAACTGCTCAGCCACAAGGACTTCCCATTTGTAACTGATTTCAACTGTTTCCCTCTCCTGTTTTTCAGAAACTGCAGCTGTTCCTATTTGATCGAGTGTTGGTGGTGACACGACTTGTGTGCCACGGTGGCCAGCAGTATTTTCAGGTGTACCGGGACCCGATCCCCATGGGGGACCTCGTCTGTGAGAACCTCAAGGATGGGGAGGTCCGCATTGGATCCTTCCGCTCAGCTTTCACCTCATCACAAACATGTGTGTAATTCTGTATATTAGATATTAATAATAGATATTAATAATAAAAAAAAACAGAGAAGTGGAGAGAGTTACCCTCAAGGAGCGAGCGTCTTTATAGGGTCCTTATGAACATTCACTTTTTCCTTTATCCACCAACCCCACACCACTCCACCACCCCACACCACTCAACCACCCAACACCACTCCACCACCCAACCAAATGAAAAAGAAGTTTGTTTTTTTAAATATAAGTATGAAAGACAGATGATGATTAAAAGACACATGTTGCGTTAAGGAGGAAGAATTTCAGGGTTACATTGGGCTTCTTGCACTCAACATTTACTACATACCAGCTGTTTTATTTGGGGTCTCCCGCCACTAATAATAAGCGAGATATCACTAATATGACCATAATTGTGTCGGTGCGATGTAACAAAAAAACAAACAAAACAAAACTTAGTCTCTATGTTTTTACATGTAAAAAATTAAAAGATTTGTTGGTTTTTTTTAGTCAAGATCAGTTGCATACATTTTATTTTATTTTAACTTAACACTTAATAACCTTTGCAATTATAATAGAATACTTTTTATGTAAATGCTTTTTGGTGCAAAAAATAAAATTAGTATAATTTTATTCTTCAGCCAAAAATGTGTTCCGAGTGTCATTTCGAGACACCAACAAGGGGCAGTCGCACACACTGATGTGTACAGACGAGCATGATAAACGACAGTGGTTACAATGGATCAATAAGGCCATACAAACATATAGCGACACATCAAGAAGCAAGGAGGATGGTTGATGCGAGGGCATGACCTCACAGTTTCGGATCGGAATGTTCGCAACGCATGCTCAATGTGCCTGGAAGAAGACCTAGATCAAATGCTCTCAATTCATGTCTCACTGCATGGTAGTAGAAGACATTGACACAAGATTGTGTATGATGATATGGGGATATTTTCTGCACAATCGTTTACGACATCAGGAGTCAACTGACACCTGTAAAAAGGACAACTGTAACTGGTAGTTGAGATTTCTCATGCCGAGAGTGCAGAAAACTTTTTTGTAGATTTTGCAAAGATTTGTATAGGGCTCTCTCGCTATGGAACAAGGTGGTACAACAAGTTGGAATGTTTTTTTCCTAAAGGTCTGAGATTAAACCGAAAAATGACACGGGAATAAGTCACTTGTGATTAATGTAGTATTGGTGTTTTTTAATAGATGCCTGTTAGATTTAGATGGTAGAGGGGGACTTCATGTTGATGTAACAAGTGTAGCTGAACACCTGGTTTTAGCGACACTTATTAGTTATGTCCAATAGCAAAAGGTCTGGTTTTATTTTTTGTAAAGAGAATTCACTTTTATGTATGTTAAATTGTGACAAATTATTAACATCGCTGTTGTTAGAAACATAATTATAATGTACTTTTTTCAAAATTGGAAAAAAAAAAGACTGGGAAAAAAAATGGTATAAAATCAAAACAGAAAACCAAAGAAAATAAAAAGAACATCAATTCCCTTAATAATTATGTATTGTTTTCATTATAAAAGCTTTGAGAGGAGTTACTGAAGAAGGTTATATTTTATAGGTTATATTTTATAAAAAAATTCTAAGATTCTATAAATACACATAATTTAATGACATGTCATGATAGATTCCTAAATTAACTGTTAACTTTTTTTTTTTTTCATTTAATTGTTTGCACTTTTAGTTAGATGTTTTTTGTAATAGTGGTATTAATTGTTTTTATACAGACAATTTTTCTTCAATGGAAGGAAATAGGAAGATTTTATTTTAGTGGATATAGGTACATTTGACCCTCAACCTAATGGTTGGTAGTTTTGTCTTAGTATTCGTAAGGTGTTCATGTGACAAACTTCAACAAGTTGTTCAAATATCAAATGTACATGTTTAGAACATTCATATCATTAATGTATTTTTCGTTGTACTTCAATTTTAATACTCAATTTTGATTGTCAACTTTTTTTGTCAAACACCCTAAACATTTTTGTGTCTGTTTTTTGCTTATATTTTGACAGTTTTATTTGGACTTTCTTTTTCTTTAAATATTCTTTTTCAAATCTTATTTTATGTTTTGGCAACATTTGTTAAAAATTTTTTGTAATGGTATATTTTTAATCAAGTTTTCAACGAAAATCCTGGTTATAAGTGGGTTTTTAGTGGGCGGGCGGCACCAAACAGAGGATTTCCGGTCAATAACTTCAGTTTGGATAAACCAATCTTGCTGAAATTTTGGATATAGCAAGCTTGCATGAAGACCTAGCTTGGAATTGGATTTGGAGCCAGTCGGATCAAGGTCAAGGTCACTGTTACTAAAAATAGGAAGAAAAAAAAAGATTTCCTGTCAATAACTTCAGTTTGGGTAAACCAATCTCGTGAAACTTGGATATAGCAAGCTTGCATAAAGACCTAGCTTAGGATTGGATTTGTGGCCAGTCAGATCAAGGTCAAGGTCACTGTTACTAAAAAATAGACAGTTTCCACTTAATTTTCTTTTGTTAAATCGTTGAAAACCTGGTTTCGTGGCATGGCTACGTTTCTTGTTTTAAACATTAGTTGAAGCATCACTCTTAATCATAATAGGTTTTTCTTCCACAATTTTGATGACAATGTTACCGGACATAATCGGTGAAATAGTGGAATGTAGCTTATTGTAGTTCTTGTATTTCTTGGAGTCATTAAAGTGCCATCTGAGACCATCCTGATGTATTGGGTGTCATTATTTTCTTCATTGTTGGTAATCACTATCTCCAAGAGTGTCTGCCTCCTTGTTTTTTTGGGGGGGTGTTTTTTCTGTGTACCATATGTTCCCATGAGTGAGCCCTTGGCAGTTTTACTACCATATATTCTTAGATATACTACGCATTTTATATTTCCTACCATAGTATCTCATTTAATACTATTTGAATTTTGGCTATCATACACCATCTTCTAATTGCCATTTACAGTTTTTTTTCTCATAAATTTATTGTTTTTGTAAAACTGTAAAAAGCAAATTTATCTATTTTAATTTTCTCCAATATGTAAACTATGAAAGGTTAAAGCCTTGATATTTTCACATGTTTGATCACAAGAAAAACCCACCTGGAACACTAACTCATAACTTGTTACAGGACCTTCTCATAACTTTTAAATTATTAAATTTTGAAACCTGATTGAAATCAAAAGCCTAAGATTAACATGTACAACATCTTACCACCATTAATACAAATATTCTATTATTCATTAAGCTATTTGGACATTAATTAAATTACCTTGATGTTACAGATACGTTTGACATGATTTTCTTATTTGTCAACTGGTACCTTGATGTAAGATTTATTATATTAAGACCTTGCAGAAGAGAAGAAATATGGTACTTTTGTTGATAATCAAACTTGTTTTAACTTTTTGGGGTGCAAGTTATCTAGTAATTGTGCCATTTTATTGTGTGTAGTGTCTCTCATCATTGGTTTCATCGTTATGCCAGTCTTATTATCTCCATTTTATATTGGAAATTAATGACCCTCTCTTCATGGTCGGTGTTGGTTAATCCTTTTTTAAAGGTCAAGTTCTCGAAAGCAGTCAAAGATGTTGACTTTAAAATTTTTCATACACTTCAAAACTTGTCAAAAGCAGGACTTTTTGCACAAGGTGTGGTATGGTCTTCCAGCTGACCTGCATTTTGCCGGTGGTTCTACCCAGACATTTGTCTAACGTCTCCCTCCACCATAATTCCGATGTCTATATGATGGCCTTAATTGTTGCACTGCAATGTTATTCTAACAAAACAATTTTTTTATAAGGGCAGGTAATTCTTAAGTAAATTTTGTGTCAGTTATCCTCCTTTTTCAACTTAAATTTAGTATGAACTATCCAGCACTGAGAAAAGTGGAGCATGCTGTCAACAGATAGCTCTTCTTTTATATGTGGTGAGTTTATCCCTGGACTTTGAGTAGACTAGTCTGTTATTATCTTTTGGAACTTGCTCTTGTTACATGTGTGTCTCATATGTTGTCAGTAATTGACAGGGCAACATTTCATATAAATTTATGATTGCATTATGACATGAATTTTGTTTTCCAGTACAAATGTTTATTATGTTTGGATGTAGATGTGATTTGATTTGTGGCCAGTATACTTGTGAATGTGTCTTGTGGTAAAATAATGGTGTTGATTTATTTTTGCTTATAAATGAATTTTAGTTGTCAGAATGTATTGTATGTAAAATGACTTTGATCCATATTTGTTGGTGCATTTTTGTTTAGAAACAAAAGAAAAGAAATTATACAATTTGTAAAGGTCATCATCATATATATTTTGTCATATTTCAGCATTTTAAAAAAAATAAAATTTCATATCAATGACAGTGTGAATCAATTCCATCATGTGAAGTTTTCACGTATTTATTAATCATAGACATTTGCAATTCCGATTCATTCCACAGAACATAAAATGACATTTGTATCATTTAAAAATCATATAATCTTTAAGATAAATATCATGATATTTGGTGCATTGTATTTTGTCAGTATAATCCTTGACCTTTCTGTTTCATATCTATACATACTTTTTCTACTCCATACTGTCTGAAGTTTACTGTTGCATCTGAGAACCTGTATATTTATCAACATTGTTGTTAATTCATGATGAATTGACATTTTAGTGTAAGATTAGTAGTTGGTATAAGGCAATGCTTAACAATGCAATCTACTTGCTAAAGGAATTAAATACTTTGTAAGAAGACAGAATGGTAATGATGCCAAGACCATTTTTACTCAAAAGAAAGACATTTATTCATTTTCATTGCTGAAATAATTTAAATATTTTTTTTCCTATTTTTTTTCCCTATTTTTTCTAATTTTCTTTTGTGTGTTTTAGCATTGTTTTGCTGGCATAGAATTAACAATGTACCGTTACATTTACCGTGCTGAACTACCTTTATGATTCCTGTCCATGTAATTTTTATTCCACTGTTCTGTCATTGGCCTTAGCTCGAGTTGTACAAATACTTCATAGAATTCTATTTTCCGCCTAGCACCTTAACAACACTTAATGTTTATATACAATTATCATTGTGTCTCTGGGCTTCACAGTTTGTTAATTCTTAAAACCGTTTGCTGATGTCATTGATTTATTTTTAAAGGCAGCTTCTTATATTTATTTTGTTTTTAATCATTATATTTGACTTCTGGTTTTTTCTGTCCAGAAAAAGTTACATGTCTAGGATGTGTTTCTATAATGGTCATCTTTTATACTTTCAGCTACCTTTGTGCATTCTCACATATTTTGACATAAGGTTTTTGCTTGTTTGCTTGTCAATGCCATTCGTATCTTAAGTACCACCTACTGGATGTAATAATAATTCCTCAGTTTTTCTTTTTTTTTTTTTTTTTGTTCCTTGAATTTCTACTACTGTTTCTAGGGGGCATAATGGCGTAGTGGTAGAGTCGCCGATTTGTAACTCCTCTGACTGCTTAGCCTCATACCGCGTGGGTTCAAGGCGAAGGACTTAATGTGGGAAGGTCTTTCAGCTGATTTGCGGTGCGCTTGTGGTTCTACCCGGACATGTGTCTGGGGTCTTCCTCCACCAAAACACTAGACGTTGCTTTAATGATCATAAATAGTCACTGCAAAAACAAAACAATACTACTGTTTCTCTTTATTCTATTTTTTATACCATCATACCGGTATTTCATGTTTAACAATTTCTTCACTGCTTTGTTTGTAAAAAAAGGCATAAACGGCCTCCTGTAATCTGTTTGTTACCTAGCATACTCTTCTCTTCCCTATTTATATCAGAAATGTCCCATATTCTTACACTTGTTATATTTCTCAGTATATTTGTTTTCAGAAGGTAGGTTATTGGAGTTATTTTGTTGTAGATTATTGCAATGTTTATTAAGTAGATAACTTCGATGTTAACTTGTAGGTTATTGCAGTGTTATATTTTTTTCTGTAGATTATTGCAATGTTTATTCATTATATTGATGCAATTCTTTATTTTCTGTATATTATTTCTTGCCTTATCATGACATTTTAATGTATTTGGCCTCTATACTTATGTTTGTAAACATGTGTGTAATTGTATGTACACCATTACCCTGTACCTAGTATTATTATCTTCTTGCATTATTTAACCCATACTAACAAACATATCCTTTTATACCTCATGTATTCATCCATATTCATCTATCTATTTTCTTTTCTCTCCATCTTGTCTTTCATATAAACTTTGTTTAATTCTTTTTTCTTTCAAGTAGTTATCCTTAGTAGCATATTATCAAAAATGTTATAAAGTCAACTTAATAAATACAATGTTAGATAATTTCTTTTTGAAGCTACAGTTTCTAGAAAATACTGTTTTGATTAATTTTTAACTTGTTTTGCTATCTTATGCAACTGCCTGCCATTTTCTGTTTTTTGAAGAGTTGTGTTCCAATAATAATACAAAAAAAAAAAAATCATTGGAAAAAGAAAGCATTTACACATAGTTTTAATCCACAACCATTGTAAAACTACTGTATTTGTGAAGTTATAAGGGTTCATAAACGTCTTATTTAATAGCCATCATTATCTCCCTATGAAAACATGTAAAGACCTCATTGAATATTAATTAGCCACTACTACCATTCTCTTCATAACTTTATTGCTAACTTTTCAGTCATGTATTTCTTTCTAATGACTGTTTTAATTCATTATTAAGAACATTATTTTAAATGGCCATTTAAAGTTAATCTATATGGACAGATTTACTGAGAGAGGTATATATTTCTCTCAATTACTCATCACTATTTTAATTTAATATTGTTTTAAAATCTAATTAAAATCACCAACCCAAACTCCTACAAAAGAAAGGAATAGCTTTTTTATGTTAAAATCAAGAGATATAAAATTGAGTACTTCAATGAATATCCATTTTATGTACTTTAAAATAATCAAGTAATTTTTGCTGACCTTCAGAGAAAAATTGGTGCCATAGTAACACATGCAACCAGTCTGCATTTAATTACACAAATCACAACAGTTTTATGTGTGTAATAATTTTTTTTGCTAAAATGCTTACAAATAATTTTTTATTTGCTGCCTTAATCTAATTTAGCTGTACATTTATTCAGGTACATTGTGCTTTTGTCCAATGTTTGATGCCAAATCTTAGAATGATCCATTGCTATTGAAATGCTAAGCCTGTCTTTTTGTTCACTTTTGCAACAAGCTCTAGTCACATTACTTTTTCAGGTAGGTTATAATTTAACCCAAATATGCGGCCATACTTTTCCCCCCCAGCATTTAATAGTCCTATATAGGTATTATAATAGCTGTATTTCATAAATCTAAAATAGTATTTTACTAATAATTTAATTAGTGTTATTCACCTACATCCAAGTTGCATTTTGTCGAAAGATTTGGGATTTGGTCCAGCAAGATAATATTTTGGTAACTGACAGTTTTTCAATCAAAAATTACTACCTGTACTTTTCATACCAAAGTAAGCATTATGCTGCTAAAGATACTATATTTTTTAATATTAAAGTCAGTATCAGAATCTTATGAACATTTGTTTAAGACATTGTATTTTTTAATTAAGAGCCATCCTTGTGCATTGAATGTGGTTTTCTCTCAATAAATTGACATCTGATTGTGTTAAAAAGAAACTTGTTTTAAATGAAGATATACACTTTTAGACAACTATTTTTTTCCTGGTTCATCTTTATCCTGTGCCTTCATATTTAAAACTACTACCCTTTTAAAACATTATCTAAGAATAAAACACTATCTTTCATCTTATCTTGTGTTTTTCTTACTGATCCATTTGTCAAACAAGTAAAAACCCATTATCGGGTCGCCCATGGCCAAGCACTTAGAGTCGCTGACTTGTAACTCTTCACTTCCTTACTGCTTGGGTTCGAGTCCCAGTAGGGGCAAGAACTTCCATGCAGGGAGGTTTTCTGGCTAACCTGTGATGCACTAGAGGTTCTTCCCAGGGGCCTTCCTCCAACAATAATTAGCTAAACGTTGCCAATATAACTATAACTGTGTCCGTGCAATTTAAAAAAAACCATACCTCGTCACTAAACCACTGTAAACTTTCTCACAACCATAAGATTATTAGTAAATCCCAAGACTATGCTTTGTAAAAAAGTTGTCCTTTGTGTACGAATCCAATATATGTAATGTTCCAAAATGAACAATTTGAACACGGCCCACACTTGGGAGGGGCACCCATGGCATAGTAGTAGAGTTGTCAGTTTGTAACTTCTCTGACTGCTAAGCCTCTCACTGCGTGGATTTGAGTCCCGTTCAGGGCAGAGGACTTGATGTAGGAATGTCTTCCAGCTGACTTGCTGTGTGCCAGTGGTTCTATTCAGATTTCAGATCAGATCCAACTTTACTAAGTGTATGAAGTGATTACTAAAAATGAAAAGACTGGTTACCACTGCATGGAAATTAATTTAATCCATTTTTCTATCTATGATAATCTGATCATATTAGAAAATATGATAAAGGGTAAATTTGCTATTTATTCAAATAACTGATTTAGCAGTAAAGTATTTAATAATACGTACTTAAATAATCTAATTTGTATTGACTTTCTAAGTAAAATGGCCCAAGACAAAAGTTCCTTCAATTAATCGCACCAGTACAAGTCTAAAGCACACAATTAGTGGTTGAGCTTCTTGACTGCAAAGAAAACATGCTTGTTTCCAATCACAACTCCTCAAGTTATTCTGTCCTGGTGCAGTGATATGTACAGAATTGTAACTTTTTGTCTCCAGAAAAAAGGTATTTGTGTAATAGGACTATTGTGCTCTATTAACTTTCATATACCAAATAACAGCTGTAATTTAATTTAATTAGAGATGACAAAAATATTTATCCTTGTTTTGATGAGGTCAAAAGCAGTAGCATGTGTATCGTGCTGGGTTTTCCTGCCATACATTCTAGTGATAATACGAGAATGATCCAAGATGTTTCTATTGGCTTGTTTGTGATCACTTAATGTAAGTATGAATAGAAACTGTCAAACAACAGGGAGGCAGAGATGCAAATAATGGTTTGGTTTTGTTACATCGCACAAACACTATTTTGGTCACATTAATGATGTCCAGCTTATTATTGGTGGAGGAAGACCCCCAGATTTATGCCTGGGTAGAACCACTGGCACACTGCAGGATTGCTGGAAAACCTCCCCATATGGAAGTCCTCACCACAACTGGGACTCGAACCCATGCGTTGAGGTGCTGAAAAGTTATAAGTCAACCACTCTAAACGCTCGACCACAGGCAACCTGGAGATATAAATAAATTGTAGATACAGCCATTCTCATGGAATTCCTCTAAAAAAAAACACCTTTTAATGATTTATATTTATTCATGTATATACTTGAGTTTGACTTGTCTCTATCACCATCATTCACAACTTGTAACATTACAGTATTTGATGGAAAAAAATAAAATGGAAATAGAAAAAATACACAAGGAGATTTTTTTTCTCAATTACTTATAACAGTATTAGCTAACAAGATACTACAATTTGGGACACACTTCAAATTAGGCAGTCCCTATGAAATATTGGAAAAACTGGAGTGTATATGTGTGCAAATTTGCTCAGCTATTTTTTTTATTCACTATATTTCTTAACATTTCTTATCTAATACTGTCATTTCTTTATAGCAGAGTCAGGCTGCTGCTGGAAACACAGCTATCTCAACTCAATTACCATAGATACTTCAATTCATTGCATCTTGATAAACAAGTGCGATGCAAGTTGGAGCATAATATGTTCAAGAGTCAAGTGCACCTGAATATGAATCCTCTAAGAAATTATGTTGAAATATAAAGAAGGAGTTGTTTGTGCATTAGTTGCTGCATAAAATAATAAACAATTGGCAATAACTCTGGATTAACAAAGCCAATCAAAGTAATCTCACCATTTCTATCAACTGCAGTATACGTCAATATCATTTATCAATTCAAGAAATTTCTCAAAGAAGTGATTGAGCAAATTATCCACACAACAAACTGCTAACAGGAAAAGGGTTATAGGACTTAAGTGTATAAAAAGGTATACAATCTGATGATTATCTAACATAAACATCCTGCAGGCCAACCCCTTGCATGTGCACAGTTGAAATATTCCCGAGGGACTGCATATCTGAAAACTAGCCTAATTCTGTAGAAAAATGTGTTTAATTATTATTACCAACTTCTGTCTTGTTAAAAATTAGTTACCACTAAGGTTAAAGTTACTTTAGTACTGCAGATGACAATATGGTGATAGAATCCACGTTCATAACAAAAACAGAAAACAAAAGAGCTTGTAGAACGAAGATCTACATCACAAATTCAATCATTTTAGTACAGAAACAATTCTTTACAAATAAAATATTATGTCAATGTGTTTATTTTAAAGCATTCCTAAAAATATTTGGTAAAAGATGAAGGGAAAAAATGGGGTCAGAATGGTTTGCATAGACCAGTTTATTTTTACAATTAATTAGGTTTAAATGAAAACTATTGATCTGGACTAATGATAGAACATTATATGGAACAAAATTAAGCAGTCTTCTAATGAAATCATGGGAAATAATGCCAAAAAAAAATACATAAATAGAAACAAGCCATATACATATACATTTCATGAGCGCAATTTGGTAAATATTGAAGTAAATGTATCTTACAACGAAGTAATGCAACAAAGGACACTGATGTGTCTGCGAAATAAAACATAGAAACTTTAAAAAGAAAAAAAAACAATTTTTTGTAAGTTGCTGGATATGCATGTTGAAAATGACGACCACAGGGACCAAGGTCATAAAATAATTTAAAAACGCCTGATTGGTCAATTGTTATTTAAATATGACCAATCAGATGCTAGAGGTTGATAAAGTTAACGCCTATAATGTCTTCTAAGCTATCTGCTAAGCACCTGATTGGACAAGTGTAATTAGGCCTGTCCAATCAGATGCTAAAGATTGGTAAGATAAAGCCTCAACCATTTCTCAGTATCTGATTGGTCAATATTACTGGTAATCTGTTTGACATCAGACCAATCAGAATTTGATCACTGCCTCAAAGTTAATAAATCCTGTGGTCAAGCTTAATAAAACCTGCTTTCAAAGACAATGACTAGATTCCCCTGATTTATGTCAGAAGATCAGAAGACCAAAACAAGGTAAGCATTATCAATCAGGTATCTTACTTCTCTTTCTCAAAATATAGTCCATTTACTTAAAAGAATGGGTGAAATTGGCAACTCCTTAGTCAAGTTATAACCATAGTCTAACAACTGAAATTTTTACAATACATGGACATAATTGCTGAATACTTTTAAGATGGTAACATTAAAAAATAAAATTTTATATAAAATAAATAAATATACACTTCAAACAGTACAAGCAAAGAGCTGAGTAGTCCAAATAAAAAGACATTCTAGCATTAAAAAGTATTAAGGGAGAAATACTGCAGGTAAGGAATCCATTACTGTTTCAAGTACCTACAATATAGAGTTTAAAAGAGAATTCTGGGATAAATTGCAATGTCTTATAAATATGCCTTTTCTAGAGCTCTTGAAAAAAATATCTTCTGATAAATTCTAACAATGATTGGTGGGATCATATTAATACTAAATAAAGGTAAGTTAACCTTTAAAATCCACATTATGCAACTGTTACCATATAAGGTTTACATTTTTAGGTGTTACTTGTTTTAAATAGATTAAGGTTTCCTATTCACCATGACAATGAATAAATCATTAAATTATTTTACAAAATTTTAACATAACAATGCATTGTGTGAATATAATACAAAATTATTGCTTATATTTGTACAATAACTATATTTCCTACAAGCTCAAGTAGCCTTTATAATATGACAATATTGTAAAGACAACAACTGACCATTCTACAATCCACAAGGTACAGGTATACATTTACACAAATACTACATTTACACATGTTAATGGAAGTACTTAAAGTCAAAAATCACTTTCAATGAAGATAATTTCAATAATATATGCTAATATGTAAAAATTATAGCAAAATATTTACTTTCAAACTGTCACATTTTTTAAATTTTATTTTTATCATGTTTGAATGTGATTTAGAACTTTTAAGTGAATGTTATCTTAAAGCATTGAAAATAAAAATCCATTTGTACAAAACAATTACCCAAAACAATACACAGCAACGAGTGGTAACAAGACTACAATAGTATGCTTTACTTTCTTGATTATTGCCGCAAACTTAAAAACAAATTTATTTTATAAACAAACCTTAAATTCTATAGGATTATATAAAACAAAGTTTTAACATTTCCAATATGAAATAATCTCATATCATATGAATGGTAATATTATTTATTGCAGTGCTTCCATACAATTTACCTGTTTTCTCATTAGAAATAAAAAAAAAAATGCATTTTTTTGCTTATCACACAATCTAAAAAATATAGATGATAAAAGTCTTTAAAAAATAAGTTGAAAACATGTCAAGTGCACTTTTCCCCAATTATTTTGTTGATACAATGTGACAAGTTTTCTCATTGCCTAGCTAATTATGTTAATATTTTACTTGCACTATACAAAATGTATCACTTATAAGGCATTGTGCAGATTCAGTAATAAATAATTTAAGGGGAAACAAAGCTTTTCCAAGTTAAAACAAACTATTAATTGTTGATAGTGTTTCTCTCCTCTTTTATTTCTCAGTCACCTCCCTCTTTTATTTAATCTTAAAATATTATCTCTTCCCCACACACTTACTCTCCTTTCTCTCTCACTCCACCTTTTCTCTTTTTCTCTTCTTACTATCTCCACTCTCTTTCTCAGTTTTAATTCTTTTAAAACATAATTCGCCATGCAAGCTGTAAAATAATTCACATTTATTCTTAGGATGGTCTCAGGAGAAGGCTTGAGGGCCATTATGAATACACTTATTAGCTAAGAAAGCAAGACCAACTTGCTTTAGTCCGTAGCATAACAGTTTAACCCTTTCACTGCCAACAAGATGGGTTGACCCGTCCGCACAAAATGTTATGTATACTGCCATCAAGATGGGTTGACCCGTCCGCACAAAATGTTATGTATACTGCCATCAAGATGGGTTGACCCGTCCGCACAAAATGTTATGTATACTGCCATCAAGATGGGTTGACCCGTCCGCACAAAATGTTATGTATACTGCCCTCAAGATGGGTAAGTCCGTTTCGGAAATTCCCAAATATGTTAAATAACCCAGAACTAAATTGACATCACACATTTTATATATATTCGACCAATGACATTTCGTTATGCAGATACGTGGTCAAAATTAGAAAATACATCACTGATATGTGTTTGTGATGAATTTCGAAGCAAGGATGGTGGTATTTTCCATACAAAATTTCTCCAAAATGGTGGACGGCTATGCCGTGAGTGGTAGTTAAATAAAGTTGAGGTGAGTTGATTTGAGTAGCAATAAAAAAAACAAAAATTTGTCCAGAAAACCTAAAATACACTTGACAGAAGACGTTCTTTGTATGTCAGATAATGAAACATCGGATGGTATACTCGAATGCTTGGAGAGTGACGGTTCCTGGCAATACGGGTACATATTGGAAATTTAATGCCTGGCAGTGACAGGGTTAATGAATACATTAAAATAATGTATTAAAAAAGAAAATAATGTAGCTAGTGCTCAGACAGCCCCCGCTAAAGAGCTATCTTATCTTAATCTACAATTTTTTGTTTCACCTAATTGTAAATTATATAGATGATTTCGTGCCTTAACCCAAGTCCTGTCTTAAACTGAAGTCGTTTTTTTCATTCAAACAAATATAAGCTTTTTCAGGAAAGTCAAAATGCCTTGCAAAGTTAAAGCATGTAAATTATTAGACTTTAAAGAAACTGTTTAGTGAAATCCATGATTTAAATAATCTAGTGAGTTAGAAAATATTGGTTTTAATGTTTCAAAAGATTATTACTTTCATTTTAACCATCTACATAAAGGCCCTGAAAATTTGTTTCATTAAAAAAAAAAAACACAACATGATTTTGACATAATCCATTAATAAGCAACTAGCTAAAAGCCCTTTATAGTTTTTTTTTAGTCTAAGTAATGTTGTTCACAAAAGGCCCCTTTGAGTGTTGAATGACTGCTTCATGTAGGAGTCTCAAGGCAGGTTCTAGTCTCGAACCTTCAACCCTCCATAGGCACCAGGTCTTCTGGCTCAACAAACTGCACAACCTCGTCATATACAAGCTCTGAAACATCATGTTTTATCAAAAGTTAGCCACCTTGAACTTCAACAAGCTCTGATAAACCTTTAAACTCTTTGGGAAACAGTTCCAGTTAGGGCAACATTCTAACAGGCCTTGAACTTCAACAAGCTCTGATCAACTTTTAAACTCTTTGGGAAACAGTTCCAGTTAGGGCAACACTTTAACAGGCCTAAGACTTCAACAAGCTCTGATCAACTTTTAAATTTTGGGGGAAACAGTTCCAGTTAGGACAACACTTTAACAGGCCTTGAACTTCAACAAGCTCTGATAACCTTTTAAACTCTTAGGGAAACAGTTCCAGTTAGGGCAACATTTTAACATGCCTCCTAGCTTGCATCAAGAAAAAGTGTTCTGTTTACATGAAAATGATATAAATAAAGGACTAATTTTTGTTTATTGGGTTTATCGTCCCGACAACAGTATTTCAGTTACCTGGAGACGGTGTTCACTTAAAGCAGATATAGTGCTGCCTTCATTGTTTATAACATGCCGTGAACACCTGGCATGATACCACACCCAGTCACATTATCCTGACACTGGGTCAACCAGTCATGGAACTACCCTTATATTTGCTTGAGCGGTAGCAAGGGAGCTATACCATTACCATTTAATGACTTTGGTATGTCGCTGCCCAGGATCGAACCCATGGGCCTACCGTACCAGGAGCGGATGCTCTACAGATTGCGCTACAGGTTTGGTAAAAGGACTAAATGATGAAAATAAAGGTCTAATGAAGAAAATAAAGGACTCTTATTGAAATCTGTTAAAAAAAACAAAGAGCACAGAAAAACCTTGTCTACAGAAGAACAGATCAAGAGATGGATGTGACTTTAATACAGCCCCCATATACTCCATATCTGGGAATTAATAATTTTTAATAACAGTACAAGTGAACAGTGTTGTTGGAACGTCAATGTCGGCCACAAATTTCATACTACTACAAAAAAGGAAGGTTTCAAACCGACAAAGGGAAAAAAATTAAAGAATAAAAGAACAAACAACTTCAGTATTCAAAATATAAAAAGTACAAGTATAACTAAAAGAAATTAAAAAATTACAAAAAACAGGGAATAGAAAACCAGTAAAAAGGAAAAAAAGGTCATTTACAATAATGCCTATTTATAGAAAAAACAATACCAGAAAGCTAAAATAGCAAGAAAGCATTTCCCAGAAAACTGAGCCCCACCCCTTTCATTTTCCAAGACAAACAGAATCTCAGTCATGCCCCTCCCACTTAATTTTCCAAGGCGGACTGAATTACTGTGATACTTGCAAATAAATAAAAAAACGAGTTATCATCTTTCAATTGACATAACTGTAAAAAATAAAATGTTGCATTACAAAAAATTTCAGTGGGGGAGGGAATCTGTCCACGAATGTCAAAATGACTGAAAGGGATTTTGTCCAGCCCCTGAATAAAGTGTTGCACTTACTGCGCCATTCTGGCACGCTAAGTTCCATATCCTCAAATGATTGATCATATTTCTCTGAGGTCGGTTCATCGCTAGGATCAGCGTACTGTTTGAGGTAGGGATGTTGAAGAGCTTCTTCGGCAGTGATTCTCGTATCTGAATCAAGGTCGAGCATCCTCTCTAGCAGGTCAATGGCTGGAGAACAAACAGCTATGATAAGGCATTCTTCCAAGTGGGAAGTTGAGTATAAAGTACTAACCTATAGCTTGTTACCTATTTTGTTTAAACCCATGCTACAGTATCAGATTTATGCTTATATATTGCATTCCCATGGGAATTCAAATAGTGTAGATCCTGATCAGGCAGCTCCCAGCAGGGATTAAATGTTAGAAATTTTGAAAATACTGAAAAAAGAGGCTGCTTGGAGGCCGCCAGTGATCCTGGTGGGTCCAGAGCAGCTGCCTGGCTAGGGGTCCAGAGGGCCAGTGGCCCCCAGAAACTTTTGAAAATACCCATTACAATTCAACTAGAAGCTATTTCCAGGCACCAAATGTAAACATGTTTGCAAAATGTTTTGGGTTTGTTTTTTTTATAGATTTTTTAATTAAAATAAATTAATGGTGACAACGTATTAAAGCTTTAGCCAAGTACATGTACGTTTGTATCTTACAGTTTGAATACTGGTAGAGGCTGATGTTAGCAACAGGAAATATGTTTAGCTTTAACCAGATGTCATCTAGACTATAAAATATTTAGATCTAGGTAAAAAACAAAATCTGAAAGAAATAACTAGTCAACTTTCGTTATCTCAAAATCGGTTATCTCAAATTTCCAGTTATGTCAAACTGTTTTCTACGGTCCCATTTTTTTCCCTATAGTTTCTATATAGTTCGACTCCGTTTATCTCAAATTCTGATGTGTCAAATTATCGGATATATCAAACTAAATTCTTTGTCCCCACACGCATAAAACTGTTGAAATCAGTTGGTCTATCTCAAACTTCAAATTGCTATAAGATGCAAAACGGGCAACAATAGTGATTTTCACACCTACCTGTGAAACTTGCGAAGATTTATGAGTTTTATCGCCAATTATGGGCAATCAGGATGTCAAGTAATTTAGAGAAGAGGTTAATCAATTATTATTTAATTAGCTGATTTAATGAACAACAATTTCGTTAATCAATTAACGCTGATTTAAGTGTTTCAGTTTGTGCTTGTTGTTGTAACAGTTTTTGAGAACTTGTTGACACGGCCTTCTCAACTTGTAAATGAAATGACAGGTCGCGTTAGTGATTTTATCCTTCTTCCACTTCCTACCCACAATACATGTACTGATTATTGAATAAAAAATAAGATTGGTAATGGCAACAGACCACTTAAAACATGCAAAACCACACAAACTTACAGAAACTTAGTTTACAGTGGCAGATATAACAAGGAATTTCAGTCACCGTGTAGCAGGTAAGATTTTTAATATTTACACAAACTATCCTTAAATTCGGATAACTCAAACTTCGGATATCTCAAACTATTTTCTACGGTCCCTTGAAATTTGAGATTATGAGAGTTGACTGTATTTGACTTTCTTGATGTTAGAAACATTAGATGACTTCCTAACTATGTGTACACCTAACTGACCTCCGATATGTAGCGATAGGAAATCTCTAAAACTGTAAGAGTGTAAAGCAACACATTGTCAGGGTCAGAAAGTACACAGCGTAAGAAATATGGGACACTAAAAGGGGATTCTATGTTTAATTTCACTAAAACACAAGGCACACATCAGCTAGAGACAATTTTCTATTGAATTTACAAGGAAGTATATGGGGGAATATTTTTGGTGTTGTTTATTTAAAAGTTGATAGAAATCAAACAAAATCCACAAGCGTAAGTGTGAAAGGAGTTGTTAATCAAACTATGGAAGGAGTCTGCAAAGTATATGATTATTCAGGTCAAATATTACAGATGAAAACAATCAATAAAACTAATCAGTTAAAATATGTGCACACTTTCGCAATTTCAGTCTTTATAGAATTACTGTAATCAGGATTTGAAAAATATGTTGTGTTGAAGAAATTGAAAAATACTTAAAGCAGTTAAAGACATCTCAAACCCTTATATAAGTGAGGCCCCCCCCCCCCCCTACACACCCCATTTATAAACCCACCCACCCAGCATGTGTGGGTATCTGTTTTCTGATAAGCCAGGCTGCCACAGTCTGTCACGATGTGTCTGTCACACAGGTATTGTTCAAGATCCAATATATATATATAAATCTTTATTTGTTTTCTTTCTTACTTTGTTGGTTGATTTTGTTATTTCTTATACATTTTGTTATTTCTTTCTTTCATTCTTTTAGATCTCATATATATTTTAATTTATATTTTATTATGATTTGTATAATGTACCGGAACATTTCTAACAAAAGCAATTTAAAAAGTCATTCATTGTCAGAATAATGTTCTTCAGACTCATTTTAAGTCATTTTGAATACTAAAACTTGTATCTCTCATGTATTTTCAAAATCAAATATTTAACTATGAAATAAATACATAATCATGCAGTTACAAAATTGACACCTAGTAATTAATGCAATAAAGAATATGTAAGGGATCATACAGTAAACAATCCACATTATCACTAACATTAATGTTTATGGCTTTGCATTAAACTAGCCTACTGTCTCACTTGCATACTAGCAGGTAATTTAGTTTTGCATTAACCTATCAGAGGTTTTACTGTGACAGATTAGTACTATGTTGGCTAAAGACTCCCTGCAGTGATGACCAGCAATTAGCAGGTCTGGTCACAGCAGGTCGTGGCCTGGCTCAGAGGGATACCACATTCCTTTCGAGATGCCTTTAATGTGTTGGTTAGGCCAGTCTGACCTTTCATGCTGTATGTACACTATGAAAGAACCTAACACCAGGAATAACTTTTACTTTCGAATTGTTAACTAAGTTAATTTAAAGCTTAAAGGCATCTCAAAAGCCTTATATAAGTGACCCCCCCCCATTTATTGCCCCACCCAGCATGTGAGGGCATCTGTTTTCTGATAAGCCAGGCTGCCACAGTCTGTAACGATGTGTCTGTCACACAGGTATTGTTCAAGATCCAAGTGTATGTATGCTATATCTGGGGGTTGAACATATTCATTCACAGTTTGTAAAGGAAACAGTTGTGAATATACCAATTACGCAATCCAATATATATATATATATATATATATATATATATATATATATATATATAAATCTTTATTTGTTTTCTTTCTTACTTTGTTGGTTGATTTTGTTATTTCTTATACATTTTGTTATTTCTTTCATTCTTTTAGTTCTCATATATATTTAAAGTTATATTTTATTTTGATTTGTAAAATGTAACAAAACGTTTCTAACAAAAGCAATTTAAAAAGTCATTCATTGTCAGAATAATGTCCTTCAGAGTCATTTTGAATTCTAAAACTTGTATCTCTCATGTATTTTCAAAATTAAATATTTAGCTATGAAATAAATACATAATCCTGCAGTTACAAAATTGACACCTAGTAATTAATGCAATAAAGAATTTTTAAGGGAACATATAGTAAACAACCCACATTATCACTAACAATAATGTTTGGGGCTTTGAGTAAAACTAGCCTATTGTCTCACATCTATACTAGCAGGTAATTTAGTTTTGCATTAACCCATCAGAGATATTACTGTGACAGATTAGTACTATGTTGGCTAAAGACTACCTGCAGTGATGACCAGCAATTAGCAGGTCTGGTCATAGCATGTGGGGGCCTGGCTCAGTGGGATACCACATTCCTTTCGAGATGCCTTTAAGCAAACTTACATTTAAAACACAAGATACTAGGTTTTACTATGAAGTCTACAATTTGAGTAAACAACCTATGGTGATTGTCTTTGTTAATTTTTACACTTAGTAATCAAAGCACCGAAAGTTCTGCTTACCATGAGGGTTGGCACCGACAAATACACGACTGAAGTCTTTCTTCTCCCATTTAGGAAGCTGCTTAATATAGTTTCTGGCCTGATGAAACAAAAGGAGGAAAAGAAACATGTAAGCTGTCAGTGCAACATGCAAAAGTAAAAAGAAAACAGTTCTACCAGAAAATTTAGGTTTTAATATAGAAACTATCACCAACTTGTTTTACTTTGCCTGAGAACAAAAAATTTAAATCATGTAAGCAAACACCATGAAAATTATTAAATGGAAATATTAGTTTAGAAATCTTTCTGAACAATTAACAGGTAAAGTCCCGGATAAATCTTAAAAGCCTTCTGAAACAAGTGTCAACATATAGACAGCAAGTATGGTTAGTTTTACATGATGCAAGCAGTGAGCCATTTCCTTTAAACTTAAAAGATTAATGCATTTTTCCTATGGCTGCCAGGGGAATAAAGAAATAAACCACAATTGAACTGAAAAAATGATAAAAAGTTGGAGAAACCATGCAGTAAATATATGTGAAATAAAACTAAAAGTAACTTTAAAGGGAGTGTTACCTCTTCACTACTGATTTTGTCCAGTAGTTTCTCACTAGGCGAGCCCACCAATGAAAGAATTTTAGTAAGTTGATCTATATCTGTAAGGTGTTAAGGAATGCATGCACAGCTCTCAGACAATGCAACTAATAAACAACATTGACAGAAAAGCAGCACTCAATTAAACTGTTCAATTGAACAGTTTCAGTCAATACTCCTCACAAGCAATTATCCAAGTAAAATTTGAATGATTTTTTTTCCTTCTTTACCTTCATTTTTCACCTTATGGTTTGTGGTGAGCTTCCAACTGAGTGACCTGGGATTGATGTTATAAAAAGCTAGAGCCCGACTATCATCCAAAGCATTGGATTGGTCAGATTTTTATTTTAGTTCAAATTCCAACCAATCAGATACATGCTAATGATCCAGACTTAAAGGACAGTTAGACCCTGAACTTTGACAAGTTAACATCTCAGTTTCCTCTATAACCACAGAGTCTGCATAACTCTGTACAGATAGAAGATAAAATTAATATTTCTTTCACCATATTATGCATAAATTAACATAAACTGAGGAAAGATATATATTAAAGATTTCCATAGCTTTCATGCAAGCATATTATAAGGGTGAAAAGATGTAAATATTTGGCAGATTCCTACTTGCATGAAATAAGCTGGAGTATATGCCACATACCAAATGGCTGATTCTGTTATCACATATGTATTCAGTATGGTATGTATAATGTAAACATTCATATAAGACAATAAAATGATAAAAACACAACCAAAAAAGCTAAGTTTGAATGGGTGAACTATTTCTTAATATATTAAACAAAATATTACCAAAATTGACAACAAGTAAAAAGTAAGCCAAAGCTTCAAGCAACAGCTCATTTCTGTATATTAATCTGTGTAAGTATATAGTATGTTTAATGTAAATAATTTCGATAATATATATGTTGCCAATACGATCGATGACACAGGTGTAGCAGTTATTTTATTTATTTATTTTAGATATTGTCTAAAAAGTCCAGGAGGTTTTTATGTATGCATTTATGCCATGCTTGTGGGGGTTTATCAATCATTTGGCAAGAAACTAGTATATACAGGCAGGTACACATTTGTATCTGTAGACATTCAGATGTCATGCATGTGTTGATTAGAAGATTACCTTTTTACAAATAATTATGCATTACAAACACATTTATGCACTCATGTATCATGCATGTACTTTTCTAACTATGGATCCTGTTGAATATCCTTCAGTGACTTCATGTACGCACTTAAATGTCTTATATGCATATGGTGGTAGCCTACTTACTAGAGATCTTATCTCAAGTTCTAAGGGGATATTATGTGAACATTTTAATGCCATATATGTGGTGAAACTTCTTTAAAAGATTTCTCATCTAACACTCTATGAGGTGTATATGTGTATGGATTTCACATGCAATACAGTTTCTGTATTAGATTTTTTCCAAGAGCTATTGTCTAACAGTCTATGAGGTGTATATGTGTATGGATTTCACATGCAATACAGTTTCTGTATTAGATTTTTCCAAGAGCTCTTGTCTAACAGTCTGAGGTGTACATGTGTATGAATTTCCCATGCAATACAATTTCTGTATTCGATTTTTACAAGAGCGCTTGTCTAACAGTCTGAGGTGTATATGTGTATGAACTTCCCATGCAATACAATTACTGTATTAGATTTTTACAAGAGCGCTTGTCTAACAGTCTGAGGTGTATATGTGTATGAATTACCCATGCAATACAATTTCTGTATAAGATTTTTTACAAGAGCTCTTGTCTAACAGTCTGAGGTGTATATGTGTATGAATTAAACATGCAATACAATTTCTGTATTAGATTTTTACAAGAGCGCTTGTCTAAGTCTGAGGTGTATATGTGTATTTACTTCCCATGCAATACAATTTCTTTATTAGATTTTTACAAGAGCGCTTGTCTAACAGTCTGAGGTGTATATGTGTACACATTTCATATGCAATACAGTATGTGGACTAGATCTTTACTAGAGCTCTTGTCTAACAGTTTGAGGTGTACATGTGTTTTTACAAGAGATCAAGTCTCTAATATGTATGTGTCATACCACAGGGGTTATTGCATTATTGACAATATTTTTTTATTTGCATTTCCTTACATTTATAAATAGATGTTAGCATGAAGGTGGGGGCACCCGTAGCAGAGTGATGGAGTCTCAGCATGTGGGTGAAAGTCCCATTCAGGGTGACAACTTTCATGTCAGGGAGGTTTTCCAGGTAACCTGCAGTGTGGCTGTGGTTCGAACCAGACATACGTAAGGGGTCCACCAATTATAAGCTAGATTTCAACATGATATTAGTTGCTTGAGTGCGATGAAACAATTTTTTTTTTTTTAAATCAGTATTTAGTAAATGTAACAATTGTAGTCATGACAGAATTTTTCAACAATGAAGCATGATAACACTTTTGTCATAACTTATTTCTATTGTATGTCCATAAGTGGTCAAAAATACACAGGCCAGATTTCCAAAACACTATTGATTTTTCTGTGTTAATCTCAAGATTTTTTATCAATGATAATCTGTTATTCCTTTAAAACATGACATTAAAATCTGTGGAAAAATATCCTTATTTCTAGGGCATTTTTCCTGATTATGTTTCAAACTTCAATCAGGGCACCATTTTGCAATGCGTGACACGTATATGATTCCCGGACCATATGCCATGCGTGTGTATAGCGATTACATCTTTACGTAATTATCTACATCAGCCAAATGATTATACAGATATACATTCATATGCCATGCTTGCGCTTGGTGGTTACCTCTTTACTAGAGATCTTGTCTAAAAGTCGATCGTTAGGCGTACCGACCAGGGATAGGATCCTAGTTAACTGATCTATGTCTTTAACAAGTTAGGAAGTCATAATTTGCTTCAGAAGATAATTAAATGGACACTAAATTTATAAAATTCTTTTAATTGCTAAAGACAAAAAAAGTTGAAATTGAAGCAACAATCTGCACATGTCAACATTCAACTCAAGGTTTTCCCATGCATATATCAATAAATATAGAAGCGTTTTGGAAATGGGTATTTATTGAAATACTCCATAGTTGTATAGATATATGTCAATAAATACTAACAACGTCTTCATGTGTAACTACAAGTCTGTTGTCTTTTCTTTTCTTAAATATTAATTCCATATTGTAAATGTATTTTTTTTTTTGGTTGGGTTTATCCTCCCTCAACCAACAACCTTTCAGTTATCGGGAGACAGTGAGCATTTTAAAAAGATAAAGGGATGTCTTCATTGTGTGTAGCTTGCCATGTACACCTGGCATGATACCACACCTATTCACATTATCCTGACATCAGGCAGACCAGTCATTGAATTATATATATGCATATATAAATATATATTATACGCTATATAATATTACTTGAGCATTAACAAGGGAGCTATACTGTTACCATTTTTAATGGTTTCAGTTTGTCGCCACCTGGGTTTGAACACAGGGCCTCCTGCACCAGCAGCATATGCTCTACCCAATGCGCTACAACATCCAGCATAACATCCTTTAATATTGTTACTACATGTATTTATTTTCATTACCACCTAAAAAAATGCTACATTACAGAATTACCAATTTTGAGCTGTTTTCCTCTACACACACTAAAGTTGGAAGCTATAGATGGTTATCGTATGACGTCACACATTTCCCAGCATGCAATGCGGTCCGCCATATTTGTGGTAAAGCCATTGTTTACTAATGTCTGCTTAGGTCCCTACAATTCGACGATTGAACCGATTTTTTCGCGAAAGATGTCGTGTGTAATGGTTACAAAGTGCAATAGGACTATATTAATACACTGGAGCTATTGTGCGTGAAAAGGACTTGAAGAAGACTAATTTGATTGCTTTTGATCCGTACTCGTCTTCGACGACAGCCTGATGACTTGCAGTCGGACATTGCATATCCAGACAGAGTGAACTATCTAGTGTTTCAGCAAAGTGCGACATCTAATTAAATATTGGTGGAGCTAGATCCTAGACTTGTGCCAGGGTAGAACCACTGCGCATTGCAGGTTAGCTGGTAAACCTCCACGACCAGGACCCGAACTCATGCACTGAGAGGCTGAGGAGTTACAAGTCAACAACTGCTTGGACAAGGGCACTGCTAAACTTTGGTTTTAAAACAGGGTTATTTATTATGTGTACTGTTTTCAATTCTTAACATCATGTTATACTATTTTTTCATTGCTTTAAGTTCCTTAAAACCCATGTTATGGTTGTCATATTTATTATATGTAATCGAATACCATTACATGCTCCAATTTCCTAAGCAGTCTGCTTTTGTTTTTCCTGATTATTGATCGATGAATTTACTGTCATTAAATATTTTTTACCGTAAAATGTGTTGTTTTTAATTCAGAAATGGTGTGGTTTTAAAAGAAATACTGAAACTTGAATTCAATTTTCTGTGAAATTATTATTCTAACATAATGTAAGTTTGTTAAATTTGCTGAAAGATAGGACAATGATAAAAATAAAAACACTATGTGCTATTATTTATTGACAAATGTCAATGTGAAAGCAAAACCATTTTAAATAGTTAGCTGTAACAGCTAGTTTCGGCTCGTTCTGAAAACAGTTTGTTTCTTACACTTTATTAGAGCTGGTATCTGGCAGTTTGGACGAAACAATTTTCTCTCATGCATTCAAATAAATGATTTTTGCTTGTAAAGTTCCCGCAAAATGCTGTTTTACATTCCGGACTGGATCCTTTGGCTTTATGGTGAATAGTATCTTGGTAATGGTGTGGAGTGAAGTTATAGAAGTGGTGATGACAAGAGAAATTAAAAACGTTACTCAGGAATGAAGCCATACAGTTGACACTCTAGCTCATGCCATACTCAATACACAACCATTTAATTGTACCAATACAAACTGTCTAGGTTATGTATGACATTTTATTTTTGCCCATGTTGCCCCTGGCTATTTACAGCCCCTTGTCTGAAACCTGTTGTTTTAATAGTCTAGACCATATGGCTTTGCTTCCTGAGTGTCAAAGGCCAGGTGCAGGTGGATTAGCATTACTTTCTCACGTGTATTTTAGGTTAAAAAAGAATTTTAATTAAAATATCTGAGTAATTTAATTATCAATATGATTATACATTATTTCAAGTTAACTAAATTAAGATTTCTGCAGTGTTTTAAGTAAAAATAGTAGTATTTGCCACGTTGGGGAGTATTTTCCAGCAGGTAAATGCCAGTAAATACCACTGGTAAATACCGGGGGTTGAATTTACCGCCCAACCTTGTTCTTACAGCTATGTAAAAAGTAAAGCATAACACATTGCCTGTCATTACATAAAGGGTTTTTCCTATCTGAGATAACTTGAAATCATCAACGTGCCTATTTAAAAATAATGGACATTTAATGCGATATTTTTAAGATTCACACTGTCGAACAATAAGTAAGTGTAATAACAGTCTTCACTTTAACTAAAGTTTATTCGAGCATTATGTATAAATTTCCAAGAATATTAGAAACATGTGTTGTTACATGGGTACAATATTAACAAATTGTCGGATACCACATTACAACCAATACAGGGCGTTCTATAGACGCTGAACGTCAATGGTCATTGACTCCTCAGTCAAAATTTTCAAGGGTCAAATTCAAATATCTGGTGGTACATTTTGTGCATATAGCATCTTGAGGGGACATACATATTTTTATGTCACTGATGACAACATTTTGTCTAAAATTGACCTTGATGGAAATTATCGATACTGTTGGTTGCTTTTTAGTTTATTTAGGACCAGTAAATAAGCAATATATTTCTTAATTGTTTGTTAATTATTTGTATCTAAATAAAAACAATAAAATAAACAGCAACATAGCAATTAACATTATAGTATACATATTTTCTTTCGACTTTTAATGCAATCCAAAACACTTAAAAACGCTTAGCTACAATGAATGCTCCGTTCAAGCGCGAAAGTATGACGTCCGAAAGTTCTCTCGTCCTTTTCCCTTAGTTTGTACTGACGGCTGGTAATGATAAATAAATATTTCTGATCCGGATTATATATTTTGTGACATTTCACAACACTACAAGAATTAATCATCGTTTTCATTGCCTGTAATGGTCAATTTAAAAAAAAACTGCGCTTTCACGGTACTGATATGTTGATTCACCTTACCACAAAGATGGCGGACAAACAGGTGCGCGCGCACCTTGGTGAAAAATCGATAACCATCTATAACTGGAGCTCTCATGTAACTACTTAAAACCTCAACAGTAACAATATACCAAATACCTACTCACAAGAAAGAAAAACCTGTGTAATTTCAACAGAGTAATGTCCCTTGATAAACAAAACAAGGACAATGACATCACAGCACTCAAGCCAGTATAAAACAGCGATGTGGACTGTTTCAACAACTAGAATAGATCCTAACCTCGCTCATGTTTTTTGAGTTATGTTAACTAGAAGTACGAAAACAATCCGCTGAATCAGTTCAAAGTAGTTTTATGTTTAGCTTTCTTTTTTTTGCAGGAGACGTTACACACACATATTCTACTATTACTATAGTATAGCTAAATTATATGCTTATAGGGCCTGGTAAGTTTTTCTACTGAATACATTGCACAGGGAGTTATACTATACACATGGTTACTATACTATTTTTACAAGTTTCTAAAGCAGACTTTTCACCACAACAGACATGGGAGTTGATTTCATTTGATTTAGCAGCGATTTTTTTACCTCTGCGCCCTGCGTCCAGAACGCAATAAAACTGCCATGGATGCAGTGTCAATTTGTCTGCATTTGCATGACGCATGTTTTTTTTACTAGGGAGTCTTTTCCGACTATTACAGAGCCTTTTGGGTGAGAATTACTTAGTTTAGAGGGTAAAGTTTACACTCGTACTGTTTCGTCCATTTGTTGTTTGGCTGGTTATTATTGGATAAATGTTTTGAGAATAACCAATGAAATTCGTTGTTACGTTTTTAAGGGAAACGGTGTATATGTAAATATACGCTGCCTTTTTAAGTAAAATTTTGGGACTCGTAGACTTTTAGTCCAGCAAGTCCCAGGACCCATAGTGATTAAGTTGTAAAAAAATCACTGTTTAATAAAGCAATTTGCATCGTCCACAATTCTCAACCAAACCCAATATATTGGTTTCACATATGAAGTCCTAGACTTCACATTGTGTTGAACAGTAGAACGAGGGAACCTGCAGCTGAGAGATAAATCTCCAACTTCTCCCCACTTAAGATGTTAAAATCAAGACCTGGCAAAAACTTTCATGTAGGAAGTCTCCCTGTTGAGCTATAGCACACCAGTGGTTCCATCCAGACATTTATCTGGTGTCTTCCTTCTCCATTAAAAGCTGGACTTTTCCTGACCATATATGCATCAGTGCAATATATCTTCAAGTCCTAACCTAAAAGTGTAAAAGTACAAGACATAGAACAAGAAGGATACGATCAGTTCCAGGAAATAAAGGGCGCCCAGTCAACATTTCTGCCATGATACAGCCAACTGACCAGACATCCACTGAAACAAATGTTTTATCTAAATGTTAAGTCACAATAACAGATAATCAATGCTTTAACTTAATGCAAAGTCAAAGTTAAGTTTAATCAATGTTTAATTTTAATGTCAAATCAAAGTTACAGAAAATGAATGTTTTTTCTAAATGTCAAGTCGAAATTTACTTATAATATGTGTAATATCTTAAAGCTAATTAAAAGTTACAGATAATTTATGATAATTGCAATGCAATGTCAAAGCTACTAAAAATCAATGTTTTATTTTAATTTATGTAAAGTCAAAGTGCCAGTTAATAAATTGTTCATCTTAATGTAAAATCTAAGCAACATTATCAAATTTTATATGTTGAACAACACTAACAGTTTAAAGTCATTACAGTTGTCTGGACTATTGTGTTTTTACAGTTTTTACGTCACTACAAAAATATTTAAGTTTTCTTAGGAAATGTATGTTCTATATTGACTGTTGTAATTTCGGGAGGAAAATGTTGTTCATTTCAAAATTTCCACTTGCAGAACTTGTCATACTGGTTTAACTTGCTCACATGTTTCGATACGATTTAATGGTGACATCTAGCTTTTGTTAGTAGCAACTATACTAAATCACCAAAAAACTCAACTATTGAAAAGTAGTTTACCCACCTGTTTGATTGTAGTGCATCCAGTTGAGCATGATTTCCGGAGCTCTGTACCATCGAGTTGCTACATACCCTGTCATCTGATCGTCTGTGTGACGTGCGAGACCAAAATCCAGAATCTATATGCAAACATGTTTAAATAGGATATAGATTTTATAAAAAGCAAATTTACATGGCAATGATTTTGCGATTTACTTTGAAATGATTAACTTTTTTTCACTGATTGCTGTGAGCCACACAAAATCCTCAAAAAGCACACAGACACGCTTGAATAGAGAAGAATTAAAGATATGGGAAAAATTCTACAATACAAACCTTAAGTTAATACTAGATATACTACATTCAAGAATCTTAATCTGTCAATTTTAAAGCCATTATTCAGAGATGGAATGGGATTTGCCGGCATTTTTGCTGATACTGTGCTGCAACATTTCTATCATTATAGCACAGGGGCACTTATGAGGTGCCCAGAGACTGAACCCGGCCGGTCCATTATACTGACACTGACGAGTCAGGTGTAATGCTGTCCCCTTATCCCCGAGCGTTAGTAGGGAAGCCATTACTACCGAATTTAAAGTCTTTGGTTTGACCCGGCCGGGGTTTGAACCCAAGACCTCCCGATTCGCAAGCTGAGGCTCTTCTACCTAAGCTATTACGGCCGGTAGGTTTAGAGAGGAGAATGGGGTACTCAACAAAAAAGACAGTTGTCTGCAAATTGTGACAAGTGAGTATGCCATACGGTGTTAACACAACTAACTTATATACACATTTAGTCTATATCTGTGATTTGTGTTATACCTAAATGCTGTCATTTTGTATTTATATGGGAGAAACAGTAGATCTGCTGTGCTGTTAAATGTGTTCATTTTGTTAACTTTACAGATTAAACATTTAACAGGCATATGATTTGGAATTTGCCTTTTAAAACAATCACTAACAGTATTTTAAGTTTGTGAAGTTAACAAAATAAGCACACATCATTTACTAGTACAAGGCCTTTGAAAATAGTAACTGTCTTTCTGATGGCATATAGATCAAGAAAGTTTCATTTTTATTTTCCATTCCTTAAAAGTAAACTGAACAATATCATTTCATATATTTGACTATTTGGACGTATATACACACCAAGCAAGCAGAAGTCTTAGCAAACACCTTCTTTAATTTGAAATTTGTAACAATACATCGTTGATATCTATCTCTTGATATATCGATATCGCTGATATGCAAAAAGGATAATCAACCCTATTAATTACCCACTCAACACATTTAATGCTTGTGCTATTCACTCATCATTGTAAATTCATACCTTTTACATGAGTGTGAGTCGCTCTCAAATGACCCATTAATGTAGCAGCTCCTAGACTTTCAGATGAATGACTCAGTTATATATTGCAACACAGTTCAAGGGACCAGATATTTGCTTCGAAATAGCACATTTTTCAAAATAAGATAATCTGATATAACAGAAGTAAAAAAATAATGATAAAGAAGGAAAACAATCAGAACCAAGGAACTTATTTTGACAAAACCAAAATGGTGAGGTCTGCATTTTGTAGATAGCAAGTGTAAACTGTATCTTACATTCTTTAATATAAATATGTATTGACAATTCCCTAATCAATTTCCCAAAACTTCTGAACATCAAAATGTGTGGGTCATCTTCTAAAACTTATGAACTTAAATCTGTCATTTATTGTTTGTTTGCTTACCTTTAACTCGCAGTCTTCATTAACTGCAATATTGCTAGGCTTTAAATCCTGAAAAAGAAAATATTCATAGCGTTAAGTTACCACATTATCTTTTCGTGCTATATAAATATTAAAATGATGTACACACAAAAAAAGGAAAGAAAGAATGCACATTTTAAAACTTATAATTATAAACAAGAGGGCCATGAGGACCCTATATCACTTACCTGAGTGCCGTAGACATTAAGTAGTAGTAAGCAAGGAATATCGGCACTGTTTAAACAATTGGGAATTAAATATATACAAGAATCATTTAGACAATCAGTTGCAATTTTGTTTTACTACATAGCCTACCATAAATGGAAAATTGCCACGCCCCCGGTGGCCATGTCTTATGAAGAATCAAAATTACTTGAACATTTTTTACAGAGGGCCTCTAAAGAAACATGTTTACCAAATACCAAGGATTAAGCTCATGTAGTTTCTGACAGGAAGATTTAAAAAAAATCCTTCATAACAGTTTATAGAAAATGGCCATGCCCTTTGCAGACATGTTTTTAGACAGATACAAAATATTTTAACAATCTCAATACAGGGTCATCCAAGAACACCTATACCAAATATCAAGACTCTATCTCTTGAAGTGTCTGACAAGATTTTTTTTAAAGTTTTTAGTATAAATAGAAAAGGGCTACACCCCTGTAGTCATGTTTTTTATGGATAAAAATTCTTTAAACAATTTTGATACATGGCTACCCATGAAACATATTACCAAGCACATATATAGGCTCTTAACTCTTGTAGTTTCTTGTAAGATTTCACAGTTTTCCTATATATCTGGATACGAATAAATGGCCATGACCATGGAAATCTTGATACAGGGCCACCCAAGGAACATGTATACCAAATACCAAGGCTATAGCTCATGTAGTTCCTTGCAGGAAGATTTTTTTACAATTTACCTATATAGCCATATAGTTACAGCAAAATGGCCCATGCCTTTGGGGGCCTTGTTTTCTGGTAAGGAACATGTATATCAAATCCCAAGTCTCTTGTATTTTCTGACAAGACAATTTTCAAAGTTTTCCTATATAATCACATAGGCAAAATGGATAGGTCCTTGGGGGTCATGTTTTATAACAGATCAAAATTCTTTAAAGACAACTTTTCTTTCCCCCTGTACCTTCTGAGGAAGTTAGATTAAATTTGGGCCATCTGTTGCAGAGATGTTATTTAAAGAATGCTGACTGAAGTGTAATGATTAACACCAGATTCTTAATTGTAGGAAATCACAATGGCTCACCCTGAGCAAGATATGAATTCATAAGATTTACTAAGCACAATTCTTTCGCAGCTATTTATAAATTAAAGTATTTTGTTTTTGTTTTTGAAGTACTTCAAAGTGAACAATTATGATCATTATAGTGATGTCCGGCTATATTGGTGGAGGAAGCCCCCAAGCAAATGTCTGGGTAGAACTACGGACACACCGCATGTTAACTGGAAGACCTTTCATTAGGCCCTTTACCCCAAGCAGGACTCAAACTCACGCGGTGAGAGGCTAAGCGGTCAGATGAGTTACAAGTCGGTGACTCTACCACTACGACACGGGCACCCCCTAAATTAAAATGATTACTAAAATATTGACATTTGCGACATTTTCACAAAACAAAAAGCAAAGCCAAACTCTCTGATAGAGCTTTTAAAGGTGGTATTTTACAGTTCGAACCACAGATTTTTTCTCTCAAATAACCAAACAAGTCATTGTTACCTTAAAAACGTCCTGCAAAATGCTTGTCATTGATGCCCTAGGTAAGTGTGAACAGCAAAGCATTAATCCCAAATTGTCATTGCAAACATGTTTTTCCTATCTGAGCCACGTTGCAGAGATAGCTATTTTAAAACAAAGAATTCCACATAACCACTTATATTTGAGATCACGTAATATAGTCATATAGTAATATAGTCATCTGGGTAATCTGCTCTGACATTGATATGCGTTTTTGACAGAGATCACTGTTGTGCTTATTTAAAGATTGGAAAGAATGTTTGTTTATTGGGTTTATTATCCCACCAACAGTATTTCAGTTATCTGGAGACGGTGTCCACTTGATGCAAATATAGTGCTGCCTTCACTGTGTATAGCATGACGTGAACATCTGGCATTATACCACAAGCAATCACATTATCCCGACGCCGTGCCAACCAGTTGTGGAACTACCCTTATTTATGCTTGAACGTTAACAAGGGAGCAATACCACTACCATTTTTAACGACTTTGGTATGTGGTGGCCCGGGATCGAACCTGAGGCCTCCCGTTACCTGGAGCCAACGCTCTACCAATTGCGCTAGCAAGTCTGGTCCAAAAGAATGAAATTTTAGAGTGTTTTTTCACTGTCTGTACTGTCTAACTATATAGGCATTGTTCAAAACAGTCTTTAATTAATAATGTATGAATTTATGCAGAAATTATGCCCAAATTCCCCAAGGTAGTGGTGAGATATCATAACATGTATTTTATATAGGCAAGCTGTTGGATACCACCTTTAAAATTAAATGTGTATAATTTGTTGAGGTCATTGTGTCTCGGGTGTCTGCACAAAGTATATCTGAAGTGCTCAATACGATAACTACTTACACTTTTACAAGTAACAATTGAAAGTAACTACATACGCAAGTCACATCTAATGTGTCCTTATGTTGTTAGTTAAGTGGCCCCAACATTTAGGACGGGGTTAGAACAGACTAAGAACATATATTTATTAGATCAAAACTTACCCTATGTATAATCCCAGCAGAGTGAATGTACTGAAATATAAAAGACAAGATTCTGAGTCTGATTTAAAGCCCTCAAATAAACAGAAAACCTTTAAAGATATGTATCTAGAGAACAAATAGGTGCCACAACTGAAAATTAATAGCAAAACAACATATATTCCCCACCACTTGAAATTAACAGCAAATCAACATACATGCCTCTCCAAGGAAATTAATAGCAAAACAACATTATATGTCCCTTCCACAGCAAATCAATAGCAAAACATATATGTCCCTTCCACAGGAAATTTATAGTAAAACAACATCTATGCTCTTCTTTGGGAAGTGAATAGCAAAACAATATATAAGCTCCTCTACTGGAAGTTAATAGCAAACAATACACCAGTGCCCCTCCAAGGAATTTATAGCAAGACAACATATATGCCCCTCCACAGGAAATTTATAGCAAAGACAGCATATATGCTCCACAGGAAATTTATAACAAAAACAATGCATGGGAAATTTATAGCTAAACAACATATACACACCTCCACTGGAAATTAATTGCAAAACGACATATTCCGCACCAAAGGAAATTAATAGCAAAATAACATATATGTCCCTTCACAGGAAATATTATAGAAAACAACATATATGCCCCTCCACTGGAAATTAATAGCAAAACATCATGTATGCCCCTCCACAGGGAATTAATAGCAAAACAACATACATGCCCATCCACAGGAAATTTATAGCAAAACAACATATATGCCCCTCCATAGAAAATTTATAGCAAAACATATATGCCAATCCACTGGAAATTAAAAGCAAAACAATATATGTGCTGCTTCCAAAGGGACATAGCAAAACAGCATATATGCTCCTTCCACAGGAAATTAATGGCAAAACATATATACCCAGTCCACAGGAAATTAGTAGCAAAACAAGAAAAATGCCATTTCCACAGGAGATGAATAGCAAAGCAAGAAATACACCCCTCCACAGGAAATTTTTAACAAAAAGTTTTTGTTTTTAAAACATATATGAACCCCTCCTTATATCCTCCAGATAATAAGCCATGTTTCATGCAGAACAAAGGGAAATGTATTTAAGACAGTTAATTATTGACCTACAGACTTCAAAGGCCAATTAAGGTTAATTATTGGCCGTCGATAATGACACCGTGTCGAGCCATTGCATAACCGCTTATAAGTTTATTCTGCATGTTTTTGCCCAAAACAACTTGAAAACCTTTTGCCGGGTCACTAGACTCTGCCTATAAAATGAGCCCCACATTTTGAACATAAAACTTTGAGGAAAATATAAAAATCATCGTCTTATAAGTGAGAAAAAATTATTTATTATTATTTATAACCCATTTGCATTTACATAATATGCAGTTTATCTAAGGTAACTCCATACACAATAAATCTTTCAAAAACATTTATGCAAATATGCCCAAAGGAGATGAAACATGCATTCAATAAGTACATTGAATCTGCAGTTGTACAAAAAAATTTACAAGTATACAAATGGGCTTACCTTGAGTGCTCGCAGGACCTGATAGACAAGAAACTGCACGTGATCATCGCTGAGTCTCTGTGTCTTGATAATGTTGTTCATGTCGGCACCCATCAATGCAGTTACCATATATCTGTAATGTAACATAAGCATTAAAAATGTCATCACTTGCTCAGTGAATTATCTTCAATCTTCTGCCTGGGAACTTTTCTTATAGTATTCAACAATTTAGCTACAGTCAACTCTCGTTATCTCAAATTTCAAGGGACCGTAAAAAATAGTTTGAGATATCCGAAGATTGAGTTATCCGAATTTAAGGAAAGTTTGCGTAAATCTTAAAAATTTTACCTGCTACACGATGACTGGTAATGACTGAAATTCCTTGTTATATCTGCCTCTGTAAACTAAGTTTCTGCAAGTTTGTGTGGTTTTGCATGTTTAAAGTGTTATTAGATTTTTTACAATGTAATTTAATATTCTTCTTTTTATTGTGGGTTGTTGCGTCGTCGTAAGTGCATGGCCTAATTTTGTATACCTGAAGCGACCTCTCATTTTATTTACAACTTGAGAAGGCCGTGTCAACAAGTTCTCAAAAACTGTTACAACAACAAGTACAAACTGAAACACTGTTGTTCATTAAATCAGCTAATTAAATAATAATCGATTAACCTCTTAAATTATGTAACATCCTGATTGCCGATAATTGGCGATAAAACTCGCGCCCAAATCTTCGCAATTTCACGGTAGGTGTGAAAATCACTATTGTTGCCGTTTTGCATCTTATAGCAATTTGAAATTTGAGATAGACCAACTGATTTCAACAGTTTTATACATGTGGGGACAAAGAATTTAGTTTGATATATCCGATAACTTGACACATCCGAATTTGAGTTAAGCTGAGTCGAACTATATAGAAACTATAGGGAAAAAACGGGACCGTAGAAAACAGTTTGACATAACCGGAAATTTGATATAACCGATTTTGAGATAACGAGAGTTGATTGTATGTCCAAAACGCATCACAATATATATCACAAATTAACATTATGCCTAGTTTTTCATAACATCTAAAAAAAACTCACTATTCAAAATACGTATTTCCACATAATTCCATCAAGAGCTTTACATTTTTTCTCTTTTTTAATTTACTTTAAATTCATAATTGATGATTTTAAGTTTACTTTCTTTGAAAATTGCCCTCTTCATATTTTTAACTGGTATAGAGCTGAACATGGCCTATGCTTATCAACAGGTTTGTGTGACCTGGACAAAGTATGTGTAGATGCACAGATTTTTTTTAAAAAGTAAAAAGATTACAAATACCTGTGACACTAGGATTGTTAAACAAAAAAAAACACTCTAAATAAAGGATTTGGAGAATTTTCTCAAATGAATTTTGTATTAAAGAATTTATTTTAATTTTCATTAGTATGTTTATGCAGGAAAAATAACTGTGGTAAGGTACATTTTGTTAGTGTTAATTACAAATATACTGTTTTTGGATTAAGTCTCCAAAATATTTTTGTCCTAGCTATATTTGTTTTGGTAAGAATTTGAAGAATGGGGATCTCTTTTCCTCATTTAGAACATTATCTTAAAATGAATAGACAATTACCCAAAACTATCCATGCAATGCATAGACACACACTCCACACTGCACATTTATATTGTATCACTATTAGGTTCCTGAGTGTAATGTCAAAAAGGGACACTTACACATGATGTTTGTTTATTGGGTTTATCATCTCACCAACAGTATTTCAGTTATCTGGAGACGGTGTCCACTTGAAGCAGATCTAGAGCTGCCTTCACTGTGTATAGCATGCCGAGAACACCTAGCATGATACCACACCCAGTCACATTATCATAACACCGTGCCAACCAGTCGTGGAACTACCCTTATATTTTCTTAAGCATTAGCATGGGAACCATACCACTACCATTTTAATGACTTTGGTATGTCACGGCCCAGGATCAAACCTGGGGCCTCCTGTACCTGAAGCTGACACATGATATGTATTAGTTTAAACCTATTAACACACACACCATATGAAATTGTATTGGTCAGATGGTGTTTTTAAGGCCAAATAAGCTTGACTTCTGTTGGAATGCTTTTACAACTCTCAACTAAAAGACAAAAAAATATTTCAAATAAAAATCATTTTTGTAGACAGACAAGTGATCAGTTGTAAAAATCTTAATGCTGTAAAATCCATTATTAAGTGTGGTTTTAAAAAAAAAAGCTTATTTGACTGTGACCCTGTCATTTTTTTTAAAAATGTTGCAGATTATTATACAATGTCATGTACTTACACATCTTCAAAGTCTTCAAAAGTCGTTGTGGGTGTGAATACTTCCAGTAAACCAATGACCTGAAACAATGCAGGTAATAATCATCACCTTCAACACTCTTATCATCATCATCAGCATCATCACCATTCTTATAATCTTCACCATAAACATCATCATTCCTCATCACCCCATTCATCATCACCACAATCCTCATCATCACATTCATCACCACATTCATCATCACCATGTTCATCATCATTACATTAATCATCACCACATGTGCGAATCAAATTAAATGAAACCAAATCTGTAATGTTAACCACATTTTTAACTTTGTTCTCATAACAATGGCTGAAGTGCTGCAAAGTTAAATAAAATGCAATTTTGCCTGCATCAGAAACAAATTTATTATGATAAAAATGCAGAAAATATACATCACCAGATATAAATTAATTGTAATAAAAATGCAGAAAATATACAATCACCAGACAAATTTATTGTGACAAAAATGCAGAAAATGTACAATTACCAGAGACAAATTTATTGTGACAAAAATGCAGAAAATGTACAATTACCAGAGACAAATTTATTGTGACAAAAATGCAGAAAATGTACAATTACCGGAGACAAATTAATTGTAATAAAAATGCAGAAAAAGTACAATTACCAGAGACAAATTTATAGTGACAAAAATGCAGAAAATGTACAATTGCCAGATATAAATTAATTGTGATAAAAATGCAGAAAATGTACAATTACCAGAGACAAATTTATTGTGACAAAAATGCAGAAAATGTACAGTTGCCAGATATAAATTAATTGTGACAAAAATGCAGCAAATGTACAATTGCCAGATATAAATTAATTGTGACAAAAATGCAGCAAATGTACAATTACCAGAGACAAATTTATTGTGACAAAAATGCAGAAAATGTACAATCAGCAGACAAATTTATTGTGACAAAAATGCAGAAAATGTACAATCAGCAGAGACAAATTTATTGTGGCAAAAATAAAATGTAGAAAAATGCTGAATTGCAAAGACAATGATACCATCCTCACTTTCATCATCATCACTACAACCCTTATCATCTTCGCCATCACCACCTTAGCCATCATCATCATCATCATCTATTTACAGTTCATTATCCTCTCCATCATAATAAAAAAATACTGTCAGTAAATCAGTTACTGGATTGCACTTTTTTCACATGACTCATCTCTTGAGGTTTTTTGTCTATCACATCTGACTCTTTTTCAGATAGGTGGAAAAAATAATGGCCATTTATTTATATTTTTGTGCTTAGTTTCAAATCTGTTTACATAAATTGTATTATTAAGGTATTTTTATTTCATGTTAACTGCAAAGATATTTTTTTTTTAAATTCATTGCTTTGTGTTGCTTGTCGTGACTTGGTCATAAGTACTTTTTTGTCAAAAATGTCAAAACTTTAAACAAAACTAATTATTGAGTCAAAGAACACATGGTAATATAAAATACATTTTAATTATAATTTATATTTTTATTAAATATGAAATAAATACAACCAAATCATTGAGTTTATACAGCCAGATTTGAAACTCAGCAAAAAAAAAGTGGTAGCCATTATTTTTTCCATTTATCTGAAAAAGAGCCATATCTTGGAATCCATCAAAAAATGAAAAATGTCTCGGCCATGTGAAATTGCAAGAAATATTAGTTTAAAAGAACTATTACCCATTACAGAAACATGTTATGATGTATTTCTGTCTTTCTGCACAACAACATAGCAGGTGAAGTATTGCAGGTAAGTTTTATAACATTTCAGTTTGGAAGATGTTGTCTTGATGTTGTGTATATACAGCAGGGCTGGAAAAATACGCTAGTCCGACGTCCCGGACTAGTCAACATGTAGTTTCGGGCTAGTGACCATTGGTCATTAAATTAGTCCCGGGCTAGTCATTAAATAGACGGCCGGACAAGTGACAATACACAGCGGTACCTAATTAGCGATGCAACCAATCAAGCTATCGCCTGGGGCGTTTTATCAACACCACGTAATGCCTTCGCATAGACAATTCAAACGCATCCCAAAACAGCCAATCACGACGCGTGATACATCAACGCTTAACATGATCGGCCAATCAATGTGTAGGTGACAAATAACGGCATTAATACTGCATATTGAAGTACATGTGATAAGTGATAATTGATTCGCGAACTTTTTAAACTCGGCACGCGAAGAGTAAAGGGATTAGAGCTAGGTACTTTCATTGTCATATCTGAATACAGTAGCCCAATTAAACAATACTCGATGCCAATTAAGGTGGGTATAAGGTATATCTTGGTACGATTCAGTTGTTAAAAAAGCAAACCTTTCATGCCTTACCATGGTCACATGATGGTGTAATGTCAGAATACTGTAAATATGTTATGGAGACAAAGTAGTTGTATAAGTGAGTAACATAAAGTGTACAAGTGCATTGGCCCAACATTTACGTGTCAGGGTCAGGACGATTAAAATTTGACATTGTTACAAAAACAATGTACACGTAATGTATTTTCTTTATAAAATCAAAACATTGCAAGAGCTATTTAATCAGTTGTAACTTATTTATTCTTTACTTTTGTGTTAGATTATATGCTGTTTTACAGACAAAAATAAAACAAAAACTTGTTTATACCTTGTTTGTTAGTTATATATATGACAAATTAGTGTCCATTTATTGAAAATGATGCACATTTTCGGACAAGTCATCTTTGTCCTGGTTACTAGTCCGGGACTAGTCATAAAAAAGAAAAAAATTCCAGCCCTGTACAGGGACTCACAGAAGCAACCACATCTGTGTTTTTTGTCTATCACATCTGAGGTATATAGTCTATCACAAAAACTATCTACTTTGTTAAGATGAAGCATTGCCAGATCCTTCTATAAAGAAGGTTGCCATTTTAACGTCGGACACATGACCAAAAACTGAGAACAAAGCATCTCAGATTTTTTTTCAATCAAAACAGCATTACCTGTAATTTTGTCTGTCCCAACAATAATAGATATACTTGATAAATATCCTTCTATAAAAAAAGATGTCATGTTTTGTGTTTGTTTGTTTCGTTTTTTGACATACATTGCAGCAACCATTTATGATCATTATAGCAACGTCCAGCTTTCTGGTGGATGAAGAACCCAGACACATGTCCAGGTAGAACCACCGCAGCACCGCAAGTCAGCTGGAAGACCTTCTCACATTAAGTCCTTCTAACCGAACGGGACTCGAAACCCAAGCAGTGGGAGGCTAAGCAGTCAGAGTAGTTACAGGCTGCGACTCTACTACTATGCCAGGGGGGCTCTGTATATTTTCTGTCATCAGTCACAAAGCTAAAGATCAGGGACAAAGCATCTTAGATTTGTTTTCTTAATTATGTTCCTGGTAAATTTTGATCATGTAGCAAAGCATCACAAAACATCCTCAGTCTTAAATATCCTAGATTTGCACATTAGGATTAGGGTCTTATCTCAATAGCAATTATTGGTTTCTTCAATGGTTAGCAGCTTTTGTGAAGTTCATTAAAATGTAAATACATTAAGAATCTATAAAAAAACAACTTGTATATGTAAATTACTGTTTAGAAATAAGGATATTTTTCTACATAATACCAAGAGCTCAGGAGATAAAACAACAGGGCCATGATGGCCTCAAATCAATCACACGAGGACAGTGGTTTATAGTACACTTTAAAAATTTAAAGACTTAGGCTGATTTTCTCAAGGCATTCTTTAGTAGAATTGCTCCAGTCATTTATTTCAATCCACAATATCTTCATTATGTATTTAGCTACTCTGTTTTTTGCATGACTCTTTAACTTTGCTACTTTCAGCTTAAAATCACATTGAAACTTCATAAATTAGCTTTTTTTAGTTGGTACGAAAAATGTAGTTTGGGCTTAAGTCATGACTTAGGCTTAAGAATGGTTGGCGATTACGGGCCTAAATGTATACAACATTGACTATGGCATTTAGCGATCACAAGTTATTTGTAATCAATTCTTACACAAATTAACCCATAAAAATTCCATGCATGAAAAGATTCTTATTAAGTTCTGACCATGTTTTCTTAAAGTTGGACCTCCAATGCGGCCTCTAGCATGCTCAAAAGCTTTCTCAAGGATTTGACCCCATGTGTGACATTTTAAAGGTTACACCACATAACACAGTTTTTAACTCAACAAAGAGTTTATGCAGGCAAATATTCTGGGCAAATTTGGTTAAATTCATTTCAATACATTAGCCTCTAGAGTGTTAACAATCAAAATGTTCATGGTGAAACAAGCATGATCAGATTAGCTCACATACAGCACAATAAAAAATTGTAATGCCCTGCTTAAACTGGGCTTAGAGCAGTTGAGCTCTAAGCACAATCTGAAAAGGTGCATTACCTCAGGCCAAGTTTTTCTTGACTTTTGTTTATCATCTTGGTGAATGACACTTACATTTTCATGTTGCATATGTTTTAACATGCGCAGTTCTCTAAATGTCCTTTTGGCATGGATGGCAGATTGAAAAGGTCGAGACAGTTTCTTGATAGCCACCTTTCTCTCCGTCTTCTTGTCAAGTGCAGAGCTGAAACATTGACAAAAAAAGGGAAATCAATTGGTTTAGTCACTTTCTTTTTCAACATATCACAGACACGCTTAAAGTCATAATGACAACATTCAGATTCTACTGGTGGTGAAGGACCCCAAACCACAGACACGTGGCAGGTTTGCTGGGAGGCCTTTCAGTCCCACATAAAAGTTTACTCCCAGACCCTGACTTGAACCACATAGTATGGGGAAGTTAAAAGACTACAACGCCAAATGCTGGGCCCAGGGAGCCCTAATATAAAGTAATTTTCATGCTCAGTTTATTTTTTTCCCTCATATTTAAACTACTGGTTAAGCTACAGGGTATTCATTTGACCCAAGCTTCCAGGCTCTGACGCATGAAAATTTGCAAATACCCCTAACTGACGCAGAGCAATAAAGACCCATGACAATTTCTAGATGTGCATTGAACTATGGCTTCTGAAAGAACGTTCATTCGTGTGAGAACCCAGCCATTCCATTATACTGACACTGACAAGTCGGACGTAATGCTGTTCCCTTAGCCACAAACGTTAGGAGGGAAGCCACTACTACCAACTTTTAAGTCTTTGGTTTGTCCCGGCCGGGGTTTAAATCCGCGACCTCCCGATTCGCAAGCCGATGCTCTACCACTTGAGCTATTGCGACTGGTATGTTGAGTATTAAAAAATAGCTAACTACAATGTATTATATTTATTATGTATTAGGTCTATTATTGCATGTGCTGTCAAATGTATTCACATTCTAATTTGCTTTGCTATCTATTTTAATGTTGTTATATGAAAGAGGTTTGCTTAATAAAAAACAGGAAAATAAACTTGCAGACGAAATCTATTTATTGTAGTTTTTTTTAAGTGTTTTGGATTGTATTCAAATTCAAAAGAAAAGATGTCTAAGTTAATATGAAATAATGGTAATTGTTATATTGTATTTCTTTCATGTGATTGTTATAACTGAGATTTAGAAAAACTAATAAACTACTAGGCAATGTTCTGTTTATCAATTTGTCAGATTTTGTCCCAAATAAACTAATAAACCATCAACAGTATAAATAATTGCCATCAAGGATAATTTAAACAAAATGTGGACATCAATGACATAATAATATACAACAAAAAAGATGAATGCAATGTTTTAAAGAGAAAAAGAGGAAGATGCAAAGAAAAAAAAGTAAAAATTAATATAATGAATACTTAACAAACAGCAGAATGATAAACTGTAAATAATAAAACACAAGAAACCTGCTCTATAATACATGTAAGTGTGCTTTATGATTTGATGCACACACAAACAAAATTCGTACACACAGCATACTTACATAGGGTTTAATTGATGATAAATTATGATATTCTTTCTCAATAGAATTTTAATGGTAAAACAAAACACTACTGACAGTATACATTAACATTTAATTAATGAATTGCATATCAGAGAAAATACTGCATTTTAGAACAATACATGTAATTAAAATGAAGTCTCTTCGACCACTCAATGGGTCTCATCATGTAGGTGGTAGTAATTTTACTGTACCCCTGAAATCCCCTACAATATATTTTACCCTGTCATTTCGGTCTTCTTAAAAACAGGGTTTTTTTATATTAACAATAAACACTGTACTCAAATGGAATACAAATTAGCCCTGTTTTTAATAGCCACCTGGGCAACAAACTTTTAAAGTCCTTTTATAAGCCTCCACCCACCCCCACCAAACTATGGGCCCACCTAATAAATTAAATATTTTCCCATAAAAGGCTTGTATGGTAGCAAACATTTTTATAAGCAGTGTAAAACGTGTGTGCTTACACAAAACACAGTATGATCAATCACTTGAATCACTCTGCACTAAAGGGGGATGGGGTCCATGTTTAATTTCATTAAAAGACAAAACACATAGCACTATGTGATGAGTTTCTTCAGTAATTTAGATGTAAGTTAGCCAGGGATTTTTTCTTAGTGTATGTTAAGTTGAGAAAGATCAAAAGAAATTTGCAGTCCATCATGGGAAGGGAGTTTTAAATCAGACAAACTCTAGCAGACGTCTAAAAAACTTATAGTCATTGAGGTCAAATAATACAGATGGTCATTTCATCTAATTGTGTCACTACTTTATCATAAACAACATGTGAGTTGAGTCCCGTACACACAATGCAAGCCCTAATATCTGCGGAAAATTAGAAGGAAATCGGTAAACATAACAGCAGCAAAATAAAATGTGTTAAATTACTTGTACATACTTGCTTCATGGTAAAGAGCAATTTGTGTAACTGCAAGAAATACCCCCATGTGTACTAAATTTTAACTGCAGGATTAATTGATTATACACTGGTAACAGGCTTGTATTGAGGATTTATTTGCATTATTTATATTGAATACACATGTTAAAAGCATATTTGATACTTCAACAACCCTGCGCTAATTCTGTGCTGTTTGCTGTTTTATACATTTATACTGCCTTGTTTTGATTTAACTGGTTCCAAGATAATAATCACCTACCGCTTTATGTAATAGGTGATCGAGTAACAAGCTATCAATTTGTACAAGCATGATGACTGCAAGTAACTAAGCTGCAGCTTAGAGGATTTCCCCGAGATATAGTACCTGCAGAAATCGTCTCATTAATGAAAACTACATTATAAATAATGGCACGGTGCTTATAAAAGAAGACAGGGCGCTTGCAAAGAGGACAGGGTGTCAGCACGTTAGAGCGCACTGATGAAAGTGCATAGCTGCAGCATTGCCTTCAATTTCCAGTTGGAAAGGCTAAAAGTAAATACAATTACCTCTCCTTTGTTTAAGTTAACATTTTGAACTGAGTTTTGCAGTTAACTTTGCATACATGCTGCATAGAATTAAGGTCTGTGATCACTTGCATCTGCATTACTTACGTCATTTTTTTTTTAACTGACAGATCATAATTTTTTTAACTGCTTCATTTAAATACTAGGTATACAGATTGTACAAAACCAAAAATATCTTTAATGTCTTTAACTATGACAATAACTGTTATTGTTATTTAGAATCTACCCTTGAACCAATAAGCTTTCAAACACTATGTGTGCCTAAAAAGAAGAAGTTGTTACATGTGGTGCTTTTTCTGTTAGATTTATCCTTACCGTCTTCAACTTTATGCATGGATATTGTTGCAAGGTTCTGTAAACTATATTAACAGGTTTGTCCTTGGATTTTTACCTAAGAGATAGCTGTTTTATTATTTTTTTACCTAATTTATCTGAGGCTGAATCTCATCAATTTGGGGGATTTAATGATTAAGGAGCTTAACTGTTGCACTTTCAATGGCCAGTCAAATTTACAGAGAGATATGACATCCTGGAAAGATTGGTTTCCAAATTATAATACCAACAGTTTTCATTGATGAAAAACTCACTGAGTTAACAGTATGTCATAATTCTGTGCAACAGATCAAACGTCAAGGCAATGTTAGGGCAAATTTAGAATAATCATAAAGTCAAATAAAGCATAAAGGAATGCATGACAGGCATCCTAGTAATTTCCATGACTTTTGTTGTGATATGTTGTCTTCCATAACATTTTAATCTTACGAACGAAAGAGGCATCGGTATAATCTGTTGTTTTCTTTTGCAAACACCCTGGGCAGCGAACTCACCAAACTTGACCGTATGCCCCAGATCCTACTGGACTCAATAGCTGATACCGCTCCGGGACTTCCCATACTGTCTTATTTAATTCGACGCGATAAAATCCTTCCTTTAACTTTGACATTGATGCATATATTTCGTTCAAGTATGCAAACGATGTCGATTTACGTTCACCTTTCTATGATTTATTTTCTACAAAACGCTAACTTTCTCAAAGTGAAACTTCCGGATTTTTTGGACGAACAGACAGAAAATATTAGACTGGTTTCAATCGCAATGTGACTTGGTTTCCGAATGTGGCGTTAGAATATAGATGGACGCTGGGCCCAGCCGCAAAAACCGTTCAATTAACATAGAACACGACTCTCTGCACACACCTGAGTGTATTTTGATATTTGCCTAGGTTCTAAAGTCATCTTTTATCTTCAAACAAATAATCTCTAATCCCGTTCTTCCGGCAACTTGAAATCAAAATACAAAAATATACAGCTTAGTTGAAACTGATTTATTTTTCTATTTATTTTGTCGATTGGGAAAATATATACTTTATCAGGTGCGGATCCAGGAATTTTTTCTGGGGGGTCCTAACTGAGCGAGCACCTGTGGTAGTAGATGTTCGGTTTTCTTAGGTTAAAAATAGCTACCTTTGTAGCATGACTCAGAAAGTAAATACCTGATTGCCCAGTGTGACTTAATTATGCTTTATTGTTCACCCCAGTCGGGGCATCCAAACTATTTGATACGGGATACCACTTTTAATCTATAATGTGCTTCCGAGAGATTAATTTTGATCTCTTTCAGATTATATTTTATGGAATTCACGTATTGAGATCTAACAACAAATGCCAACCTTTTTTGATAAATCTAACGACCAGCCTGAAAAATATGCATAATAGGGATTATTTCCCTTCGATAAATGTATATTACGTGGATTCTCTTTTGCTTGCCATATGCCTACGGTTTCCTGTTTACTCATCTGTAGCACTGGACACAGATGCTTGCCGAAATATGTGCTGTATTAAACTCACCACTGTGTTTTTATTTTTCAGTCTATTTTACTGATTTTTATATCACATTTAACAGCCTTTTATATAATCTAGTATTTTAAATATAAAAACTATATTTTGACTTTTTAAAGAGTAAAAAAATACAACCCCAAAAGATACACTATCCATTTTGTTAAAGGATGAGCCAATCATTTTATTTATTTCTGTGTATTAATTCTTTCTGCATTTATCAATTTTAAAAATATTGTATTCTGAAAATACGAATTTCAATAGCTTTTCAATGGTGTATAGGCTTTAAGTTTTGGTCCACAAATGAAGAAATAACAAGAAAATAAGATTAATGCCTCTATACAATTCATCTGAAAATTCTTTGAAGTTGCCATCAAAGATGGCTGCCAAGATAAGGGATCTTCACTGATGTCGAAACTATCTATAAAGCAAATGTTGTGGTGGATGTAAATCTACAACAAAGGAAATTTGTTTCATAAACATTATTATTTACACAATATCATTAGCATTGTATTTATAGTATGTAGTTTTATAATAATGCAATATAAATTGTTTATCAATCTTGCGTACGGTTAAGGGAAAATCTTAACTAAAACATGAGACATGCATTGTACGTGCCTGATTTGGACCTTCTGTTCTTTTGCTGGACTGAAACCTCGCAACGGATATTGACCAAGTATTTCACATGTTGATTTCAAGGTAAAGGATCTAAATGCAATCAACAATTACATAGGGTTTCAAATACAGGTACCACTGGTCAACTGACATGAAAAGGTGCATTTTAGTGAAAAAAATAGTCCTTTGACATAGGATTTACATCATTGACCTCTCAGAGGAAATAAATATTAAATGACACCGGACGTATTCACTTACAACATGGCCAATGCGGCATACACTTCAAAGAAGAAATGGATTTCTGGGGTCTGTCTGCGAGTTTAATTGGACCATAAAATTCTGTTTTAAAATGAAAATGGAATGTGTTTTAAATAAATAATACCACATGCACATATAGTCTGTGCAATGGTTTATATATGCAATGTGCAATTCTGTAAGCTTTGAATAATTTTGCTATCCATCTAAACTGTTTAGGACATACAGCTGATGTCTTTGCAAACTGGAACAGTCTCCTGTAGTATGAATGCAAGACTGTGGCTTTTACTAGACCAACCAACCTCTTCAAAGGGTGCTGTTGTAAATATAATTATACAGTCAAAGTCATCCACACCAGTTACGTTACGCAAGACAACAATCTTCACTACTACCCAGCAAAGCACCGGAACATTTCAAAGATTCTGTTTTTATGTACATCGAATGCTGTGTCTATAACAACATATTCTTTTTATTTCAAATATAATAAACAACAACAAAACAACAACAATTAACACACACTTAACTTTATTGGTAGATATAAAATAATAAGTAAATCAAACTGGACTAAATATCGGCCAATGTCATGAGTGATAACAGATGTTACTGTGCTCTGAAAGGTGATATCTGTCAGTTTGCCTTTATCAAATGCATGTAACAATATTTTCCCACTATTTTGGGGAATCTAGGCTTAATTTCTGCATAAGTTCATAATTTTGTTTAAATAAAGACGATTTTGAACATTATCTTTATTGTTTGACGGTAAAATTGCGAAGTCACTCTATCTTTGCATTCGTGTCAAAGCTATAAATAAGCACAATTGTGATCTCTGCTATAAATAGGCATCAAAACGTTGGTCCAAACTGTCGGATACCACCTTTAAAAGTACATATATTTTAACACAATATCCTCAGCAATAATCTGTTGTATTTTGTTGTTTCTTACATAGCACCAACACAAATATGGTCAAATTGGCGACATCCCTCTAATTATTGGTGGAAGAAACCCACAGACTTACGCCTGGGTAGATCCACTGGCATACCACAGGTTAGCAGGAAAATCCTTGATCCTAAGTGCTGCTTTTAAACACTACAAGCAAAAAAGTTGAGTAGTCCAAATAAAAAGGCCTTTTCGAATTATATAAATAAATGTAGTAAGGGGGGACCATTAAAGGCAAAAAATTACTTACTGTTTTAACAAAATGATCTTAACTTAGTTAATACCTACAATATAGAGCTAATATGAGAATTCTTGGACAATTACTGCTTGTAAACATCTCTTTTCCAGAGCTCTTGAAAAAAAGAAGAAACTTTTCTGATTAACTTGAACAATGATAGGTGGGATCATATTATTACTAAATAATAGTAAATCAACCCCTAAAATGCTCATTATGCATCTGTTACCATATAAGGTATAAATTTTTAATTGTTACCTGTTTTGAACTGAATAAAGTTTCATAATGACCATGACAATTAATAAATCAATTTTAACAAAACGATGAAATGTGTGAGTATGATACAAAATGATTGCATATATTTGTACAATAACTATACTTCCTATAAACTCATAGCCTTTATAATACTACCACAATTGTATAGATAACAACTGACCATTCTACAATCCACAAGGACAGGTATACATTTATACAAATACTACATTTACACATGCGGATCGGGAGGTCGCGGGTTCAAACCCCGGCCGGGTCAAACCAGAGAATTTAAAGTTGGTAGTAGTGGCTTACCTCCTAAAGTTCGTGGCTAAGGGGACAGTATTACGCCTGACTTGTTGGTGTCAGAATAATGGACTGACCGGGTTCAGTCCCTGGGCATCTCATAAGTGCCCCTTTGATATAATGATAGAAATGTCACTGCACAGTATCGGCAAAAATGCCGGCAAATCCCAATCTCATTCCATTTACACGTTAATTTAAGTATTTGCTGTCATTGCTTCTACTTTATGTATATCGCCAATATCGATATATCGCGAGACAGATATCGACAACTTATCATTATATCAATACAAACTCCCTTTTAAATTAAAAACAATATTTGTTAAGAGCTCTTCTGCTTGTTTTGTTTATTTTGTAGTTCCAAATAGACAAATATATGAAATGATGTTGTTCGGTTTATTTTTAAAGAAATAAGGAGTAAAACAAAACATTAAACTTTCTTGATTTATTTGTCGTCAGAAAGGCAGAAACCTTTTCAAAAAAATGATGTGTACTTGTTTAGTTAACTTAGCAAACTTAACAGTTTAACCCTTTCGCTCATGCATTGGCCATTTTATGCCTTTGTGAAGCAATCAAAATTATCAGTCCTATCTTTAGTAGAATCTGCACTACTTAGGGTTTATTTGTTGACTGGTTTGACTATGAATTCACTATTACATGATGAAACATACATGTATTAGAAACACTTAAAACTGTTTTAAAGAAAATGAAAAAATAGGTTAAATTTCAAAATCATATATATGTACTATGAATAAAAGGGTTAAGCTTAACAATTTAACAACTGAATAGCTTTTTGTCCACTTATTAATAAACAAACCTTTAGCAATAACGGAAGTATTTTGCCTTTGTTCAAAATCAGAACCTTTCAAATGAAAATTGACATATACAGTGCAACTATCTTTGTTAAACTAACAATCTCTGCCATACCTGTGACAAAATGCAACAACTTAAAACATATAACTGGCTCTTTTTCAGATAACTTGAAATAAATAACGGCCATAACATTTTTGTGCTTAGTTTCACAGATAACTTGAAATAAATAACGGCCATTACATTTTTGTGCTTAGTTTCACAGATAACTTGAAATAAATAACGGCCATTACATTTTTGTGCTTAGTTTCACAGATAACTTGAAATAAATAACGGCCATTACATTTTTGTGCTTAGTTTCACAGATAACTTGAAATAAATAACGGCCATTACATTTTTGTGCTTAGTTTCACAGATAACTTGAAATAAATAACGGCCATTACATTTGTGTGCTTAGTTTCACAGATAACTTGAAATAAATAACGGCCATTACATTTTTGTGCTTAGTTTCACAGATAACTTGAAATAAATAACGACCATTACATTTTTGTGCTTAGTTTCAAATCTGTTTGCATAAATTGCATTATTAAGATATTTTTATTTCATATTAACTGCAAAGATATTATTTAAAAAAGTACATTGCTTCGTATTGCTTGTCATGACTTGGTCATTAGTAGTTTTTTGTGAAAAATGTCAAAACAAAACAAAAGTTTGAAATTTTTTTCAAAAAAATAAATATTTAGTCAAAGAACACATGGTAATATTCAGTTTCTTAAACATTTACGATCATCAAAATAACTGTTTTCATGTAAGAAATTTCCGATAGATTACCTCCAACCAGCTACAACTGAGCATGTTAATCTTGGTCAAAGTTTTATAGGAAACCCAATTTGACAGCGCTGCTGTTTCTGGTCACAAGTATGTTGCCAAATTTGGAAATTATGTACTTTACTTTGTACTTTTGTTTTCCCACCAAAAGAATCGATATTTCATAGCGTGTATTGATAATCGAAAAAATATTAATGATATATCAATATTGTTGGAACTGATGACAGCCCTCGTAGTATTTAAAATCAAAAATCACATTCACTGAAGATAAATACAATAATTTACACATTTCTATGTTAATATGTAAAAATATAACAAAATATCAAAAAATTTACTCATTCAATAGTGATACAAATACCACATTTATCTAATGAATATGTGTTTTTTATACCTTTTATTATAAAGCATTCAAAATAACTATCCATTTGTACAAAACAATTACCATAAACAATTAATACACAGCAATGAGTGCTAACAAGACTAAAATAGAATGTTTTACATCACTGAGTATTGCCATAAACTTAAAAACAAATTCATTTTATAAACAAACTTAAATTCTATAGGAATATTATATAAAACAAAGTAATTACATTTCCTGTATGAAATAATCTCATCATAATAATAATAATATTTATTGCATTCCTTCAATACAATTAATCTCTTTTCTCATTAGATATAAAACAGTTTACATTTTTGGCCTAAAACTACAGATGATAAACTCTTCAAAAAAATAAGTTAAAAAAACAACGTGTTATGCACTTTTCCCCAGTTGTCAATGCAATAAGACAAGTTTTCTCATGGCACCATACCTAGCTAATTACGTTCCCACTTCCGCCTACCCCACCAAAGTATCAATAATCGTCACTAAAACATATCACTACTGACACAGTCATATGCAAGATGAAAAGAAATATAGAAAATAAAAAAATTAAGTTTTAAAATTCCCCTCTCTTTTCTCTCCTCATGCACCTCCTTCCTTTCATCATTCTAAAAATATTATCTCTCCCCCACTCACTAACTGTCATTTCCCTTTCACTTCACCTTTTCTTTTTCTCTCTTCTTACTATCTCCACTTTCTACTTATATCTTTTAAAACATTTATCGCCATACAAGCTGTATAAAAATTGCATTTATTCTTCGGACAGTTTCGAGGAGAAGGCTCGAATGAGAGAATGGACTAACCAAAGTTGCCACTTAAACTAAAGTCATTATTTTCATACCAACAAAACAAAGCTTTTTTTTGTTTAAGTTCAAAGTAGAAAAGATCCAATGCATTAAAAGTTTAAGACACATACCTTTCTTTTATTTTAAAGATACTGTTCACTGAAATCCATGCTTTGGGCAATTCTTATCTTAAAATGGTTAGAAAGTGCCAATCCTAATTTCTCCATATATTATTCCTTTTTAATCCTCTACATAAAGCCGCTTAAAACTGGTTTGATTTTTTTTTTAAAAACAAGACAACAATATAATCTTGACATAACCCAATAAATATCAACAAGCTAAAAGTTTTTTACAGATTTTCTTAGTCTAAGTAATGTTTTTCAGAAAAAGCCCCTTTGAGTGTTGAATGACTGCTTCATGTAGGAGTCTCAAGGCAGGTTCTAGTCTCGAACCTTCAACCCTCCATAGGCACCTGGTCTTCTCGCTCAACAAACTGCACAACCTCGTCATATACAAGCTCTGAAACATCATGTTTTATCAAAAGTTAGCCACCTTGAACTTCAACAAGCTCTGATAAACCTTTAAACTCTTGGGGAAACAGTTCCAGTTAGGGCAACACTTTAACAGGCCTTGAACTTCAACAAGCTCTGATAAACCTTTAAACTCTTGGGGAAACAGTTCCAGTTAGGGCAACACTTTAACAGGCCTTGAACTTCAACAAGCTCTGATCAACTTTTAAATTTTTGGGAAAGCAGTTCCAGTTAGAGCAACACTTTAACAGGCCTTGAACTTAAACAAGCTCTGATCAACTTTTAAATTCTCGGGGAAACAGTTCCAGTTATGGCAACACTTTAACAGGCCTCCAATTAGGTAACAAGTGAAAATGTTTTATTAACATGAAAATGCTGAAAATAAAGAACTGTAATTGGAATTTTTTATAAAAGGCAAACAGAGAGCTCTTAAGGTTGTGCATTTTAAGAAAATAATATTATATTTAGTTATAACAGATTTTTATTTAGATTTTTTTTGGCACCAACACAAATATGGACACGTTGCCGACATCAAGTTAATTATAGGTGGAGGAAGACCCCAGATTTATGTCTGGGTAGAACAACTGCCACACTGTTGGTTAGCTGAAAAACCTTTTCATATGAAAGTTCTTGCCCTAACCTGGACTCGCTCACAAATTGTGAGGGGCTGAGGAGTTACAAGTCGCCTATGCTAACCGTCTGGCAATGGGCATTCCATTGTTATAAAAAATATATATTTATATATTGCCAGCTAAAACATATATATATATATATATATATATATATATATATATATATATATATATATATATATATATATATATATATATATATATATATTTACTAACATTGATGTTTAAGCTGGCAAATAGCTCATATTTCATTGTCTGGGGATAATTATAGCAAACTGACCATTATCTTGAAAAACTTGAAACAGTAATTACAGAAAATCAGCATCTCTTGTGAAAGCCAAGGGGAGGGAGTGTGTGGGGGAAGGTTTAAGGGGTAAAATAAAAGTTATTTGAAGTAATTCAAGAATAATTTAGGTTTTAAAGGATTTAGAAAAAAAGGGCATTAAAATGTTTCACAAGGAGTTCTGTTTTCATAGGAAAAGGTTTTTCAGCTGAGCTTTTACCATAAACCCACAAATTAAAGTAAATATCAAAATAAAGTACCGGTAAATAATTATTATCATTACAATGATGAATACCCCCAGATACTGCTTTGCCACAGTTACTGAAATTGTAACAAAAAGTAGTCTTGACCTGTTGATAAATCAGTAGGCTCCAGGAACAAGAGGTCCCAGGTTCAATCAGGGCTGCGACATACCAAATTCGTTAAAAATGGTAGTAATAGGTATAGCTCCAGTGCCAAGGTAATGTGACTGGGTGTGGTACCAAGCCAGGTGTTTGTGGCATGCTATACACAGTGATGGCAGCACTATATCTGCTTGGTGGACACCATCTTCAGGTTACTGAAGTACTGTTGGTGGGATGATAAACCCAATAAACAAACAAAAGTCAGTGTCATTAACAACATCGAGCCATTGATGATAGGCACAACTAGGCTTTGTTTCTTATTAGTCAAGTAATGTTTAATCAATAGACTTTTGACCAAAAAATGGTGGAAAAAAGTTATTTGCCATTATGTGAAGTTTCAGAAAAATAAGTAAACAGTATGAGACCAATGCCCAGAAAGATAAAGAAAAGATATTAAACAAGAGGGCCATGATGGCCCTTAATCGATCACCTGAGGACTCAATCTTTCAATAGGCTCATATCTGGCAACAAGCGATTGGAGTTATTTACTTGAGGAATCTTTGGTGAAGATGTGTGTACAATGGTTTTCTAACATTTGACCCAGTAACATAGCTTTGGACTCCACGGGACCCAGTTATGAACTTAACCAGGATTTCCCACAGACAAACCTTCTGACCAAATATAGCGAAGATTGGGCCATAAATGTGGCCTCCATGTTGTTCACAAAGTGTTTCAAGAATGTGACCTAATGACCTACTTTTTTGACCCCATGTGACCCAGTAACAAACGCATCCCATATTTCATGAAGGCAAACATTCTGGCCAAATTTAGGTGAAGACTGGCTATAAATGATGGCCTCTAGTGTGTTCACAAGCAAATTGTTAAACTTGGACTATCAGACAAGCTCACCAGTGAACATGTTGTGTTTATGTGAGCTAAAAAAAAAAACACTGTCAAAATTCATAAGGCATGCAGCTGAATAAAGTGTTGCACTTACTGCGCCATTCTCGCACGCTAAGTTCCATACCCTCGAATGATTGGTCACACTGCTCTGAGGTCGGCTCATCACTAGGATCAGCGTACTGTTTGAGGTAGGGATGTTGAAGAGCTTCTTCGACAGTGATTCTCGTATCTGGATCAAGGTCGAGCATCCTCTCTAGCAGGTCAATGGCTGGAGAATAAACAGCGATGGTAAGGCATTCTTCCCAGGGTGAATTTGGGTGAAAAGTATTAACCGTCACTTGCTACATATTTTTTAAACCATTGCTACATTCTCAGTTTTTTGTCTTACACATTACATGTTGCATGTGAAAGTTTATAATTATTAATAAAGTTTTAGCAGCAAATATACCGGTAGATTCTAATCAGACAGCAGCAGCAAGGAATAATAGTAAAAAATTTGAAAATACTGAACAAATGAGGCTGCTTGGGGGCTGCCAGGGATCCTGGTGGGTCTAGAACAGTGCCCTGACTGAAAATATTAAACTTGTCTAAAATGATACGAAACTTGGCAGAGCCTCATTTTGTATCATTTCATCCAACTCAAGTTGTATTTTCAGTATCTATTGAATACTCATATCAGATCCTCTATTTACCGCATTAACAAAGCTTAATGGAATCAGTTTCTATATTGATTTTTATACTTCTTTGCATGGAATTACTCACAATACTCAATAATAGAATATGTTCTTGCCATGTTCAGCTTACTTAAGGGGTCCAGTGGCATCTCAGCCTAGCACAAAGCCTGTCAGTTGAACACAATTTCATACTCTGTTAACACACTTTAAATACCCCAAAATTAACTGATTAAAACAATAAATGTGCAATTTGTAACAGTTTATATTTACGGTTTTTGGTGCTGTGTGTATACTTTTAATGAAACTGACACGGGAAACAACTCTTACTTTAGAATCGTGTACACCTGTCAACTGTATTAGTTTAAAACTTATGCAAACCTACATTTAGAACTCAGACTGAGGATATATCAGATTTAAAAAATATATACCGGTAGGTTTTAAACATTTTTTTTATAAATTATTTTTTTAATAATAGACTATAAGTCTATTATTTGAGTCAACAACATATGGTGTTTGACTTACAAAATCAAAGCACCGAAAGTTCTGCTTACCATGAGGGTTGGCACCAACAAATACACGACTGAAGTCTTTCTTCTCCCAGTTAGGAAGCTGCTTAATATACTTTCTGGCCTGATGAAACAAACGGAGGAAAAGAAACATATAAGCTGTCAGTGCAACATGCAATAAAACTACATAAATTCAGGTACAGAATTCATCACTTATTATAATTAGCTTGTAAAAACAATGAAATATATTAAAACATGCAACCAAACACCACAAAGACTATTAAATGAAAATGGCAGTTTTAAATCATTTTGAATAATGGGTAAAGTCCATGCTAAATCTTGAAAGTGAATTTTCAATTCTTTAAATGGTGGCCAGGGGAATAAAGTTATAACAACCATTTGGGCTACAAAAGGGTAAAAAGCAGCAAATATATGCAAAATAAATTAAAAGTGGCTTAAAAGGGATTGTTACCTCTTCGCAACTGATTTTGTCCAGTACTGCCTCACTAGGTGTGCCCATAATTGAAAGAATTTTAGTAAGTTGATTTATTTCTGTATAGTGTTAAGGAACACATGTACAGCTCTCAGGCAATGTAACAAATATATTCCAACACTCAATTAAACTGTTCCATTAAACAGTTTCTGTCGTTACCACCTCACAAGCAGTTATCCATATAAATTTTGTATCATTTATTTTTCTTAACCATTTTATCACCTCTTGTAAAATGGTAATTGGCAGATGTTGAGCTTGTGCCTGAATATCATCCAAAGCATCTGATTGGTCAGATTTTGGTTTTAATTCAAGTGCCAACCAATCAGATGCATGCTTATGATCTTGATTCTAACAAAAATATCCAAACCTTAGACCCTGAACCGTTTGATGGGTTAGCATCACAGTTTTCTCTAAAACACATTGACATTGAACTTAGTTGAGATTTCATGCTGACAAATATTCTGACGAAGTTTGGTGAAGTTTGGTCTATAAATGTGGCCTCTAGTGTGTTCACTAGGTTTTTCTTAGATTTGAACTAGTGATCTACTTTTTGAGCCCACGTGACCCAGTTACAAACTCATCCAAGTTTTCATGCAGGGAAACATTCTGACCGGGTTTAGTGAAGATAGAACCCTAAATGTGGCCTCTAGTGTGTTCACATGCTTTTTCTTAGACTTGACCTAGTGACCTACTTTTCTACTTCATGTGACCCAGTTACAAACTCATCTAAGATTACATGCAGTACAAACATTCTGACCATGTTTGGTGAATAATAATATATGACAAAGTCCTATGAGCATTGCAACATATACCAAACTCCGAAAATGCACAGAACAAAGGTATTTCACATGCAAGCCAAGCGAAAAGTAAGAACTAATTTGTGATGAGTCATTTAACGAAAAAAAGAGCAAACCCGACAGTTACCGCCTTGGAACGGTCAGTCGGCAATATGGATCGACTGGGGTGCTTAAACCGATTTTACAGAGCTCTAACCTCGCACTTCCTGACGCGTTTCTCAAATGCAAGCAATGAAAAGAAAACCAATCTATTTGAGTACAAAATGTCCATGTGCTGATATTTTCTATACATTATGACAAAAGTAGTGACGTCATTGAAAAAAAAATGTCCACATAGTATTTAGAAAAGAATATGGTATTATTTTGATCCGAAAAAACTAAACAAAAATCTTTGACTATAAATAAAATTAACTTTCTGAATCATGAACAAACATGACCAGAGACGAATAAATGGTTGTAGCATCCTGTTCATGTGAAGATGGAATTGAAAAACTAAAGTTCAATGTCCATCAAAGGAAATACACGCAACAACCCTTATAGGATGAATTAAATGACAACATAGATTACATGCACAGGGAGATTTTTTACGACCGCCACACTGCACAAGTAACATTGTTGTGATCATGAATAAGAATATATGTCAAAGTCCTATGAGCATTGCAACATATACCAAACTCCGAAAAGGCACAGAACAAAGGTATTTCACATGCAAGCCAAGCGAAAAGTAAGAACTAATTTGTGGTGAGTCATTTAACGAAAAGAGCAAACCCGACAGTTACGGTCAGTCGGCAATATTGACTGACTGGGCTATAAATGTGACCTTTAGCTTGTTCACAAGGTTTTCTTAATATCTGATTGAGTGACCTACTTTTTTAACCCATGTGACCCAATGACGAACTCGTCCAAGATTTCTTGCAGACAAACATTCTGACCAAGTTTGATGAAGATTGAATAAAAACTGTAGCTGCTAGCATTTTCACAAGCAAAATTGTTGACGACAGATGATGGACAAAGGATTATCAGAAAAGCTTGTTGTGCTCAGGTGAGCTAAAATAGTGTGGTACTTACATATTCACTTGAGATTTTGTCTAAAAACAAAAAGATTTTTTTAGGGGGCGGGGGGTATAGGGGGGGGGGGGTGTGTGAATTATTTGGAAGTCAAACTAGGCAGGTACACAATTGTGTCTGTATTCATATGCCATGCATGTGGTGAGGAAATTACCTTTTTACTTATAATTTAACATTACAGACACATTTATGCCGTCACATGCCTTGCATGTAGGGGATGGTTTAATCTTTAATAATTATGGATCCTGCTGAATAGCCTAAGGTGCATAAATATATATAGTGGTAGCCTATTTATTAGCGATCCTATCATAAATTCTGTGGGGATTACATGTTAGCATTCTATTGCCATGTACCGGTATGTAGTGGCAACTTCTCATCTACCAGTCTATGAGGTGAATATGGGCATGCATTCCTATGCCACACAGTATCTGTAGTAGGTTTTTAAGAGATCTTGTCTAACAGTCTATGAGGTGTATATGTGCAAAAATTCATTACCACACAGTACTGTATTAGATTTTTACAAGAGCTCTTGTCTAACAGTCTATGAGGTGAATATGTGTTTACATTTCATATGCAATACAGTATGTGGACTATATCTTTATCCAGAGATCTTGTCAGTTTAAGGCATATACACTCATAAGCATGTTGGTGATTACCCTTTAACAAGAGAATCGAAGTCTCTAATGGGAATATATATGTGCCACACCACAGGGGTTGTTGCCTTATAAACAATATATTTTTATTTGCATTTTCTTACATTTATAACAAAAAAACTCGATATTTCAGCATTAAGGTGAGGGCAACCTGTAGTAGATCAATTAGATCAGTTACAATTGCTTTGTATTCTTTAAACCTTGGTACAGGGTCACTCAAAAAGCATGTATACCAAATATCAAGGCTCTAGTTACTGTAGTTTCTAATCAGAAGATTTTCCAATATAGCCATTTATGAAAATGGCCATGCCCCTGGTGTGGCCATGTTTTTTCTACAGATCAAATTCTTTGAACAATGTTGATATAGAGCCACCCAAGGAACATATATACTAAATATGAAGGCTCTAGCTCTTGTACTTTCTGTCAAGAGGATTTTCTAAGTTTTCCTATACAGCTATTTGGAAAATGGCCATGCCTCTGGCAATCATGTGTATTTTTTTAAAAGAACGAAATTCTTTGAACAACCTTGATACAGGGCCACCCAAGGAACATGTATACAAAATATCTAGGCTCAAGCTCTTGCAGTTTCTGATAAGAAGATTTTCTGAGTTTCATATAAAGCTATTATGGAAAATGGCCATGCCCATAGTTGCCATGTTTTTGATGGATCAAAATTCTGTGAACAACTTTTCATTCCCAAACCCCATTGCCCCACCTACCCAGATGTCACATTGTGATAAATGGTATAATTAGGGGAACCTGCAGCAGAGAGATCAAGAGTCTCCATCCTGTATCTCCAACCCACTTAACATGTCAAGTTCACAACATTCATTAAAAGCTGAACTTTGCCTGACCATATATGCATCAGTGCAATGTATCTTCAAGTCCTAACCTAAAGTATTGCAAGACATAGAACAAGAAGGATACGATCAGTTCCAGGAAATAATGGGCGCCCAGTCAACATTTCTGCCATGATACAGCCAACTGACCAGACATCCACTGAAACAGATGTTTTATCTTAACATTAAGTTGCAGTAACAAATAGTCAATCTTTTGTCTTAATGTAAAGTCAAAGTAACAGATAATCAATGTTTTATCTTAATGTTAATTTAAAGTGATGGATAATCAATGATTTATCTTAATGCAATTTTAAAGGGAAGGATAATCAATGTTTTATCTTAATGTAAATTTAAAGGAAAGGATAATCAATGTTTTATTTGAATAGCAGGTCAAAGTAGTTATTTCATCACTAACATAAGCATTTGAGTTTTCTAAATACATTGTTGAAATTTCAGGAGAAAATGTTCTTCATTTCAAAATTTCAAACAGTAGAACTGGTCATACTGGTTTAAATTTTAAAGGTGGTAGTTTTCCTATATCTAATATACGTAACAATATCTGACATCTGTTTGTATTTGTGCATAATTTATATGGAAAAACATCTTACTTTAGTCTAAGCTTTGATGATTTTCAACAGTATCTCAATTCTGGACTTACAATGGTCATTTTTTTTCTAAGCTGTAAATAAGAATGATTGGGATTTCTGCTAAAAATAGACATTGCCGTCACAGCGGATGACGTGGATGAGCCAAAACATAAGTTGTCACATGGTTTTCTTAGTTTAAAAACAGCTAACTGTTCAGTGTGACTCAGATAGGAAATGCATGTTTAAAATGATGATTGTGATGGTTCACTTTGACCAGAAACAAATTCTTAGAATCATAAACTATAAACTCAAATAGTGCTCAGTTGTAGAACAAAGGTCAGCATCACTTAATCAGCAAAAAAAAACAACTCAACTACTGAAAAGTAGTTCACCCACCTGTTTGACTGTAGTGCATCCAGTTGAGCATGATTTCTGGAGCTCTGTACCATCGAGTTGCTACATACCCTGTCATCTGATCGTCCATATGTCGTGCAAGACCAAAATCAAGAACCTACACACCAACATGTTTCAATAAGAAAGATTTTTTTGAAAAGCAAAGTAACATGTTTATAATTTTGCTTTTTACTAATATCCTTAATTATTACATGAACTATAAATAGATGCAACATGATTGGTCACATATTTCCCAGCTAATAAGTAAATAATTGAAATGAACTGATCTTTACTGATTGCCTGTGCACCATAAGAGCAGCCAAGAACAGCTAGCACACACGTTTAAATGGGTTAGAATTTTATATAAAAAAATAGCAAATTAAAAAAATATAATGCTATGCACTGATCACCTGTATTTCTCTAAAATATTACATGCAACACAAATCAAATAGGAAACAGGTTTTGCACGCTATATCACAGAATGATACATCTTGTTGCATTCATATGCACAGCAATCTAATCACAAAGACCATAGGCCTGACTGATTAATTCTAAACATCTGAACAAAACACCAAGCATTATAATGCTACATATCATGCAAACTCAAATTCTAATCAGATAATAGATTTTAAGTTTCCATGATCTACAGCCCAATATAGCACGGCCTATATCCTTCGATATAAAGTTCAGCCATCTGAAATAGAAACGGTGCTATATTGGGCGTTAAATCATGCAAACTTAAAATCAATTTACATTCTGACACGTTAAAAAATTTGACTTAAAAGGGACACAAATGCACACTACAATTTATGCAAAGTTGTTAGGTTGGTCGCCCTGTTTGGCTGTTCTATTTCACCTAAGCGTACTTCCAGGTTATTTTTTTTTCTACAAGAATATCAACAACAAAAAAATTGACAAAATTGCATATTTAATTTTTTTTCACAGTTTAATACTTATGTTATTAGAAATGTCAAATTTAACTAAAAGAAAAACGTATCACAACATGTCAGCATGGTCAACAATACCTATACAAAAATGGGTAGGGAAAGTAAAAGAAACAGATATTGTATTTCAGTAATATAGTCCCGATTTATGCCCTGATATATTGTTTAACCTGGCAGAATGCTTCTTTGTTTAAAGAGGTAAAATATTTATAGTCTTAGAAACGCTAGAATTACATTCTAAGATGTTTAGTTCAATGTAGAACTAAGGAGGGGTAGAAATGTTTATTTTATTATGCTTCATACATACTATATACTTTGTTTTAATAACATCATAAAATAAAATGACAGATGACATCATTTGTTGTTATCATTAAATGTAATGAAAAAAAAACACAAAACACAATTAATTAAATAACATAATTTTGAGGAAGAAATTACTTATAAATGCTGACTCAATGCAAAATAAACTTCTCCAAATTTGTATTACACCTTTATTTAAAACTGGAGCATCGTTAACAATATGTCATAAAAATGACTTTGTAATCAGTTTGACATTGCATATATTGGGAAATAATGCAAGGTACAATTCTTCTCTGTTAATACAGTTTATTTTGCTGATCTTGTTAGAATGGCAAAGCTATCATGTCTTCAGAACAACTCAAAGTATTTATAAAAAACTTGAAGGTATTCGAAAAAATAGGAAGATATGGGGAAAAAATCTTACAAATATATACAAATTTGACAGTAAAAAGAAGATATATTACATTGAAGGCTCTTTATGTGTTAATTTTACCATATTCAGGTATATTCCCATTAGATAAAGGGTCTAAATCTTTCCTCTAGTCTTACATGAAGAGACAAACTACCAATTAAAATAATTGTTTAGTGTCTATCATTTGGAACTTTTTAGGTTGTCAAGACTTTTATCTGCTGTACATACTGTACATATGTTGATAGTTTATAACATTACTATTTATTTTGTTTATATATTAGTTCCTTTTATCAGTTTTAACTCCCGATGCAGTTGCTTACTGTTAGTTGTCTGATATTTTTATTTACACTGTTTGTTTGACGGAAAAACCTCCACAAACCAGCTTTAAGCAACCCAGTCAGTCCTTTTGCCGACTGACCATTCCAAGGTGGTAACTCTTGGTTTTTCTTTTTGCGTGTTGTCTCGTCTGTGTTTTTTGTAACATGTACATTTACCCTGTTTGCCCATTTCTAGAGTTAGTTCAGATTTAAATATCTTGGGTAATTCTTATAGGACCTTTTCCTATTTTCCTAATCCTAAAACTATACAACAAGATATATTAACATTACTATACAAAATGTTTCTTGGATAGTTTTTGCATAGACATACTACAAAAAGATTAATTATTTTATATCCTTTAGTACATAAATGTCTTGAAAAATTCTCCAATCAATTATTTTTGCAAATATTCCGAATGTCAATATATATGGGTTATCTACCCTATTTCATGGAAGGAAATCTGTCATTTATTATTTGTTTGCTTACCTTCAACCCACAGTCTTCATCTACTGCAATATTGCTAGGCTTCAAATCCTGAAAAAGTAAAAATGCATAGTGTTGACTTATTACATTATCCTTACCATAAGTTGCTGCACAACTTTTAATGATGTAGATAAAAAAATGAAAGAATACATATATTTAAACTTATAATTATAAAATATATGTAATATATTTATTACATATTTTGAAAAAAATGGCCTAAAAAGTGGAAGATAAGATTGAGATTTTCAAACAGGTTATGCTTAAAAATGCCATTAGGTACACCCTGAAATCGATGCAAATAATGCTAATTATTTATAATTCAAATTGTGTTGGTAGGAAATTATTGTAAATATTTAGGAATACTGCTTGTTAGTGCTTGTATTTCTCACACTCTAACAACCAAGTTATTGCTTAAAACTTTTTAGAAAATCAAAACAAACATTGGGTCTTTACTTAAGTTGCCAACACCAATAAAATGTCAGGAAAAAATAGAAAAAAAATAAGTTATTTATTTCTTCCAACACTATACTCCTGTCAATTAAATTTAAATCCCAACTGCACCATTCTTTTCAAATCATGCGCGATAATTTAAGACTGGGATGCTGTGAACTACTGACATCTGAACTACCACGAAACATTGATGATACAAATGACCTCTGTTAGTGAGGTGCTACGCGGGATATCACAAATATCGTGGTCTAGTATATATGACATACCGGTAAATGCTAAGCCTTCTGACAGCTGACTAAATTAAATGCTCTTCCCCGTCCAGTAAGAAGAATTGTTTACAACTTAAATCTATATACAACCCATATGCCTTATCTTTGTGTGCGTCTTATCTTTAAAACTTTACGGTAGTCAATGGAACACTCATTTTAAAAGCATTTGGTTTCATTCTTCTACCCCTTTCTTGTATACTAATCACTCAGCCATTTAGTCCTACATGGTGTTGTCCATTCATTAATATGTATTTCATGCAGATCTTCATTACACAATATTATCACTCGAACATCTAGTTTAAACAGATTACAATATTAATGTTTACATTTAAAGCATGTGTGTTGAAAACTGACACATCTATTCTTCTTAGACATAGCCAGTTTATAACTGGGAAATAGTAGTGTGAGTACAAAAACAATTATGTATGTCGTTCCTCCAAAATTCATTTTTTTAGTAACTCTTTAGGTTGTCAAAAGTGCCAACACACAACACATAATGCACAACAGATGAGGGACAAAGGGGTAGCAGAATTGCTTACCTAGAGCATGTTGTGCTCAGGTGAGCTAAAAAAAAACACAACATGTGTATGTATGACTACTACACCAACATTTGAGATGATGTTGCGAAAAAAATAACAAGAGGGCCATGATGGCCCTTAATCGCTCACCTGATGACACAGGCTTTACGTAGGCTCAAATCTGGCATTAAGTAATTAAGAGTTATTTACTTTAGAAATCTTTGGTGAAGATTGGACCATTAGTGTGGCCACTGGGTTGATAACATTTTCTAGAATTTTACAAAGTAACCTACTGAATCCACATGACTCACTTCAAAACATATGTAAGATTTCATACTGGCAAACATGATGGTCAAGTTTGGTGAAGACTGGGCCATCAATGTAGCCTCTTAAGTGTTTTCACAAGCTTTTTCTAAAATTTGACCTAGTGACCTACTTTATGACCCCATGAGACCCAATAATAGACTCATCCAAGATTTCATGTAGACAAACATTCTGACCAAGTTTGATGAAGATTGGCCTATAAATAGGGCCTCTATTGTGTTTACAAGCTTTTTCTAAGATTTGACCTTGTGACCTACTTTTTGACCCCACGTGACCCAGTTACGAACTCATCCGAAATTTCATGCAGACAAACATTCTGACCAAGTTTGGTGAAGATTGGGCTATAAATGTGGCCTCTAGTGTGTTCACAAGCTTTTTCTAAGATTTGACCTAGTGACCTACTTTTTGACCCCACGTGACCCAGTTACGAACTCATCCAAGATTTCATGCAGACAAACATTCTGATCAAGTTTGGTGAAGATTGGGCTATAAATGTGGCCTCTAGTGTGTTCACAAGCTTTTTCTAAGATTTGACCTAGTGACCTACTTTTTGACCCCACGTGACCCAGTTACGAACTCGTCCAAGATTTCATGCAGACAAACATTCTGACCAAGTTTGGTGAAGATTGGGCTATAAATGTGGCCTCTAGTGTGTTCACAAGCTTTTTCTAAGATTTGACCTAGTGACCTACTTTTTGACCCCACGTGACCCAGTTACGAACTCATCCAAGATTTCATGCAGACAAACATTCTGACCAAGTTTGGTGAAGATTGGGCTATAAATGTGGCCTCTAGTGTGTTCACAAGCTTTTTCTAAGATTTGACCTAGTGACCTACTTTTTGACCCCACGTGACCCAGTTACGAACTCGTCCAAGATTTCATGCAGACAAACATTCTGACCAAGTTTGGTGAAGATTGGGCTATAAATGTGGCCTCTAGTGTGTTCACAAGCTTTTTCTAAGATTTGACCTAGTGACCTACTTTTTGACCCCACGTGACCCAGTTACGAACTCATCCAAGATTTCATGCAGACAAACATTCTGACCAAGTTTGGTGAAGATTGGGCTATAAATGTGGTCTCTTGTGTGTTCACAAGTTTTTCTTAAAATTTGACCTCGTGACCTACTTTTTGACCCCAGGTGACCCAATAATGAACTCATCCAAGATTTCATGCAGACAAACATTCTGACCAAGTTTGATGAAGATTGGATAAAAATTGTGGCCTCTAGTGTGTTCACAAGGTAAATGTTGACGACGAACGACGAACGCCGGACGACGAACGACGAACGCCGGACGACGGACGAAGTGGTATCACAAAAGCTCCCCTTGTGAGCTCAGGTGAGCTAAAAACCAAATTGGGAAGTTGATTAATAAGGGCTTTTTAAGGGAATAATCAAATGTTGTATGAGGAAAGAAAGTGTTGAAAAGCTGTACTCAAACAAAACATTTTTATTAATTGCAATTTAACGGTTAAGTGGGTCAAGAGAAGAAATTCCAAGAAAAAAAGCAAAATGCAATAAATCTAGAACGAACAATGCAATCAGAGTTATCTCACCACTTGGCACAACTAAACATCAAAATCTTTCATTCTTGCAAATATAAAGAAATTCTGATTAGTAATGCAGTCATAGAAATTAGGATTGAAATTTACAAGCACGTCAGGCTAGCAAGAAAGCAATTTTCACTAGCCTTACAGAAAATTTCACTAGTCTGAATTAAATTCTGTTTTAATTTACAAATAAATCTAAAAAAAAGATAAATATAGAAAAAAACACCATTTAAGTATCATTCGCCCCGCATCTTCAGGGTATTTTCTCCCGGGTTTTGCACCAGAAACATATTTCAGTTTCAGGCCATTTTGTTCTGTGGCCCAGCTGCTTTTAATTTGGTATAGAACATTAAGTACCATGCGGGAACCAGAATACCGTGTGGTTCCTGCCAAGTAAACATATTACCATTTTAGTGGGCATAACACGTTTATGATACAAGCAACAGCTTGCCGAATGAAATAAGCAGCTCAAAAATTTGTTTACAAATTGAAAATGACATTATAATGATTGTTCAACGATCTGGATCTTAAAAGCCATCGGGCAATTAATTTGGGAATTTTTACTAGCCGGAGAGAAAATCTACAAGTTTTTTGCTGTCGGGCTAGAGCTATTTTCGACCACTGGTAATAAAGGAGAAGTCATTTGCAAAAGAAACTGCCTATAAACAGAAGAATGGACAAACAGCCTCATGGCGCACACCACAACACAATAAGACCCTTGTGGCATATAGAAAGCATGATGAGACTTGTCAAGTTGAGAAGTTATATGTTTTAGCTATTAAATTTTTTTATTTTTTTTTTGTTTCATCGCACCAACACAATTATGGTCATATTGGCAACCTCCTACTTATCACTGGTGAAGAAAGACCCCAGACTTATGTCTGGGAAGAACCACCAGCACACTGAGGCTAGCTAGAAAACCTCCCCACATGAAAACTCTCACCCTGACGAGGACTTGAACCCACGCAGTGAAGGGCTGAGAAGTTAGAAGTCAGCGACTTTAACCCTTCAACACGGGCGCCCCAATTTTAACTCTTACTCATGTTGTTAGTTTTGGTCTTAGGTTTCTTAGGGAAGGTTTTCATTGTATAAATAGATAATCTTGTTAAAATAATTTGTATGCATTAAGATTTGCTTAAATTACAATTGTTTTGCAACTATTTATAACTTAAAATAATTAACAAAATATTGACATTTGTGACATTTTCACAAAACAAAAAGCAAAGCCTTTAAAATTATATGTGACTGCAATTTGTTGACTTCGTTGAATGTTTTGAGTGTCTACTTAAAGTACTGAAATTGCTGAATATGAAAACTACTTACACTCTAACAAGAGGATTGACAAGTGAAAGCAAGTACCTAAGCTCCAAAATGTACCTAAGGTCCACAATTCAAAAGGTCTGAACACTGTTTCTTATATATATATATGAGTATATGAGAAGATGAAAACTTACCCTATGTATAATCCCAGCAGAGTGAATGTACTGAAATATAAAGACAAGATTCTGATTCACTAAAGGACTTTACTTACCAGAAAACTTCAGAAATCCTCCCTCTTATAAAAGCCTGGGTGATGTAGTATTATTGGCTGGACTACAGCTTGATTTATATTAAGGAATATTAAATAACGACCGATATATAAGTACAACTAAATAATTGATTTATTAATTAATAAATGGTTGAGGAAAATAGATTAAGAATACAAATCCAATAAATTTCAGGATATTTCTTCACTAAGAAATAAAAAGTCACTGCGAAAATTCTATGCTCATGTATAAAATTACACGGCAATCATTTATAAACACACAACAACAAAAATTGGATATAAATTCACCATACATTAACAACAGAAAGAGTTTAAGTCATCTTATTTGCTTTACTCTTCGACCCTTATGCTAAGCATAATATATACTCTAATAACAGCAAAAATACATTAAATAATATGCTGACTTTTTTCTCACTCAATATTCGTGAGCTGAATTTATGTATCATTTATACCTTGGAATAAATAAAATTAATATTTAACAAAATATCAAATTAAACTAACATCCATCAAGTCCTCAACTGAGGAAAATCCCAGCTGTTTATACTAATCCCAGAGCACCAGAAAATCTTGTGAATGTGTCAGAAAATAATGTGCAGAGTAGAATGCACAAGAAAACTGCCTGCAAAATGGAATAATGGATATTTTTCTACTTTATCTTAAATTATTTATATTATTATCTATATCCCATTTGCCTATACATAATATTGGTTTATTTAAGGTAACTTAATAAACAATAAGTCTTTCAAAAATATTCAGGCGTATAAAACCAATAGTGCTGAATTATATATTCATTTTGTTTGTTGACTGGCCTATAATTCTATATTGTATCTGCAGTGCCAGAGATTTACAAGCATACAGACTGGCTTACCTTGAGTGCTCGCAGGACCTGATAGACAAAAAACTGTACTTGATCATCGCTAAGTTTCTGTGTCTTGATAATGTTGTTCATATCAGCACCCATCAATACTGTTACAATATATCTGTAATGAAATGCAAATATTAAGAAATTTCATCACTTGCTCAGTGACTGAGCTTCAATCTTCTGCCTAGGAATGTCTCTTATAGTATCAGATCATTTAGCTATGTTTAAACCATCTGCCGTGTTGTTTTAAGCAGGGATTGATTCTAGACAAAAGTGGCATTTCATATCTTTTTTCATTGGTCTAGGATAGCATAAGTTCAAAAAGCTTCTTATCTCGAGTTTCCAATATGTGCTTTAAAAAAAATATTTTTATACCCATGTTTCTTATTATTAAAGGAATTAATTTAGCCAGGTGATAGGAAGAGAATGTGTAAGTGTTTCGGTAAGCTCAATCGGTAGAGCATTTGCCCTGTTAGCAAAGGGTCCCCGGTTCGAGTCCTGGACTGGCTGCACATTGTTCTCCGTATGTTACATTGGTGTGCTAAGTAAATGACCCGCAGTCATTACAGTACAAGTGCTTGAGAAGAGCTTGGAGTTGCATGCAGAGCATAGGGTGTGTGGAATTTAGAGGACGAATTTCAAGTTGCCTGGGGTGAATGAAGCCGGTGATAGGGAGAAATGTGTAAACAGTCTGGTTAGCACAGTTGGTAGATCATTCACCCTGTGAGAGAAGGGTCCTGCGTTCAATTTACGGACTGGCTGCACATTTTTCTCCATATATTACATTAAGTATATACCTGTTTGGATTTTGGGGTAAACTGGCCCATGCTACATTAATTAGTTATCAAAGACAATGTCTACATACCTGTGATAGCGATCTGTTGCACCCCCCAAAAAAATCAAATAACTGATTTGGGGATTTTTAGGGCTGTTGGGATATACAGTATACGGATATATTGCTCTACTAGGTGAAGTCAAAACTGTATCGTGATACATAAAGAAAAAAGGGTTTTGACAATATTTTGTATAATTTGGTAGATGCCACCATTTTGTACATCCAAAGTCAAAGGTGCTCATATTGAGGAAAAGCAATTGCCTGACGTCAAATCCATGACAGGATTGTATAACTTACAATAATATTAACAGACTTTATGGGCACAAAATAATTTCTCGATTTAAGAACTAATGTTGCATAGAGGCATCAATGTCATTGGACACACAATTTACCACAAGTAGCCATATTTTTATAAGATAATTTGTTGCAGAATACTAAGAACATTATTATTACCTATTGTTTGGTAATTTAACTATTAAGACTATTGCAAATGTAAACAATATGGCCAAGCCGATTGATTATTTCAAAAGAAATTCAAATTAAATGGCAATGTGTTTGGCCACTTTTGGCTGAAGGAGGACAGATAAATAAAGAAAACTGTTGAAAGTGTCGCAATGAAATTTTTATGTGCCTGTAAAATAAGTAATATGTTACTTCAGAGTTTATTACAAAATTTTTTTTTTTTTAATAAGATGAAGAATCGAAAATGTTTTTGTGTTTATTAGAATTTATTGTTGTAAAAATATGGACAAAATGGTATATTTTTCCCCTGTTATGAATGTGATCTAAATATATAAAATCATCCCAAAACTATACTCACTACACATCTATTAAGAATATTGCATCACTATTGGAATCCTGAGGGTAATATCAAAAATGTGACATTAACACACGATTATGACATAATTATGACATAAAGCGCTATAGAATGCGCACATTTTTTTTGCACAGACAAAAGAAAGCCCGGGTGGGCACATTCTATCAATCTCCAACACAGTGATCTCCCCCTTTCAGTAAGGAGAATCTCTGCCACCACAAAGAAATCCTTCCAGATCTGGAAGGATTTGATTTTTTTACTTTTAATTTTTGTTCAGTAAAATGACAATCGGAATGAATGTGTATGTTAGAAAAACGACTAATAATGGATGAAAAAACAAATTCTAACGATAAAGAAAAAAAAGAATGTACTTATCACTACAATCGTAACAACTCGGCCATTTCCGTCCTTTCGCAGAGGGCGAAATTTCAGTGTTACACTGGTTCAATGTAAACAATTAATGGATACTGTTGAAGAAATTCACAAAGTAATAACGGAGTTTGACTCCTCCATAAAGGCGAAACCCAAACAGATTGAGTGTATGCAGTCTCTGTTGGCAGGCAAAGATGTCATAGCTAATCTGACTATCGTCACGTGATTTTGTATGATGGCAGTGGTTTTAAGCAAGCGTAGCGATGTCGTAAACCCTGTGCGGAGTTTGACATTCTATGTGCTATTAAAAAAATCCATTTTTTCCCCCAAGCCTTACTTAATCGTAAAAGTGTAAATGGCCGACCGCCATCTGCTATTTATTATTGTATTTGGACTGTTTTCTTTTTATTATTTAGTTAATTAATTAATTTACTCCTTTCCTCAAATAGATAGGATGTTCTTTAAGCTTTTATACTGATTAAATTTAAAAAAGACTAAGACTGATTTTTATTGCGAGATTTCTGTGCACACCGTCAAAACATGATAAACAGGAAGTAGTTAAATGGTGTTTTTAAAGGATAAATTAGCTTGACAACTGTTCTAATGCTTTTAAAACTATCAACCTAAAGTTCAAAAATATTTCAAAAGAAAGAAAAAATTGTAAACAGACAAGTGATCAGTTGATATTAAAATCAATTATTCAGTGTGGTTTTTAAAAAATGCTTATTTGACTGTGTCCCTGTTGTTGTTTTTTAAGAAATGTAGCAGATAATTATACAATGTCATGTACTTACACATCTTCAAAGTCTTCAAAAGTCGTTGTGGGTGTAAATACTTCCAGTAAACCAATGACCTGAAACAATGCAGTCTTCAACACTCTTATCATCATCATCATCATCATCAGCTTCAGCATCATCACCATCCTTGTCATCTTCACCACCACAATCATTATCTATTAGCAGTTCATTATTCTTTTCATCATCATCACCTTTATCATCCCCTCTACCACCACCCTTATAACCATCATTACCATCCAACATCATCACCATCTATTAACAGTTCATTATTCTCTTCATCATCATCACCTTCATCATCCCCTCTACCACCACCCTTATAACCATCATTACCATCCAACATCATCACCATCTATTAACAGTTTATTATTCTTTACATCACCATCACCTTTATCATCCCCTCCACCACAACCCTTATAACCATCATTACCATCCAACATCATCACAATCTATTAACAGTTCATTATTCTCTTCATCATCATCACCTTCATCATCCCCTCTACCACCACCCTTATAACCATCATTACCATCTAACATCATCACCCTCTATTAACAGTTCATTATTAACTTTATCACTATCACCTTCATCATACCCTCTACCACCATCCTTATAACCATCATTACCATCCAACATCATCACCATCTAATAACAGTTCATTATTCTCTTCATCATCATCATTACCATAATCATTATCACCACATTCATCATCACCACAAGTGCCAATCAAAATGAAACAAAAGCCATAATGTAACAATAGCCAAAATGCTTCCAACGTTAAAACTGTATCACAAAAAAACACAATTTGATCTTCTGACTGCATAAGCAACAAATTTATGGAGTCCAAAATGCAGTCGGTCACATAGCTCAAGATCAGGGACAAACAAAGCATCTCAGATTTTTTTCTCAACCATGTTCCTGGTAATTTCTGATCATGTAGCAAAACCATCACAAAAATCCTCAGTCTTACAGGCATTTGCAGGCATTTTTGCCGATACTGTGCAGCGACATTTCTATCATTACAGCACAGGGACATTTATGAGATGCCTAGGGACTGAACCCAGCATCCATTATACTGACATCGATGAGTCAGGCGCAATGCTGTCCCCTTAGCCCCGAGCATTAGGATGGAAGCCACTACTACCAACCTTAAAGTCTTTGGTTTGACCTGGCCTGGGTCTGAACCCGCGACCTCCAGATCTGCAAGAGGATGCTCTACAATGAGCTATTGCGGCCAGTCAATCTGCTCTGATGTTGATGTCTATTTTTAGCAGCAACCTCCCTCACGCTTATAAATAGATTTGACAGGAATGAACATGTATGGGGAGGTTTTCATGATTTGTACTGTCCAACACCCATATATATCCTGGATTTGCACCTTAGGATATGGGTCTTATCTGAATAGCAATTTTTGGTTTCTTCAATGGTTGGAAGCTTTTGTAAAGTTTATTGAAATGTTTACACATTTAGGAATCTAAAAAAATGGAAATTAAAATGTAAATTACTACTGAGAAATATATTTTTTATACATAATACCAGAGCTCAGGTGAAAAAACAAGAAGACCATAATGGCTTCAAATCACTCACATGAGGATAGTGACTTTCAAAATTTAAAAAGACTAAATGTATACAACCTTGACTTTTGCAATTAGTGACCACAAGTTATTGGCTGATAAATCTTTGCACAAATTAACTCATCAATGATTCCATGCAGAAAAAAACCTCTAATAAAGTTCTGACAACGTTTGGTAAAAATTGGTCAAGAAATGCTGCCTCTGATGTGCTCAAAAGCTTTTTCAATCATTTGACCCGGTGATTTCATGCAGGCAAACATTCGCCCATGTTAGGTACAATTTAGATAAAAACTGAAGTCCCGAGTGTTTTCACAAGCAAATTGTGGATACCGAGCATCACATGATCAGAAAAGCTCACATAAAGCACAACAAATAGTTGGGTTCTGCTTAAACTGAGCTTAAAGCTAGAAGCTGAGCTCTGAGCACAATCTGAAAAGATGGATTTTTCATTAGACCATGATTTTCTTGATTTTTTATCATGGTGAATGACACTTACATTTTCATGTTGCATATGTTTTAACATGCGCAGTTCTCTAAATGCCCTTTTGGCATGGATGGCAGATTGAAAAGGTCGAGACAGTTTCTTGATGGCCACCTTTCGCCCTGTCTTCTTGTCAAGTGCAGCGCTGAAACATTTAATAATGGGGAAACCGATAGGTTTGATTTATTTTATTTTTTTTGGTTGAAGAATATGATATATTTTAGTATTTTATTTTAGCAAAATTAAAAGCACATCATATCTGTTGATGCCAAAGACACAGATGGATAGACCTGAAAGGGAATGCATGTTTGTTCTAGCTATGAAATCTGACTTTCAATGCCAAGCATGCAAAACAGGGGACATTTTCAAAATCAAATGGACAAAAAAACAAAACATGTACAGCCCCAAAACATAAACTGAAATCATAAAAATTACTGTTTAATCCTTTCAGCTGCCAGATGGAAAGGCTTACACAATTACTGCTCCTTTGTTTAAGATAACATTTTTAACTGAGTTTTGTTGTTTACATTGCATACATGATGCACAGACTGCTGGAGTCTGCATGACTTAAGCCAGTTTTGTTGCCTTAAATATCATACTTTTCTGCTATATATAACACAAAACTGTTGCACAGACTGCAGATTACAAAAACATATTTAATGTCTTGAACTATAAGTTGACAATCTACCCTTGAATGAATAAGCTTTCATTCACTATGTGCAAACTATATTTATGGGTATGTTTGTGTAATTTTTCTTAAGAGTAGGAACTCTTACATTATTATAACCTAACTTATTTTAGGTTGAAATTGCTTTACTTATCAGCTTTGGGGATTTTGCAAGGAGCCAAATCACTGCACTTTCAATTGTCAGTCAAACTCTCTGAAATATGAAAACCTAATAAGGTTTGGTTTCCAAATGGAAATACCTACATCTGGTCTGAGCTTGCTGCCTTACCAACAGGACTGATGATAAACTCACTGAATTTGCTCTATGCCACTACTTTGTGCAACAGTTCAAACATCACTGCAATTTTAGGATAAATATAGAATAATCATATACAAAGTCAAACAAAACACAGGATATGTCAGGAATCCTAGTCATTTCCTGGTCTTGTGTTGTTGAATTAGTAACGATTTGCCACATAACGATTTACCACAGATGAGTAACGATTCGCCACACTTGATTAACAATTTGCCACAGATCAATAATGAATTGCCACAGTAGTATTATAATAATTATCAATAAAGATTATAGTGAGGACAATATTGTGAATATTTGCAATATTTAATTTAAAAAAATGTACCTTTGTCTTCCCAAATATATTTTTTCCCAATCAAGGAAGTTATTCACACTTTCTCAACATGCCAACCTATGGGAGAGTTATCGTCCTTAAACGTTTGGTATGTTTGCAGTTTGTCAATTAAGATTCCTGTTAACTGACCCCAAAGAATTCCTTTAATCAAATCAATTTGAGCGAAGTATCACGATTCATACGACAAATGTCATAGATGGCATTACATTAAATATGTAAACAAGGGTATAGAGGCATTTCATATGAGCATTGTACAAAATAATTAATTGCTTGTGATCTCATACAAACAAATGCAACACATGCATCTTAAAATACATTACAAAATGTATTTTGTGTAAAGGTTTGTTTTGGTAATAAATGAACTCACCAAACTTGGCCGTATGCTCCTAGTCCAACCAGATTCAATGACTGATACCGCTCTGGGACTTCCCATACTGTTTTGTTTAATTCGAGGCGATAAAATCCTTCCTTTGACATTGATGCTTATATTTCGTTCAACTATACAAACGATGTCTATTCACGTTTACTTTTTCGTTTTATTTTCTACAAAACGCTTACTTTCTCAAAGTGAAAGTGAAACTTCCGGATGTTTTGGACGAACAGACAGAAAATATTAGAGGTTATACTACACTAAATTAATTTCGTCTTTACTTTAAATGTCACAAATTAGGAAGCAATTTAACAGCAAACAATTTCTTTGCGAACCCTAAAACTATATATTGTGAGAAAGACCAATGCATTATCTAATAACAGGGCATGTTAACATGCCAAACCATGTAGCTACTAGCCCAGACCTGACATCCTTTAAGGCTGGCGCTAAATCATTTTTCATGTAAATTCATAGCACTCTGTTTTTATCTTACACAAAAAATGATAAAAATAAAAAAATAGTTATATAACACAATTAACACAAATTGTATATATTCACTTAATCTTATTTGCGAAGAAATGTTTTTGAGCTAAGACGGTTATCCTCCCCTGAAAACAAAAAACACCGTAATTTTTGCATAAAACTTGCACATTTTGAATGAAATGATCAGTTCCGGTCTAAATCATAGACATAAGAAATTTATATGTCTATGGTCTAAATGTATCATTCCATTATTGAGTATAGGGGTGCAGAATCACTTTCGTTTTTGTTCTGTTTTTGTTTTGTTTGTTGTTGTTTTTCGCCGGAAAAGAATACGGCATAAAGAATTCTTCAAAAAGGCGATAGTTGTGGTGTATTGGATTATTTCATCCTACTAAGTTTCATTTATCAGTTTAACTGTTCACATAGATATAACTGTCACTGCATTTACAGTAGAGATAACAAAACATTTCAATTTGTTGTTTTTCATTTCTTAGGCACCGATTTGTCTATTTTAGCTGGGATTCGCGACCTGGCATCCCATTCATAGAAAGCAAAGTTATAATCTTATTATCTGCTAAAATGGATCACAATTGCACATTGAACTGACGTTAAAAGTTTAACTTAACAAAAGTTTTGTCAAGTGAAAGGTAGTATGTCATTCAATATAAGACCAACATGCTTTAAAATATCTAATGTCTTATTATGAAAAGACCATTTTTAATATTATCTTAGATGAACACTGCTATTTAGTATATCTGTGGGTAAAGAAATTGTCAAGAAACTAATACTTCAAGCATGTTATAAATGTTTGTTTTTTTTCATGTGTCGAACCTTAAGTAATGTTCATTCAAATCGAATAAGATCTGTTTGAAAACTTTTCGGGTCTAGAGTTTGAATTTTAAACACTTCGATCCCAATTCCACGACCTTAACTTTTTTACAAGAACACTTAAAGCATTAAAACACGTTATTTTTGACTAGGGACTGTTTCGTTGCTAATAGATAATCTCACCTTGTTAACATGTAGTCAGAACATCGAAAGACGTATCAAGAAGCACTCGTAGCTACTTACGTAAGTATGAATATGTACATCTGTACAGAGAATCCATGTATAATCATATTCAAGGTTTAGACGTAATTAATGATCAAAAGAAAAAAAACAACATTTTTTTTCTTTTCTTTTGTTATTGTGTTGTTGTTTGGGGGTTTTATGCCATGTTTGTGTGAAGGTTACAAGCACACAAAAACAAATATAAACTACATAAAAATAAATAAGAAAAAAGAAGGCCGTTTACCGATTTGGGACCCGTAGTTTATTAGATTTATAAATGTCTGCAAAACAGACTTTTCCGATGTGCGAATTTCCGTGAGAAACCCATAAGCGTCGCGCTCCAGATCGTTTTGTTTTCCGGAATAAGAAAGAGCAACTTCTTTATAAAAACGATAGGTATAGTGTATAGGATTTTTTCATCATATAAACTTTCGCCTATCAATTTAACTGTTAACAACTCGTTAGCCATGCAATTAAAACTGCATGTTCAGTAGAGATAACAAGACATTTCTTGTTGTTGGTTTGTTGACGTTTTAGGCATCGATATGTCTATTTTCGCGGGGTTTTCCCGTAATACATCCGAGAGATGATTCGATCGTGATTTATTCGAGGCGTTCCTATTGTTTCAGTCATAGTCATGTCTATGGTTTCAGTTATTTCCCGAACCAAACGGAACACCTCGGATAATTCACGAATCATCTCTCGGATGTATGTAGGTAGTCGGATCTCCTCGGCCATTTCCCTAAATGGGCCTACTAATTTGACAGACGTCAAAACAAAGATGTCAGCTTGGGTGACAGCTCACTACAATACGATGCCTGTAAAACTTCGATTTGTGGCGACTTCAAATTTAAATAATCCAATTTTAATTTACCCAGCGAAGCAGACACGCTGTTGTCAAACGATGGTATTGTCTATGTTTTGTGCTAACTACATGTTAGGCATATTCTTCTTCCGATTTCCGGCGAACAAAACGATCGTGATTTCAGTAAGTATGATTGCACCAGATACATCCGAGGGATTAGTGTCCCGAGGACGGAATTACCCGAGGAGTTCCGATTGTTTCCGAACGTGTACGGAAAGAGCCGAAAATTATGCAAATGCTGGGAGGCTATAAAGGCTAATCAAAGTAATTTTTGTCTTCAAATAAATATCTTCAAACCCTTGTCTCCCCTAACTCGATATGCTTATACATAAATGATTTATTTTAAACTGATTTATTTATGGACAAGTAGGGAAACATCTTATATTGACTAGTAAGATATAGATTTTCTATATTTATATTAATATATTAAACATATTTATGATATTTATATAAATATGCCAAAGTAGATCTAAATAGCTTACGTCCCGTGCGGAAACAACAATTTCCTTTTTGGCAATTCATGTTAAGGGTATTTTTCCTCCCCCAAACCATAACTATTATCTACTTCTCCAGTTTCTACTTTCCAGTATACACACTCGATACTGTTGTGGTGGATGTAAATCTACAACAAATGAAATTTATTTCATAAACATTATTACTTACATAATTTCATCAACATTGCATTTTAGTACATGTAGTTCTACAGTGCAATATAAATTGTTATCGTAAGACAATATCTTACGAAAGATAATACAAGAATGGTACGTGCCTGAATGACGCCTTTAATATTTTGCTGGATTGAAACCCCGCAAAGGATCTAGATTTGATTAGATGTACCAACTGCTTCACGCGTTGATTAAGATATCAACGTAAAAGATCTATATGCAAATCAACAATGACATAGTCTTCCGAAGACGGCAAGTCGATTGACTTAAAAACGTGTGCATTTTAGTGAAAAAAATTCTCTGACATATGATTTACATCATCTGCCTCACAGAGGAATTAAATAATTATAATAAAAACGCGTACGGATTTATTTAAAGAAAAAACAACAACACAACACTTTTACAGTGATCAATCTGAAGAAGAAAAAAGAAAGAATAAAAGTTGAATAATTGTTGAAGACAGAAAATAACTTTACCTACATATGGACGTTCGTCCATTTTGTTGTCATATATATTTGTTATGGGTCTAACACAACATACAGCAAGTGTATATGACTATTAACAGTTAACTTAATTTACATAAAAATAAAAATGCACGAAAATCACACGAACATGGACAATAAAATAATATCTATAAACATTGGTGGTTCACTGTTTCAGTGTCTTTCTTCAACTCTGAAGACTTTTCCCGGGTCGAAACTCAGCACACTTGACGAACATTCTTCTTCGTATAATGCGCAGACTGGGCACCATTTTTTTGACCGGAATCCTTTGATTTTTAGCTACCTGTTAGACGGGTGTCGTACCGGAAGTATTCACTTACCACGTGACCAATGCGGCATACACTTCCAAGACGAAATGGATTTCTGGGGTCTGTCTACGAATTTAGTTGGACCATGCTGTTGGAAGGAGTTGTATAAACCACAGGAGGACAAAGCCATCATGGAAAAATTGCAGGTATGTCGGTTGCATTTTAAATAAGTTATAAAAGTTAACCTTTAACAAGGCTTTCAAGTAGCGATTATCCCCAAGGTGACAACATGGTTACTTGTTAGGTGTTAAAGCGACTCTTTCCGATATGGCTAAAAGGGACTTATTTGGGAAAATATCTTTAAATTCCATTTCTTTTATATTGTATTGAAAGCCTGTAATGATAGCGGATTATTGATAATAAATCTGACAAGAAAAATGCCTCGTGATTGTTGATAAGGATTTAAGAAGTCACCGACTGGGCAAAGTGTTAGTAACAGTTTTTCGGCCGGTTATTCTATTTTTAGCGCGAGCTCTTTTGGCTGGGAACTCCGATTCCTTTTCGACACAAACGCAGCGAAGCGCAGCTATGAAAACTGATCGCCAGAAGAAGAACGGACTGGAGAAAGAAGATAGCCAAAATTCTATCTTAAAATGAACATGTAATTTGTTAAAATCAATAATACCACAAACACATACAGTCAGTGTATGGATGATGCATGCAGTGTGCAATTCTGTTAGTTAATTTAGCAATCTTTCTTAACTGTCTAGGACACACAGCTGGCATCTTTGCGAACTAGAGCAGCTTCCCGTAGTACGAGAACACGACTGTGGCTGTTACTAGATCAACCAACCTCTTCAAAGCGGGCTGTCGTAAGTATAATTACTTAGTCAACGTCATTCACACCAGTTACGTTACGCAATACAACAATCCTCACGGCTATCTCACAAATCACCGGAACATTTAAAGGTGATACCCGACAGTTTGGATCATTTTTTCTAAACTAACCAAATAAGTCATTGTTACCTGAAAAGATCCTGCGAAATGCTGCTCATTGATGCCCTTGATCTGTATGAACAGTGCAACATAAATCCCCATTTCTCATTGCAAACAGGTATTTCCTATCTAAGCCACGCTGCAAAGATAGCTATTTTTAACTAAGAAAACCACACTATATGACAATTTACTTTTGAGATTACGTTATATAGTCATCCGGATAATTCGCTCTGACGTCGGTATACTTTTTTGGCAGAGCTCACTATCGTGGTTATTTATAGATTTGGAATGACTGAACTTCTAGAGTGTTTTCACAGCCCTCTGAACTGTCCAACAATATAGTTGGTGTTCAAAACCGTCTTTACTCCTACTAAAGTATGAGTTTATGCAGAAAGTATGCCCTATTTCCCCAAAGTAGTGGTAATGTATGGTTACATAAATTTGATAAGGCAAACTGCCGGATTTCACCTTTAATATGATTTTAATGATAAATGTCCATGACAAAATAACGTTGTTAATACAAAATGAAAATGTACAGACAGCAACAATGTCCAGTTAAGTTCATGCCAGTATGATATCTAGTTGTAAAACAAATCTTCGCCCGCGCCAAAATAGCGTCTGCACTCAATCTGGGACCTGGAAGGGGAAAATTGCTTTCTTCCCTGTATAGATGAGCCTAATATGATAATATGGTGATAATTAGGATAATTTTTGCTTATGATGATGATAATGGTGACAACGATGATGATGATGGTGATTATTATTTATAGTACTTTGTATGCTTATTTGTATTCCTTTGTGGTGAATTGAAGAAGCTGCTCAAAGACACGAGAGCATGAAATAATGTGAAACAATCAACTGCATAGAATTTCAATTTACGATATGCGTCACATAAACTCGAATATGGTATTCATGTTTAATATTTTCATTTTCTCTATAGGCATGGGCACTTTTCGTCGCCATTGTTGTTATGGTGTCCATCGTCGTTTCGGGCCTAGAGATGACAACTGTGCCTATACTGACCAACCAGACCTACCAAACAAACGACTCCGTCTCTGAAAACTCGACAAAAACACGTTTAAATCCAATACCAATGTACGCTGACATTGCTTGCTTCGCAATCATATCGGCAGAATTGTGTCTGTCCTTTGTCGTCTGTCCAAACAAGCATACGTTTTTACGTTCATGGCTTCGTGTCTTGGATGGCATTTGTTGTGTGTCATTCTGGCTGTCTGCGGCGATAGAACTGTGTGGTAATTCAAAGAGTATTTCTGCAATATTGCTTACGATTCTAAGAACGCTAACTTGTCTGAAAATATTGCGCCTATTTCGCATTTCGCACAGCATGCAAACGTTTAATGTAATGAAGTACACCGTGAGCGTGTCTTTGGGTCAAATGAGTTTCCTTGCCATAGCGCTTTTGCTGATGACGACATTGTTTGGATATGTAATATTTATGCTGGAATCAAAGACAACTTCAGAAAAAATGGTAGGTCGCATGTTCCGGTGGTTTTATTGGGCGTTGATTACCTTGACAACAGTGGGCTATGGAGATTTAGTTCCGTCTAGCACGGCTGGTCGCTTTGTCGCATGTCTTTGTGCCGTGTGCGGCATCATATTCTTGGCACTTCCGGTAGGGGTTATTGCCTCGAACTTTAAGAAATACCATGATTACCAGAAATATGTGTTCCGACATATATCAAAACATTATGATGAACTTGTCACGGGTAATGAACACAAAAAATTCGGAGAAAGTTTGGAACAATTTTAAGTGGCTAGAAGTAAAGATGACCGGGTATCAATTCTTAAATAACCAATTTGTTATTATACGTATAAGAAGCAGATTGTATGCGGATGGTGTGTTCACTGTTGCATCTTCAGAACTCGAAAAAGCGGAATACGCAATACGCCCCACCCCTCCCCCCGAAAACATGGAGAAAAGCTCTCGAGGACAGAGGCATATACAGATTATTAGGGATGAGACGATATGGCTATATATCGATACAGTATCGATACGGCGGGTCACGATACGTATCGTGGCCCAGCGCGATATATCGCGATACGACCTTGACATTTGTAATCAGGGGAAGTCACTACGTTGTCTCTATTTTTTGTATTCGACGAGTTGTTTGTATTCGTTTAAGAAATATAATCTCTGTGGGCGTTTGTAAAACGATCACCGATTGGCTAGTGTAATTTTAAATAACCAATACAATCATCCGTAATACATCCTATGTATTCAAGGTAATACACATGGCCGACGAAAACAACAACGATGTTGAACCTGATGTTCAATGCGATTCTCCTGCCCTGCGTATGTTGCATTGTCAAGACCATCCAATGTTTCGTCAAAAATATGGGAACGCAGTGTCGATCAAGAAAACGCAGTCTGTACGTTGTGTCGTAAGCGTAAAAAATTGCAAAGGTACACAAAACATGTGGTTTCATTTAGAGCGCCACCATAAGTTCGAGTACACAAAATTAAAAGGTCGTGTAAGCCAACCAAAGTCTTCCGCAACTGCTTCTCGTGTTGACCTGAAATCGAGTTCTGTTGACAAAACAGTTACACTAACTGTCGATAAGCCTCAAACAACTATCAAGGAATTGTTTGATAAAAAACACAAATGTTACCTATCAAATTCACAAAAGGCAGTGAAAATAACTTCAGCAATTGGACAATTTATTATTGGTGACTTTCCTGACACAGTCATACCTAGCATGTACACTGATATACGGGCAAAAGTTGAAAACAAATTGAATCAGTTTTTAATTAATCTTATCTGACAAAAATTCTTTTTGCTTAAAAATATTTTATAAAGGAAATCTTTCATTTTTTATTATTAGTTTTCATTTTTTCATGTTAAAAGATGTAACACAAATAATTAAAACACTGTTTGTGTAAAATGCCTGTTGAAATGGACCTTTAAGTGGACTATTCTTCATTAACAGTGGTTAAAGATGGTCAACAGTTACAGTATTGAAAAAAAAGTTTTTTAACGTTTAAACTTTCACAGTCTAGTCAAACATTTTATTGTCTAGTCATATTTTACTTTGCTTTTTCTAGTCAAATTTCAAGAATCTCAAAGAACATTGTATATTGTTTACTATTTACTATATTGTCATTTATATTGTTTAGAATAATTACATTCCATGAAACTGTCCTACATGTACCATACATGTAAATACAGAAGTTTTTAAATAGAATGAGGTCTTAAGACAAGAGTCATTTTCTTCACATTCCTATTCAATAAGAATATATGACAAAGTCCTATGAGCATTGCAACATATACCAAACTCCGAAAAGGCACAGAACAAAGGTATTTCACATGCAAGCCAAGCAAGTAAGAACAAATTTGTGACGAGTCATTTAACGAAAAGAGCAAACCCGACAGTTACCGCCTTGGAAGGGTCAGTCGGCAATATGGACCGACTGGGGTGCTTAAACCGGTTTTACAGAGCTCTAACCTCGCACTTCCTGGCGAGTTTCTCAAATGCAAGCAATGAAAAGAAAAACGATCCATTTGAATACAAAATGTCCAAGCGCTGATATTTTATATAAGTTATGACAAAAGTAGTGACGTCATTGAAAAATAATGTCCACATAGTGTTTAGAAAAGAATATGGTATCATTTTGATTTGAAAAACTACACAAAAATGATTGACTAAAAATAAAATTGACTTTCTGAATAATGGAAACCAGAGACGAACAGATGGTTGTAGCATCCTGTTCATATGAAGATGGAAATGAAGAACCAAAGTCCGATGTCCATCAAAGGAAATACACGTAACAATCCTTATAGGATGAATTAAATGACAACATAGATTACATGCACGGGGAGATTTTTTACGACCGCCACACTGCACAAGTAACATTGTTGTGATCATGAATAAGAATATATGACAAAGTCCTATGAGCATTGCAACATATACCAAACTCCGAAAAGGCAAAACAAAGGTATTTCACATGCAAGCCAAGCGAAAAGTAAGAACAAATTTGTGACGAGTCATTTAACGAAAAGAGCAAACCCGACAGTTACCGCCTTGGAACGGTCAGTCGGCAATATGGACCGACTGGGGTGCTTAAACCGGTTTTACAGAGCTCTAACCTCGCACATCCTGACGAGTTTCTCAAAACTTTAACTGTGCATTGTTTTTTAACTTAACAAAGAGATTTGTTTTATTTAATTCTTTTGTGAACCTTGTCACTGTGTTTGTAAAACTGACTAGCATTCCTCTGTTGTGTTCATAAGTAAAAGGATGTGAATATCGTGAATGTTTGTATTTTTACAATTATTATCCGTATCGTATCGTATCGAAAATAACCATATCGTCTCCCTTCGTATCGATACGTATCGTATCGTGTGATGACCGTATCGTCTCATCCCTACAGATTATGTATGTGTTGGAGAAAATGGACCCGAATCGGCAACGTCAAACAACAAGGAAATGTAGCACTTCTAGTTGACTATCAATTTTAAGTTGACGAGGAGAAAGAACCGGAAAACAGGGAAAATCGTTTAAGTCCAACGGCCAGACATTGTGGAACAGTTTAAAGAACTTGTACAATAGGCCTTATCAATAAAACGATTTTTAATTCGATCATATTCCAAAACTTTGATTGTAGTACATTTGTCTTTTTCTTCTTCTTCTTTAACTTTTTGGTCATCCTTTTTAAGTACACCATCTAGCTAGGTTTCTTTACGGATTGCCAAGATGTGACCTAACGTTGTGTACATGTTGACTGACGTTGTAATTCTACTAATATTTCTCCATCGCGACCCTTAAGTTCGCTTTGCCCATTTTCTATTAACTTCACTTACCACATCTCTGCGTATTGTTGATATTTTTATTATTGTCTTTGATTGTTTGTTTGTATATATATTATATTCATTAAATGACACGAAACAAACTATGCGGTATGTTAACATGTTTATTGCTGTGTTTATTGCAGTTTTGTAAATATATTGTGTTCATTAAATGACACGGAACAAAATCTATGCTGTATATCAACATGTTTATTGTTGTCTTTGACTGCTAGTTTGTAAATATATCATGTTCATTAAATGGCACGGAATAAAATCTCTGCAGTATGTTAACATGTTTATTGGTGTTTATTGCAGTTTTGTAAATATATTATGTTCATTAAATAACACAAAGCAAAATCTCTGCGGTATGTAAACATGTTTATTGCTGTGTTGATTGCTATTTTGTAAATATATTATGTTCATTAAATAACACGAAGAAGAATCTCTGCGGTATGTTAACATGTTTATTGCTGTGTTGATTGCTATTTTGTAAATGTATTATGTTCATTAAATAACACGAAGAAAAATCTCTGCGGTATGTTAACATGTTTATTGCTGTGTTGATTGCTATTTTGTAAATATATTATGTTCATTAAATAACACGAAGGAAAATATTTGCGGTATGTTAACATGTTTATTGCTATGATGATTGCTATTTTGTAAATATATTCATTAAAAAGCACGGAACAACATCTCTGCAGTATGTTAACATGATTTATTGCTGTGTTGATTGCTATTTTGTAAATGTATTATGTTCATTTAATAACACGGAACAACACCTCTGCGGTATATTAACATCTTTGTTGTTGTTTTTGATTGCTAGATTGTAAATATATTATGTTCATTAAATAACATGGAACACCCTGGTCTCAATTGTTATAATGCCATAAGACAACACAATACAATGGAAGCTTTTGTTCTTGAAATATGAAGTAAAATGCGCACCCGTTTGTTGCCATGTGGCTTACAACTATAACATTTTTTATGTTTGATATTTAAAATGCATCATTTCTTTTGTGTGTATATATTTTCCACCCGTTCCTTTCTAAAACAATACTTTGTATACTAGTTAAAATGCCACAGAATGTTCGTTTTATGTGTATTTTTTCTTTCTTTCTGACATTTGTTTGCTACAAATAATTTGATAAATGCTAATGTTTATACGCATATTCCTCTCGTCGTCACGGAAATTTATGGCATTATGCAACTTATGAAAAGAAAAAACCATAAGCCTATTTAACACTTACTCTCTTCTGATAATTAATATAAGACATGTGTATACACGAGCCTATCTCAAATAAAACATTAAACATTTGTTAATTGCAATACTTAAACCTATATACAATTTTTGCCTTTAAAAATACCTGGTTGCTTTGCATATAAAATGATCGAACGAGTTCATTTAACAGTGATATGTAAAATAATATTAATAACTTAGTCTATGTATTATAATACACCTGAAAGCACAGTACTATGTCAAAATTTAACACTAATTACTGTAAAGTAAAACTCATGCATGTATGCTTGTTTGTTTTGTAAATACATCGCAACCACCAATTATGGTCATTAAAGCGACGTCCAGCTATTTGGTAGTCAGCTGGAAGTCCTTCGTCCCAAAAGGACTCGAACCCACGCTGTGAGAGGCTTAGCGGTCAGATGAGTTACAAATCGGCGACTCTACCACTACGCCACGGGCGCCCCGTACGGTTTATTTTTGCTAGTCAAACATTATTTCTGTGTATTTTTATTACGTTTTATTGCCTGCAAAATTCTAAGCATTATTTAAATTACTATGATTATGTATACAGCATCTTGACACAAATCAAATAATTTATATAACATGCCCGAGCTACTGTGAGTTATCTTTAATTCACCGCCAATAGGACCGTAGATGTAATATATTATATGACACATGCAAGGATGTAATGCCTCCAATATTTTGCCATGTTTATACTGATGTTACATCAAATAAAAGTAATTAGAGAAGAAGAACAATAGCGGTCCCGAGTTCAAATAAGACAAAACAGGATTTATTTTGGTTTTTATTACTTTTAAGTATTTCCTTCCTTTCTCAGGCTAGCATATTGACAATTCCTCTATGTATCGCCACAAAAGCGTTCTAGTTGTATTTTAAGTAACAGACATTTATAACTTTTAAGAAGGACGTACGCCAGTTTGTCTGCAAAGCGTTATTATGGCTTTAATACAAACTGAGTACCATGGCTATGACTAAGAAACCGAATTTATCTTTTCTGGTCATATGTTATTAATAGATTTTGCATACTGTTGCCGGAAACTAGAACCATCACAGATATAACTATAATACAACTGGATAGTGCTTTGTCACAGAATGGAAGCATATTCTATATGTTGAGAGTAATATCTGGGTTGACCAAGAATTGTCGGGGTATATATGAAGATTCGGAATAAAGATTCGGAGAGTATATGAAAAGCAATTCGCCAATTTGCATTAGTGACCTTTATAAATAAGGAAAGTCAGTATGCCACTTAATTTATTTTTATTTATTTTATTTATTTGGGTTTTACGGCACACCGACACTTAACAGGTCATACGGCAACGAATACAAAGAAGTTTAATGTGAATAGAGAATAATCAGGTGAAACCACTTAATTTATATATAATTTATAAGTTAAACCGATAACTATTGTTGGGCATAAACTTTATTATTTTAGATCTCTTACATAAAGAGCAGTTTGCCGGCTACATTTAAAATTAGTATCGGGTATCGTTGTCGCTCGCCGCTTGTGTGTTAAGTTTACACAGTAACTGCTTGCTGGGAACTGCTTGCCAGCTTGTCGTTTGTGAAATAATGCTGTCGCCGCCATATTGACGAACTACATCCAAAATGGAGGCCAGCAACACGGAAATTCACTTGAAAACTTTTACCAAATCCTGTTGGTAATATACATACAGTACCAACTAAGTTAAAAATATTCTTCAACGAAGCAATCTGCTCTTCTCTCAAGGAGTGTTGAATCTCCATCATATCTAAAGCGTACTGCATGCACTTTGAAAAAGTCAGCCATCTTTGTTTACATAATGCAATGAAAAGTTATTCGCCGGGGCAAATCACCAACTGGTGTATTCCTACAATTATTTACGACGTCTATATCCGAAGCTTGCCGGAGATCGCCGAGTAGGTACGATTGAAGTTGATTGAATTAAGCATCGCATAGTTTGAAATCGAAACACACGAGAATAAAAGCAATATCGGGTTTGATATAAATTTTGTATCAAAATTTTATCACTCGGCCTAAATTATAGATATCTTTTCGTTTTAGTACATGCATTGATAATTAGTGTCGTTTGAAAATAAATCTTATATTTGATCGCCATGTAAACAAAACTTATAAACTTCCTAGTGTTAAAATTGAAGACGCAACATTGTTTAAACGTTCGATTTATCACCTGGTAAACAAGGTAATGTTTTTTTTTAAGTACAAATTAGTGGCATATATCTTATTTTAAGTGTGACACAATCAAAATCTAAATTTAAAATATATCTTTAAATCATGTGTCAACAGGTAACTGAAATATTGACTGAAATATTGTTGGTGGTATTATAAGTCCAACATACAAACACAGTGTAAGTTTTGAAACTGTCATTTACTGGTAATCATTTTTAACAAATCCACTTTCAAAGTGTGCTTTAAGTTTTATGTTGATAATTGCTTTTTAATAACTTCAAAGTTTGTTTTAAAGCACATTTGTAGTGAACATTGTTTAAATTCATGTGAATGCATTTTGGGTTTATTATATAGTTTAATTGCAGAAAATATTAATATAATTGTTGCCAGATTGTCAGTATACAACCTCATTGGGCTCAAGAGAATGGTGCAAGTAACACAGGAATAATTCAAGTGTTTAAATAAATGGATGGTTGAATGCTTTAATTTTATTTATGTTTTTGTGGCTAAGTCAATCTTTTTAAAAGTGGTATCTGCCACTTTGCCTATATTAAATATATGTAAGAACATCTTAAAATTCCTTTAGTATTTGGGCAATTTTGGCATGATTTCTGAATAAACTCATATTTTAATCTAACTTAAGATAGTTTTGAACACACTCTATATTGTTAGACAGTACAAAATTTCAAAAAGCACTCTAAAAGTTAATTATTTCTATATAGATCTGTAAATAAGAATTCTCTGCTATTAATGTCAGAGCGGATTACCCGGAAAATATATAATGTGATCTCAAAAGTAAGTTTTCACAAAGTTTTCTTAGTTTAAAAACGCTATGTCTAAATGGCTCCGATAGGAAATTCCTATTTGCACCAATGAGTTGAGAAGATGTGCCTCACTGTTCACTCAGATCTAGACCATCAATGAACAGCATTTTGCAGGATCTTTTTTATTTCTGGGTAGAACCACAGGCACACGGCAGGTCAGCTGGATGATCTTCCCAATTCATGTCCTTCACACCTAAGAGTGCTCAGACTGACGCTGTGGGCAGCTAAGCAGTCAGAGGAGTTACAAGTCTGCTACTCTAACACTATGCATAGGGCACCCCATCTACATTGTTATGAAATGGTAAACATGATAGTCCTTGGGTAGATATCTAAAAGGTTGGGAATTGACAAAGCAGTTATTCAAGGTAGAAAATGTTTTTAGTGTTGTTTTTTGTGGTGTGTTTTTTTTATGTTTTTTATTTATCGTTTTATACATGGCTGGATTTCACTATTGTGGCCATAATTTTGTTACTGCAATATTAAAAAAAACAACAAAAAAACGACAGCATGTGATTCGAGTTTTTAAAAAAAACCTTGCTTTTTGTATCTGCTCTACATTTGTTTATTTTACCTCTAGTTTTATCTTGAATCTGGCTTTATATTTTTTGTTTGTTTATTGGGTTTATCGTCCAACAATATATCAGTTATTTGGAGACAGTGTTCACAAGAAGCAGACATAGTGCTGCCTTTAGTTTATATCATACCATGAACACCTGGCATGATACCACACCCAGTCACATTATCCTGAAACTGTGCCAACCCATAATGGAACTACCCTTATATATGCATGAGTGTTAGCAAGGGAGCTATACCACAACCATTTTTTCTGACTTTGGTATGTCGTGGCCTGTGTTCGAACCTGGGGCCTCCCATACCTGGAGCCAGCTCTACTAGGTCTGGTCACTTACACCTTTGTCTAAACCTAATCAGTTCATGCTTAACATGTTTAGCATAATTGCATGATGTAATCATTTAACCGTTCTATTACACCATGATGATTTATTTCACTTCCGTATCCCTTAGACTTCTATAGGCTTTGTTAGATCCAGGTAGTTTTCCTCAAGCATGAATACTGCACATTTGCCTTAATGTGTGGTGACCCAAGTTAGATTTCTACTAAATACTCAGTAATCACTGTTAAAGGTGGTATCTGCCATATAGTGACAGAAAAAAATCACAGTCAAAAGGTAAACAATATAATTAGGATTTAAGCGAAAAGTGCTGCTAAAATTTGTTGATGTCCTCGACTTGTGTGGGAGTTGTTGTGTAATATAAAAATAATGATTTCCATCAGAATTTTTTTTCATATACACATCAAGGTTATCTTTTTGTAATAGTGACCAACAGATACTTGGCACTACAGTTACATGATTCTTAAATACATGGCTTTGACACTTTGACTAATTTTTTCTTACCCTCAAATAACCAAATAAGTCGGTGTTACCTAAAATTGTTCTGTGAAATGCTTGCTTTGATGGGTCAGATCTTTGTCATCAGTAAAGCATAAATTCCCATCATCATTGCAAACAGGTATTTCCTATCTGTGCCACGCTGCAGAGATCTGTTTTTAGAAAAGATTACCTTAGTGGTTACTTATAAGTTTGGAAAAGAAAAAAACATTTAGAGCAATTTGTTTCATGATCTATTCGATCTTACAAGATGGCTAGTGTTCATAGTTATCTTTACTTAGACTTAAGTATGAGCTTATGAAGAAATTATTCCCAATGTCTCTTAAATCATTGGTAAGATATTATGACGTGTGTTTCAAATAGGCAAACTGTCAGATAGCACCTTTGAGTAATTGTTTCATCACATTTATTTAAACATTGTTTCCTAATGATGAACCAAGCACTAATTTTATACGTAGAGAAAAAAATGTACATTAAAGCCAATATTAACAAAAAAGAGGACATCTTCATTGCAGGAAAAGTTAGAATAGGAATAGATTTGGAATAGATAACAAATCAAATTGATTTCTTTATAGTTTATACCATTTTACCACAATAATTTTCAGTTATCTTCCTTGCTATTATTTGGATATTGGTCTTACCAATGTTGTAGTGATTAACCAAAGTTAGAATATGCATTAGGCCAAAAATTATTCCTACAAAACTACAAACAAAGGTATGTAAGCAAAGTGTTGGATACCACCTTTTAAATCCAGTGTTGATTTCTGTGTACATAATTTTACATGTATTTGATATAAGTTAAGTGCTAGATACCACCTTTAAAACCCAGTGTTGATTTCTGTGTACATGGTGTTGCATATATTTGATAAAAGTAAAGTGCTAGATGCCACCTTTAAAACTCAGTGTTGATTTCTGTGTACATAATGTTGCATATATTTGATAAAAGTAAAGTGCTAGATACCACCTTTAAAACCCAGTGTTGAATTCTGTGTACAGATACAAGGATAATGTAGCCAGATACCCAGGTATACTACATGTTTACCCAGTGAATGAGGAAGTTAAAGTTTATGCTGTATCCTGATTGGACGAAGCATTTAACACAGGTATTTGCCAGGTGAGTTTAACCTTTCTTGTACTGTGATTACACAGTTCACTTTTACACATTAAATTTGTGGTGTTCTATTTATATATGTCAAATCCATGTTATTGGTATGGCCATTATATCAACATGTTTTTGCTACTGTATGTAGAAGATCTCGGATGAAATTGGTTTCAGTACACTGATTAAAATCCAGCAGGTGAGCCTATTACATTTAATGTACCTATGGTTTTTTGTAAATGTTTATGTCTGGATTTACTGTCTAATCAACAGTCTTTCAGTTATCCATAGATGGTGTTAACATGAAGCAGATAAAGTGTTGCCTTCACAGTGATAGCATGCCATGACACCTGACACGACACTATACACACTGTAACATAGTCATATTTAGTATCCTTACTCTTGGGACCGGACCTGGTAGCGCAATCAGTAGAGCATCGACACCAGGTACAGGGAGGCCCCAGGTTTGATCCCAGGCTGCGACATACCAAAGTCGTTAAAAATGGTAGTGATATAGCTCCCTTGCTAATGCTCAAGCAAATATAAGGGTAGTTCCAAGACTGGTTGGCCCAGTGTCAGGATTATGTGACTGGGTGTGGTATCATGCCACGTGTTCACGGCATGCTATATACAGTGAAGGCAGCACTTTATCTGCTTTAAATGAACACCATCTCCAGATAACTGAAATAGTGTTGGTGGGATAATAAACCCAATAAACAAACTTACTCTTGGCTTCGCACATTGTTATTGCTGAACTGTGTAATTCTTGTAATCATTAATCAACAATCAAAGATTTAATGTAGTATTTAAAAGACATATAAACCCTAATACAGTTGTATCAGGTTTCAATATGAATAAAGAAAATATATTCCTACATGATATCAAATTTACATTTTTTATTAAAAGCTCTGACAAGCAGCCTGTTTCTGTAATATTTTGGCATCAGTTATTTAGCTATTTATCTATTATAATGCATGATTGCATGTACAGTTTACGTTATTGCATGTTTCTATTCATTCATCGAGTTTCATGCTTGCGTCATATACAGAACCTGGTAGTGCAATCGATAGAGCGTTGGCGCTAGATACAGGAGGTTTGAAAAGGGTAGTGATATAGCTTTCTTGCTAATGCTCAAGCAAATATAAGGGTATTTCCCTGACTGGTTGGCCTGGTGTCAGGGTAATGTGACTGGCTGTGGTATCATGCCAGGTGTTCACTGCATGCTATACACAGTGAAGGCAGCACTATATCTGCTTCAAGTGGACACTGAAATACTGTTGGTGGGACAATAAACCCAATAAACAAACAAACAAAACATCCATCTGACCTCTTGAATATATTAAATTTCAATTACATAATGTTGAGATAGAATGTTATTCTATTGCCTTCTTTAGTTTTGACTGTAAATGGTATCTATTGTGGGCTGAAGCTGGCTGGATATTTTATATAGATATATAGCTTTTAACTTTTTCAGCTTAAACTTCAGTGCTGCCATGTGCTTTGACTTAAAAGAAGAGAACTGAACTGCCTGAACTGCCTCTAATGCGCCAGTCTGGTTCTTAACAAGATGAATCTTTTGTACCAGTCTGTTCTTGTGCTGCTGTGTCACAGTTTGAGGATCGCCCAGTCTGGCAAGAGCTTCTGTAACCCTGACAACAGTGGAGGTTCTGAGGACTGTTCAAAAGACTGCTCTGAAAGGGTAATTTACATTTTTAATAAAAGAAGAAAACAAAAATACAAGCAAACAAATCCAACTTTTCGCCAGACGAATTGAAATGTTCTGTTTATTGCTTACATAAACATTCAAGTTTTCATAAGAACTGTTTGATTTTTTTTGTTGACATTCCGCTGAAATTGTCCTTTATTTGACTTGTATTAAATACAAACTATCTATCCTACTTCTATATGGAAATTGGAATATATGACAATTGAAGAAGTCATAGGCATGTTACATTCAGACATTCAGTGAGGTATTTAAAAACAAAATCTGGCAGAAAAGAACAATTAAAAACATTCTGATCGTAATTTCATACATTCTGACTATCATAGTGTGTCTCTATTTATTGTCTTTTATCTAAAAAATTTTCTTGTCATTTCTACTTTTGCATTTACAAATTTTGGGATGATCACAATTTAGAAACTTTTTATTTATGTTATCTATAATATAATTTTGTCGGAATCCTTAAATGACCTCGTTTTTATTTTCTTGTATTGTCTGGTCCATTTGTGAACATGTTTTAAGCAGTGTGGACGCTTTCCCTAAGAAGAACCAGAACAGGTAGCACAATAGGTAGAGTGGCCTGTCCAGGTGTGGAAGGCCGCAGATTCAATCCAAGACCACAGCACACCCACATTGTCAAAAACTTTACTATCTCTCTGGGTTATAGACAGCAATTATAAGCATAGCTCCGCAACTGGTCAGCCAGGTGGCAGCACCAACTAATCAGTCAGCTATTACTTGTATCTTCTATTGGCTGCAGTATGCCTCACTTCATCTGCATGAAGCCACTAAATAAGAATATGTTCTGTTAATTAACAAATGCGCCAGGAAAAGAGCTAAGGAGGAGCTCTTCACAATTAATCACATTTTAAGAGTTTTAAAGTTATGAATGCACACAATCAAGATGTTGTTTTTTTCAGCTTGAAAGAGTTCCAGGGGAGCCAGCATATTGGTTTAATTGCTCAATAGGCAGAAAGGCTGGTAAGTTTGTATTTATATATATATGATGGTCATCATCATTGTCACCATCATCATTGTCATCATCATCATTGTCACCATCATCATTGTCATCATAATTGTCATCATCATCAATTTCATCATCAGTGTGGTTACCATCAACTAGGTCATCATCATCCTCCTCATCATCCTCATCATTGTCATCATCATTGTCATCATCATTGTCATCATCATCATTGTCACCATCATATTGTCATCATCATTGTCACCATCATCAATTTCATCATCAGTTTGGTTACCATCAACTAGGTCATCATCATCATCATCATCGTCATTATCATCATCATCATCATCATCATAGTTTTCCTCGTCCACACTACCACAATCCTCGCAGCACCAGTCAACCAGCACACTTTTTATATCCTTTTTTTTATTTCAGATGTGGACAGATACAAGGAGTTCCACCCTGACGCCTTCCAGGAGGATTTCCCCAAGAGTTTTGATGCCCCAAAGCTTCTGGCGGTCACAGCTGCCTACAAAACAGATAACAATAGAAATAGATATCTCTCCATTGATTTTCAGCTTTCAAAAGGTACTACACACAATCTCAGTCATAAACTAATAAACAAATAAATTTCTTTCATTGTTTATGTATTTTCAGCCAGTTTTTTTAACAAGATTTTATATTTTACATGTGATTCGGATTCAATTAAGAAACTCCATCTAGAAGTTGTTGTATAATTCCAGTAACCAGTCTGTAGATGAAGGTGACATGACATCCCAAAAAATTCCTGTAAATAAACCAATTGTTTTGAGTACAAACATTATAAAACTAAAATAATCCTAAGCAGAGAAACTTCTTTAGTTGAAAGAGAATGTAGGTGGAACGAAAGAGAACATTGTCTTTTTAAACCAAAAAGATTGTTGGTTGGAACTCAAAAAATAAGAATGTGGCTTATTCATAAATGTTTCTCTGGCATACTTTATATCTTCCAAGCAAGTGTGCTATTCTGTTTTATGGGAAGTCTGACAAGCACTTGTTTATGAAGTATGTAGAAAGAAACATTAGATCATACATTATTATTTCAGATAATCAAACTTATTCATTGAACTTCTATGTAAAGTTTTGTGATTGGACTTATTAAATTTCTCAGTTAGGCAAACTGTTAGAGCACCTGCATTTTTTAAATGCAATTATCATTTTCCATGATAATTATTGCTATAGAATTTTGTTTTGATTCTTAGTATTTTATTACCATTTTAACTGTAAAATCATCATAGGACTTACTGTAAGAGCTCCTAAAATTTTTATAGTGATGTTCAGCTATGCTGATGGAGGAAGACCCCAGACAAATGTCTGGGTAGAGCCACCAGCACATCACGGGTCAGCTGGAAGACCCTCCCATATTAAGTTCTTCGCCCTGAACAGTACTCTAACCCATGCAATGAGCAGCTAAGCGATCAGAGGCGTTACAAGTTGGCGACTCTTCTACAAAGCCACAGGTGCCACCCTAAAATTGTTTGAATTCAGAGCAAATGTGTACTCAAAAATCTAAAAGATTATCATTCTTTTTTATTTTCAACTTAAACAAGATATACTTCTTGTACTGCAGGTGTGAAGTTACTGACAGGAACATCTGACCTTCCGAAGGCTGTGCTGTTAGAATTTACCAGTGTACCTGATTTGGAGGTTCAAGATACTTTCTACTTCAAGTGTCCGAGGGAGAGACTCTTCTCTTTTCATGACTATACTACAAAGTATTCTGCATATGATGCTCTACATCCAGTACGTATTCCTGCAGATAATCTAGTAAAATAGTTCACATTTTTTATAGTTAATATCACTACACATCATAAAGTTCACAATTTTTTTTAAAGTGTTATAAATTCAGTATGTATCCCTACATATCATCTAGTGAAGTGTTTTTTTTTTTTTTTCAAATATGATGTTATAATCAAAGTATAACAACATACCAATCACCAAACCTGGTGGTGCAATTGGTAGAGTGTCAGTCACGGATACGGGAGGCTCCAGGTTTGATCCCAGGCTGCAACATACCAAAGTCATTAAAAATGGTTGTGGTATAGCTCCCTTTCTAACGCATAAGCAAATATAAGGCTAGTTCCTCGACTGTTTGGCCAGATGTAAGAATAATTTGACTGGGTGTGGTATTATGTATTGTACACGGCATGCTATACACAATGAAAGCAGCACTATATCTGCTTCAAGTGAACACCGTCTCCAGATAACTGAAATACTGTTGGTGGGACGATAAACCCAATTAACATACCAACATACCATCATTTCTTTACAACATAAATAAAATTAACATAAAATAAGTCACTATAAATCAGTATAAGTAATTGTTTTACCAATGCATATGATTTATTACTATGTGTACCAGTTTTGTGCTTTTTTAGTATTGTCTGCTGGTTAAGTTTTACACCAAGACTAAAACAGAAAACATACTTTGTATATACTTTATTTATGTTTGCAGAAAAGATTTATCTAAAAAGCTGCTTTATAATTATTTTTCTGTCATAATTACACTAAGGCTGAAAAAACAGTTGTTCCTTTTGTTTTTTTCAAGATTTTTGGCATAAACAAATCTTATACTCACCTTTTAAATTTTTTAAAATTGAATGTTTTCGGGCCTGATGAACATGTCTTCCACTTTTTTAGCTGAAGCTCCAAATTAACTTACTTGACTCTTGGAAATTTTTTTTTTATTATGTATTGTTTCTTCATTCGAATCAATTACCATATTCTAGCTTACCTATAACCCTTTCTCTTAGCATTAATTTCATTTGAAAACCAGTAAGTTGGAGAAAACTTTATGTAAACTAAAAATGAATATTTTTATTATCACTTGCAATTATCGTCATATTCATGATTTTTGGTATTAGAGAATCAGAGACTGTATAAAGTATAATTTTGTAACATTTTGTTTTTTGTTTCAGCGTGTTTTGACATATAGCTGTTTGGTTGGATTGGATGACAGAATACAGAAGGATAAATCTAGGCGTGTTTATTTGATTACTCTGACGTCTGCCTTTGGACGGTCATTACAGTACACTGTCACGACTGATGGTGAGTTTTACAAGTTTATGGTTTCTAGATTATTAAATCTTGAGTTTGAGTCAAGGATGACTTTAAAGCAGCATGCTGTAGAAAAAATGTCTGAAGTTGTGCACTGTTGATAAGGTTTACAAAAAATCTACAACTGTAAGTAACATTTATGCACAAATGAACAAGTGTTAAAATGTAAATATAACTTTGTCTCCTTCTAAAGTTATAATAACCATGCACTCAGTATATTTGATGGAGGCAGAAAAATATTATAAGAATTCTTTGTTTAATCCTACACCAGAACACACCAGTGTTGTACAAAATTGTATAGCTCCCTTGCTTAAAGGACAATTCAATGGCTGTGGTTTGCAGTAAGTAGTGCAGTATAGAATTTACAGCAAATGGTGTAGTAAATAGTCTGCAGCAAATAGTGCGGTATAGAGCCTGCAACATTTAGTGCCATTTATAGTCTGCAGTATAGGGTCCGCAGCAAATAGTGCAGTATGGAGTTTGTAGCCTGGTTAGGATAATGTGACTTGGTGTGGCATCATGCCAGGTGTTCCTGGCAATACGATGCCTGTTAAACTTCAATTTGTGGCGGCCTCAAATTTAAATCATCCAATTTTTATTTACTCAGCGCAGCAGACATGTAGAGCAAATAATGCCTTTGTTTATGTTTTCTGCAAACTACATTTTAGGCATATTCTTCTTCCGACTTCCAGCGAAGAAAATGATTGTGATTTCAGTAAGTATCATTACACCAGATACATGAGAGGGATGATTGTCCAGAAGACGGAATTACCCGAGGAGTTCCGATTGAAGCATTCCAGATTTATGATGGGGAAATAAAATCATAAAGAAACAACAGATGAAGATACAACTGAGATTATGTTGTATCTTTGCTCTTATATTCCTTACATATTTCTTTTTTCATTTTAAGTTCATTCCAGACAGAACAAGAACATCTGGATCCCAGTGATTGCAACTCATCTTAATGAGACTCAGGGCACCATGTATGTTGTATTTGAGAGGGCACCAGATCACATGGTTGTAGAGAACTACTTTGTGAAACTGTATTCATTAGTGGATGGAAAAGAAGTACTTCTAAAAGAAGTAAAGCAGGTTTGTTTACAAATTAATTTCAAATATTAGAGCCACAGTGATTCATTGCAATAGACAGAAAACCTTGATACACAGCTACGATACAATGCATCAGACATTGCCAAATTAAATTTCGTTCCAATATTCAAACCAGTTCATGCCTTTTTCTATGACATTAATCATATCAAAATTAAATGTTATTTGCTAGTCTTAATAATTACTGTTTTCTATTTCTACTATTTATTAAATAATAACAAATATTTTCAAGGGGCGCCCATGGCGTAGTGGTAGCGTTGCTGATTTGTAACTCCTCTGACTGCATTGCTTCTCACCGTGTGGGTTCGAGTCCCGTTCGGGGCGAAGAACTTAATGTGAGAAGGTCTACCAGCTCATTTTCGGTGCGCCGGTGGTTCTACCCAGACATGTGTCTGGGGTCTTCCTCCGACAGATAGCTGGACGTTGCTATAATGATCATAAATGGTCACTGCAATGTTTTAAAAAAACAAAAACAAAATACTTTACACTGTTCTTACAGTGGTTTGTTAGATTACATTATGTTTATACAGATGTTTGCTGTTTCATTAAAAATTGTTTTGTTGTTTAACTTGTTTCTCTAAAAGCATAAGTACTTTTTTTTACCAGTCAGTATAGTTAAACACCAAACAATAAACATCCAATCTTAAAGATCCCATTTCCCAAATATATCGTAAAATATTGAATTGAGATATAAACTGCTGATCTATATTGTATTGTGGGGAGTGTATCATTACAGCTCATGCAAACATGTTTTACTGTTTAACCACATACACTTGTCAATTCTACACTTGTCAATCCTACATTTGTCAATTCTACACTTGTCAATCCTACACTTGTCAATTCTACACTTGTCAATTCTCAATGTTACTCTTAAAATTTTACACTTGTCAATTCTACACATGTCAGTCCTACACTTGTCAATTCTACACTTGTCAATCCTAAACTTGTCAATTCTACACTTGTCAATCCAACATTTGTCAATTCTACTCTTGTCAATCCTACACTTGTCAATTCTACACTTGTCAATTCTCAATGTGACTCTTAAAGTTTTACACTTGTCAATTCTACACATGTCAGTCCTACACTTGTCAATTCTACACTTGTCAATCCTACACTTGTCAATTCTACACTTGTCTATTCCAATGTTACACTTGAAATTCTACACTTTTCAATTCTACATATGTCATTTCTACACTGGCCGATCATACCATATTTTCTCATTTATAAGACAGGATTTTTCCTCAAAATTTCATGTTCAAAGTGTGGGGCTCGTCTTATAGGCAGGGTCTAGTGACCTGGCAAAAAGTTTTCAAGTTGTTCTAGGGCAAAACATAAACTTGTAAGCGGTTATGCAATGAGCCGACGTGCAGTCATTATCGACCGCCGATACTTTACCTTAATTGAACTTTGGAGGAACCAGCAATTTCACAGGTGAAGTAGGGGGCCCGTCTATAAGCGAATAGTCTTATAAGTGAGAAAACATGGTACACATATTATTCCCTGTTATGTTTTATTTACTACTTAACAAAACTAAATTTTACATTTGCTAACAAGCTACATGCAAACAAGACATTGCTAGAGACTGCAGTTAGTAGTGTAGATCCTGAGGAACATCGTGCAGTATAGACTCTGCAGCAAATACCAGTACTGCAGTACAGAGTCTGCAGCAAATAGTGCAATATAGAGTCTACAGCAAATAGTGCAATATATTCTGCCTTAAATAGTGCAGTATAGTGTCTACAGCAAATAGTGCAATATAGTCTGCAGCAAATAGTGCAGTACAGAGTCTGCAGCAAATAGTGCAGTATAGTCTACAGCAAATAGTGCTGTATAGAGTCTTCAACAAATAGTGCAATATAGTCAGCAGCAAATAGTGCTATATAGAGTCTACAGCAAATAGTGAAATATAGTCTGCAGCAAATAGTGTAGTATAGTCTACAGCAAATAGTGCTATATAGTCTGCAGCAAATAGTGCAGTACAGAGTCTGCAGCAAATAGTGCAGTATAGAGTCTATAGCAAATAGTGCAATATAATCTGCCGCAAATAGTGCAATATAGTCTCAAGTAGTGCAATATAGTCTGCAGCAAGTAGTGCAGTACAGAGTATGCAGCAATTAGTGCAATATAGTCTGCAGCAAATGGTGCAGTATATAGTCTGCAGCCAATGGTGCAGTACAAAGTCTGCAGCAAATAGTGCAGTATATAGTCTGCAGCAAATGGTGCAGTATAGAGTCTGCAGCAAACAGTACAGATCTTTATTCATGCCTTCTTTATCTTCACTTACTTTCTTCTTTCGTTGTAGCCCAGATCCCTTTAGGATTGACTGTATAAAATCAACTTTGTTCAGAACTTTTTAACCCTTTACTTGCTGGAAGCACCATAGAAGTATGGCGTATGCTTTATGTTAATGGGTTGAATGGTGTTTCCAGGAAGTGAAGAGTTAATAGTTCTGGTAGAGTTTAGATAAACCCTGTTTACTGGATTATATTTGCCATGTTCCACGTGGTGTTTCCAGGAAGTGAAGAGTTAATAGAACTGGTAGAGTTTAGATAAACCCTGTTTACTGGATTATATTTGCCATGTTCCACGTGGTGTTTCCAGGAAGTGAAGAGTTAATAGAACTGGTAGAGTTTAGATAAACCCTGTTTACTGGATTATATTTGCCATGTTCCACGTGGTGTTTCCAGGAAGTGAAGAGTTAATAGAACTGGTAGAGTTTAGATAAACCCTGTTTACTGGATTATATTTGCCATGTTCCACGTGGTGTTTCCAGGAAGTGAAGAGTTAATAGAACTGGTAGAGTTTAGATAAACCCTGTTTACTGGATTATATTTGCCATGTTCCACGTGGTGTTTCCAGGAAGTGAAGAGCTAATAGTTCTGGTAAAGTTTAGATTATCCCTGTTTACTCGACTACATTTGCCATGTTCCACATGGTGTTTCCAGGAAGTGAATAGTTATTAATAGAACTGGTAGAGTTTAGATAAACCCTGTTTACTGGATTATATTTGCCATGTTCCACGAGGTGTTTCCAGGAAGTGAAGAGTTAATAGAACTGGTAGAATTTAGACAAACCCTGTTTACTGGATTATATTTGCCATGTTCCACATGGTGTTTCCAGGAAGTGAATAGTTAATAGAACTGGTAGAGTTTAGATAAACCCTGTTTACTGGATTATATTTGCCATGTTCCACATGGTGTTTCCAGGAAGTGAATAGTTGTAAATAGAACTGGTAGAGTTTAGGTGATCCCTGTTTACTCGACTACATTTGCCATGTTCCACATGGTGTTTCCAGGAAGTGAATTGTTAATAGAACCGGTAGAGTTTAGATAATCCCTGTTTACTCGACTACATTTGCCATGTTCCACATGGTGTTTCCAGGAAGTGAATAGTTATTAATAGAACTGGTAGAGTTTAGGTAATCCCTGTTTACTCGACTACATTTGCCATGTTCCACATGGTGTTTCCAGGAAGTGAATAGTTATTAATAGAACTGGTAGAGTTTAGATAATCCCTGTTTACTCGACTACATTTGCCATGTTCCACATGGTGTTTCCAGGAAGTGAATAGTTATTAATAGAACTGGTAGAGTTTAGGTAATCCCTGTTTACTCGACTACATTTGCCACGTTCCACATGGTGTTTCCAGGAAGTGAATAGTTAATAGAACTGGTAGAGTTTAGATAAACCCTGTTTACTCGACTACATTTGCCATGTTCCACATGGTGTTTCCAGGAAGTGAATTGTTAATAGAACTGGTAGAGTTTAGGTAATCCCTGTTTACTCGACTACATTTGCCATGTTCCACATGGTGTTTCCAGGAAGTGAATAGTTATTAATAGAACTGGTAGAGTTTAGATAATCCCTGTTTACTCGACTACATTTGCCAAGTTCCACATGGTGTTTCCAGGAAGTGAATAGTAAATAGAACTTGTAGAGTTTAGATAAGCCCTGTTTACTTGACTACATTTGCCATGTTCCACATGGTGTTTCCAGGAAGTGAATAGTTATTAATAGAACTGGTAGAGTTTAGGTAATCCCTGTTTACTCGACTACATTTGCCATGTTCCACATGGTGTTTCCAGGAAGTGAATAGTTAACAGAACTGGTAGAGTTTAGGTAATCCCTGTTTACTTGACTACATTTGCCATGTTCCACATGGTGTTTCCAGGAAGTGAATAGTTAATAGAACTGGTAGAGTTTAGGTAATCCCTGTTTACTTGACTACATTTGCCATGTTCCACATGGTGTTTCTAGGAAGTGAATAGTTATTAATAGAACTGGTAGAGTTTAGGTAATCCCTGTTTACTTGACTACATTTGCCATGTTCCACATGGTGTTTCCAGGAAGTGAATAGTTAATAGAACTGGTAGAGTTTAGGTAATCCCTGTTTACTTGACTACATTTGCCATGTTCCACATGGTGTTTCCAGGAAGTGAATAGTTAACAGAACTGGTAGAGTTTAGGTAATCCCTGTTTACTTGACTACATTTGCCATGTTCCACATGGTGTTTCCAGGAAGTGAATAGTTAATAGAACTGGTAGAGTTTAGATAATCCCTGTTTACTTGACTACATTTGCCATGTTCCACATGGTGTTTCTAGGAAGTGAATAGTTATTAATAGAACTGGTAGAGTTTAGGTAATCCCTGTTTACTTGACTACATTTGCCATGTTCCACATGGTGTTTCCAGGAAGTGAATAGTTAATAGAACTGGTAGAGTTTAGGTAATCCCTGTTTACTTGACTACATTTGCCATGTTCCACATGGTGTTTCCAGGAAGTGAATAGTTAATAGAACTGGTAGAGTTTAGGTAATCCCTGTTTACTTGACTACATTTGCCATGTTCCACATGGTGTTTCCAGGAAGTGAATAGTTATTAATAGAACTTGTAGAGTTTAGGTAATCCCTGTTTACTTGACTACATTTGCCACGTTCCACATGGTGTTTCCAGGAAGTGAATAGTTAATAGAACTTGTAGAGTTTAGATAAGCCCTGTTTACTTGACTACATTTGCCATGTTCCACATGGTGTTTCCAGGAAGTGAATAGTTAATAGAACTTGTAGAGTTTAGGTAATCCCTGTTTACCTCAATACATTTGTCATGTTCCACATGGTGTTTCCAGGAAGTGAATAGTTATTAATAGAACTTGTAGAGTTTAGGTAATCCCTGTTTACTTGACTACATTTGCCATGTTCCACATGGTGTTTCCAGGAAGTGAATAGTTAATAGAACTGGTAGAGTTTAGGTAATCCCTGTTTACTCGACTACATTTGCCATGTTCCACATGGTGTTTCCAGGAAGTGAATAGTTAATAGAACTTGTAGAGTTTAGATAAGCCCTGTTTACTTGACTACATTCGCCATGTTCCACATTCTTTCATTACTGATAATTGGCATTAAATGGCACCTATTTCTGACCTAGATAATGTGGCCTTAAGTCAATACTTAAACTAAAGTTGTTGCTTATATCCTAAATAATACAAAACTTTAAAAATACCTTATCAAAGGCAGGAAGGCAAAACTTAAATAAGATAATACATTAATGTTTTTGGCATTTGTTGAACTTTAACCTTTATATTTTACAGGACAAAACTGCAGCATCATCGGAATTTCACAATTTGAACCATGGAAAATATTTTGTTAAGGTAAATCTTTTTGTTATTTGTGATTTGCTTTGAATAAGATAAGTTTTAAATATAACATTTAATTAAAAATAGCATAAATTATATTTTTATAATAATGTAGATAGTTTTGCAATCACTTGTACATTATGGTAGTCTAAAAGATTGACTTGTTTTCCTAACAGGTTCATACCACGGGTTGTAATTCTTGTTTTGACGCCAAGTCATATGTTGTTGATGCGACATCACTCCCTATCTCTGATGGTAAGTAACCTTACTTTTACCATACTTGGTTTAGCCCGGAGTTATTTTCTGAAATAGGGGACAGGGCCTGGGGCCTTTGAGAAGGGGAAAATCTTGTGGCGCTTTATTAAAGGGGGAAAATGTACATGGTTTTCTTATTTGCTATCTTACATCTTGTATATTTATTACAAGGCCATTTCTTGTTTTTGAACTCCTTGATCATCATAGTCCAGTTCTCTTAAGCTACCAAGGTAGACACTTATCTGCACTAGTGCGCCTAATTCTGCAATGAAATATTGAAATTTATCCAAGGGGAATTTTCATCTTTAGGGTGAAACTTATTTTCTGAAGGGAAGAACCCTGTTAATGGCTCCTTCTATTTAAGGTAAAATCCTATAGAAAAAAGTTAACTAAATCCATTTTCAGTTCACATGCTCATAATAAATTTATCAGGTGTTGGTAAAAAGTAAAGTTCAAGATATCTGATATCTTATGTTTGATCAGGATTTATTTCACCTGATGGCAAGTCTCCAGCAAAAGGCTTTTGACCATGTTATTGCAAGTTTTTCAGTCATAAACTAAGGGTGTGTTTCATCATAAATCATAATAGATCGTTTTTTTTTATTTTAAGAATGGTTTTCCTTCTTAATGATTTATGATGAAACGCGCCCTAAGAACTCAATGTGGATTATTTACAAATGTTGTGACATAAGGGTAAATAAATGACACATTCATAAACCTTGGAAAAAGTTTAACATAATGCTTTTCCAAGTGATTTTAGTCCTTGTTGATTTTTTATGTTTCTATGATTGTAGTTTTGAATTGTCCAATATTTTATTTTCAAGATGCCACTTGATATTTAAGATAATCTTTAAAATCTGCAAAAGATATTTATGCACAATACCAGTTTGTTGTTACAAATCATTCAATGATCCAATTGGGAACTCCAGTATAATAACAGCTTTTACCAGTTATTAAAAACACACACACACAAATATAACTGATCGCAGGTAGTTTAGGTTTTGTTTTGTTAAATCGCACTGACACAATTATGGTCATAATGGTGATGTCCAGTTAATTATTGTTAGAGGATGACCCCGGAATTACGTCTGGGTAGAACCACTGGCTCTCCACAGGTTAGCTGGAAAAATTTTCCCACATGAAAATTCTTGCCCATACTGAGACTCAAACCCATACGGTGAGGAACTCTTAACCATTCGACCACAGCGCCCTGTAAAAAACAACATATTTGTGCTGAGCAATGAATTATCAGTATTTATTAGTGATAAATTTTAGTTAAAATGTGGTAAAAAAAAGTACATTTTCACTTGTGTCAGGCATTTAACTTTTTTTTGTGGCTTACTCAGAGATATAAAAATCGATTGCAAACCGATGCGGAAAAAAAATCTTCTACATCTTCATTGTGAAGTTAATTATCTTTTCTCGGTAAAACATCTCTTGTAACTCCTATTCTACTAACTGTATACTTTCTAACATTCAACTGTTTGTATCAGGGCTGGAAAGTTTTGCACATGCAATATCCCGACTTCATTTTTCTAACGTAAAATTGTGATTCATATAGACTGAAGTCGTTTCACGCAACTCATATAAATGCTATATAATTGACAAACCTTTTATACACAAATGAGCATTATAGACAAGTATCTATTATTGGATAAGATCTAGAATATTGTGCAGATATACATCATTGTATTAGTAAAGTTTTCTATATGGTACAATTCTATTCTTATCAAATGTCTCAATGCCTTAAAACATGCATTGTTAATTCATTGTTGATTCATTGTTAATGCATTGCGGATTCATTGTTGTGATTCATTGTTGTGATGCATTGTTGTGATGCATTGTTGTGATGCATTGTTGATTCATTGTTGTGATTCATTGTTGATTCATTGTTGCGATTCATTGTTGATTCATTGTTGTGACTCATTGATGTGATGCATTGTTGATTCATTGTTGCGATTCATTGTTGTGATTCATTGTTGCGATTTATTGTTGATGCATTGTTGATGCAATGTAGTGATTCTTTGTTGGGATTATGTGTTGTGATGCATTGTTGATTCATTGTTGCGATTCATTGTTGTGATGCATTTTTGTGATTCATTGTTGTGATGCATTGTTGTGATTCATTGTTGTGATTCATTGTTGCGATGCATTGTTGTGATGCATTGTTGTGATTCATTGTTGTGATTCATTGTTGTGATTCATTGTTGTGATTCATTGTTGTGATTCATTGTTGCATTGCATTGTTGTGATTCATTGTTGTGATTCATTGTTGTGATTCATTGTTGTGATTCATTGTTGATTCACTGTTGCGATTCATTGTTGATTCATTGTTGCGATTCATTGTTGATTCATTGTTGTGATTCACTGTTGTGATTCACTGTTGTGATTCATTGTTGTAATTCATTGTTAATTCATTGTTGATTCATTGTTGATTCATTGTTGTGATTCACTGTTGTGATTCACTGTTGTGATTCATTGTTGTGATTCATTGTTGTAATTCATTGTTAATTCATTATAGATTCATTGTTGATGCATTGTTGTGATTCATTGTTAATTCATTGTTGATTCATTGTTGTGATTCATTGTTGTGATGCATTGTTGTGATTCATTGTTGTGATTCATTGTTGTAATTCATTGTTAATTCATTGTTGCGATTCATTGTTGATTCATTGTTGTGATTCACTGTTGTGATTCATTGTTGTGATTCATTGTTGTGATTTATTGTTGTAATTCATTGTTAATTCATTATAGATTCATTGTTGATGCATTGTTGTGATTCATTGTTAATTCATTGTTGATTCATTGTTGATGCATTGTTGTGATTCATTGTTGCGATTCATTGTTGTGATGCATTGTTGATTCTTTATTGTGATTCATTGTTGTGATTCATTGTTGATTCATTGTTGTGATTCATTGTTGTGATGCATTGTTGTGATGCATTGTTGATTCTTTATTGTGATTCATTGTTGTGATTCATTGTTGATTCATTGTTGTGATTCATTGTTGATGCATTGTTGTGATTCATTGTTGATGCATTGTTGTGATGCATTGTTGTGATTCATTGTTGTGATGCATTGTTGTGATTCATTGTTGATGCATTGTTGTGATTCATTGTTGATTCATTGTTGTGATTCATTGTTGATTCATTGTTGTGATGCATTGTTGTGATTCATTGTGTGAATCATTGTTGTGATTCACTGTTGTGATTCATTGTTGTGATTAATTGTTGATTCATTGTTGTGATTCACTGTTGTGATTCACTGTTGTGATTCATTGTTGTAATTAATTGTTGGGATTCATTGTTGATGCATTGTTGTGATTCATTGTTTTGTTTCTTTGGTGTGATTTATTGTTGATTCATTGTTGATTTGTTACTTTAAAATAAGTTATTTATTTTGGTGATGCAGGGTGCATGGAGCATAGGGTTTACCTGATAGAATGCATGTTTTTGTTTTTATGTTACATGATAACTCCCAAACACATCTATGGCATCATTAAGCTTTAACATTGTGACTTGTTTTTCTTTTGTATCATGGGGTTTCTTGATACTTGCGTTATTGACATATTTTCAGATTCTTACACAGGCTTAGTAGAGTAAAGCATGTATTCCAGTGCCCATCTGCGCAAAACAATTTTATTTTGATGAAGTCTGAAAGTCAAGTTGCTGTAAAAAAAATAATTCTTTCTGCATTGTAGTAAGTATCAATTTAAGAGAAAAAAACAACAGCTTACAAATATACCTTTATATTTTATTAACAGATTCTCCTATTCACTATATAGACGACGGTCCCAAGATGTACATCCTGGTGTTTGGGATCGTGCTGTCTGTACTTGCAATTGTGTCAGGTGTCTTGTTGTGGAAGTTGAAGGAGAAATGTAAACAGAAAAGAGGAGAGACAGGTAAGATTCTTAATCTCAATTAACTTTGTGAGAGATTATAGTAGGAAACTTTATCTACTTTGTGAAGGTTTAAAGTAGGCAGCCTTATCTACTTTGTGAGGGTTTAAAGTAGGCAACTTTATCTACTTTGTGAGTGTTTGTAAATGATATTACATTTCTTACTTAAAGAAGAAAATTATTAAGCATGCTACTTGACCATTATACATTAATATTGACCCACATAGTGTATATTTTATGGACTCTTCATCTGAAAGGTGCTTGAAATGCTTTTAAACAATTGACTTAATTGGCTGCATTGTTAAAATAGATTATACTCATCTGATTAATGTTGAGTGGTGTAGCCATAAGTTGACAATATAGAAACAGTTGCCAATTGCACATTGTTTTGATTAGCAATGTAACAAGTGTAGCAATGTAACAACCAATTAGCGGTTGATAAACTTTTAAAGTTCCAATCAGAACAATTTCTTAGCTCGGGGCTAAGGGGACAGCATTACACCTGACTGGTCATGTCAGTATAATGGACCGGTCAAGTTCAATCCCTGGGAACCTCATAAGTGCCCCTGTGCTTTATTGATAGAAATGTTGCAGCACAGTATCAGCAAAAATGCTGGCAAATCTCAATTTATTGGCAAACAATGGGATGCAAGCTAGGACAGTCTATTTAACATCTGCAATTGCTTAAGCCACCACTGGTTAGGAAACAACTGGGTCATGTTTGTTTGCAGATATAGTGCTACCTTCACTGTGTATTGCATGCTGTCAACACCTGACATGATACCACACCCAATCACATTATCCTGACACTGGGTCATTCAGTTGTGGAACTACTCTTACTCTTTGCTCTAGTTTAAGGGAGCTATACCACTTACATTTTTTTATGACTTTGGTATGTCGCGGCCAAGGTTCCATTCCGGGGCCTCTCGGACCTGGAGCCGAACTGGGTCAAGTTACTGGCAGTACATGGTTTGGGTCAAATTTACCACACTGCTTTTAATTGGACTTTTTTTCGAGTTATTTTTTGTCAATTTAAATATACTGCATATACACAGAAATGCCATTGTGGTTTAAATACTCAAGTATAATCGTCCCAGCAAGTATTCGAGTATTGATTGACATCGCTCATTTTCAGTGTTTTCTTATTCACTTTTCTTACATACATGTATATCAATGTTAAATATTCTGTATATCATTAAGATAGTGAATGTTCTATCAGTCCCAACAATCACGATATTGTTAACTCTCTCAGTATATTCCTTGTCTTGACTTTTCTTAAGCATATATGTTTTTTCTTCCCTTCCCACAGTTCCTGCACGATGGGGCTGGATCATCCACCCATATGAGGCATGTTCCCCCATGGAGGGGTGTGTTGTCAGATTGGCCAACTACCTAGAGGAGGTGTGTCACTGTAAGCTCCACCCCCTCACCATCCCAGACTCTGCAGATTCTGTCCATCAGTACTGCAAGAAAGTCCTTCAGGACTCTTCATTCTTGCTGGTGGTGGATGATACAGATAAAGAACCTAGCTTAGAATGCACAGCTGATGATTTTTTTGACTTCACCATTACTGAAGCTATTAAAATCAAAGAGGAAAACAACAGTTTGCATGTGATACCAATTAAGTTTTTCCACAGTCTTGCAAATTCACACAAATTACTAAAAGATTTAAAGTTGTATTTTCTGATGGAAGAAATAGAGGATCTGTATTGTACAATTCAAGGTAATCCCATCCAGGGAAAAGATGCACTGTGCTTTCTAAAGCGGGGTCCTGCTTTTGAAATTCTGCAAAAAACAATTGCTGATTGCCAAAGGCAAGTGACAAAAAGTCATTTGAAATTAATTAGATCAACAGTTGAACCAAAGACAAAAGATGAGGCATTGGAAATTTTACGAAAGATTAATGCTCAATCAGGTGCCAGGCCCAAAGCGACATCTGTAAATAGTTCTCCATGTGTAGAGTCTCCTGTTTCATCCATACAAGTTTGCACCCAGTTTGATCAGGGCACCAGTGCAGAATGCCACCCAAGCTTTGGAAAGTGCTCAGGCCATCCTCATGAGCAGCAGCATCAACATCATCAAAATCATCCTGGTCTGCATAAATCAAACCAAAACATGGGCACTGAAAATTTTCAGCAACAGGTTAGTTTTCCGATGGACCAACTGGACACCCGCGTTAGAAACTTCCATGCAGGAGGAGGAAGACCTGAATCAAGTATGGATTGTTTCTTGGACTCAAAACACCATCACATTGATCAGGGAGAGTCTGGGCCCAGTAGTAAACAGGGACACGGCATGGAGGGTCAGTTTGGTTCCCCATATGACTCAGGCAGTTACCATTCACCAGGATACATTGCTGTGTCCAACAGGGAACCATTCCTCAGTTACCCAAGCCAGCAGGGTTTCCATCGTTCAGATCAGAGACGATGGTTTAACCATTCTATGTCAGCTCCTAATACAGTTATGGATGGTGTGCCTTATGAGTATATACATGGTGAAGTGCCATACACAGCAATAAATGGTGCAGGATATGATAGATTGAAAAATGAAGCCCAGTATACAGTCAAGAATGATTATGAAAGTTTAGAGAATGATCCCCTGTTGGGAGAATGCAGTTTTATACCACCGGGTACTGGTAACAGAGACAGACAAGTGTTGTTTACCACAGATTGTGAAGATAAAGTGGACTGGCATCAGTCTCCAATGGAAGTCATGGCCACTGAGGATGAAGCATTTATTCCCCCAGAGGATGATATGGATGAAAATATATATTCATCTCAAGAACTGCTGGATCGGTTAGAAAGTTTCAACTCAAAGAAATGGTGATATTGGCAGATATACAAGAGTAACTTGATAAGAAAGAAAGTTTTGATGAACAGAAATCGTGATGCTTGCAGTCACATGCACACAGGTACTCCATGACTAAATTTTGAATACTGAAAAAAAAAAAAACCCCAAAAACGAGAGCTGCCAGGAACGCGTATGGGAAGTTTTGAAAATAGCCGTCAAAAATCAACTAAAAGTCATTAGGAATATGATGTTGTTTTTTCATGGGAACACACAAGAGTCAAGAAAAGACAACAATGACAGCTCTGTAGCTAAGAAACTTTGTATATGTTTTTTTAAACCATATTGTTCACCTTTCAAGATGCGTTTGTTCACCTATTCCCATCACCACTTGTTCATGTCCTTTGTCAACTATTTAATGTTAAAACCGTGGGTAAGTTTTAAAGTTCACGTCAATATTTGCAACTGTACAGTTAATAAATCGACTATGATGGTGCTGATGTATCCTCTGCATGGAACGTATCTACCACCATTTTTACCTATAGTTTAGTTAGTATAAGAGATTTCTACTGGACGTCAGACTTTGTGAGAACCAATCAGAACATTTGTTAAATTTTTTTCAACAATATTGTCTATCCTGTCCAAGTCTGTATGCATTAATGAACATAGAATGGGAACTCTCATGTAATTCTGTAAGCCACCATTATTGGATTTAATCGATCTCGGGGGAAAAAAATATTTTCCCCCCCCCCAAACTCTGTTTCTTCCACTTTTTGCAACAGAATGTATCTCTGGGAAATGAGATCATGGAAGGGCTACCCCATAACCACCCCCCTATTTTCTCCGATTTGGAAAAATAATCCAAGCAACAGTAAAAAACACAGAATTCCATCACAATATGGAAAACTTTCACCCATGGTACTCTGCACACTCAACAGCAAAATGATCATTTAGAAAGTTGCGATCAACTGCAATGGTGACATTGACAGATGTACAAGAGCATCTTATTAAGAAAGGGATTTGCCGGCATTTTTGCAGATACTGTGCAGCGACATTTCTATCATTATAACACGTGCAATTATGAGGTGCACAGGGACTGAACCCAGTCGATCCATTATACCGACTCTTCAGGCATAATGCTGTCCCATTAGCCCAGAGTGTTAGGAGGGAAGCCACTACTACCAACTTTAAAGTTTTTTGTTTGACCTAGCTGGTGTTTGAACCCGTGACCTTCCGATCCACAAGCAACACTCTACTAGTTGAGCTATTGCGGCTGGTCTTGATAAGAAAGTTTTAATAAACAGAAATGGTGATGCTTGCAGTCACAAACATACAAATGTACTGTGTATACTCAAGAGCAAATTGATCATTTGGCAAATATCAATTGGTGACCCTTGCAGTCAAAAAAATACAAAAGGTTCTGCATTTACTCTGGAGGAACTCGATCAGTTTAAAAGTTTCAACTCAGAGAAATGTTGGCGCTGGCAGTTGTGCTCATACCCAGGAATTTTAATCTAAAATGGCTGAAGAGACTTGAGGTCACTTACATGTACATATATATGAGTTGGTTGAAGAATACTTATTACCCTGGAAAGTTATCATGTTTTACCATTGTTGGAGTGTTTATGCAACTGTTATAGGCATCATAGCAATATCCAGGTTTTAAAAGTTAAAGACCCAAAGACATGAATGATAGGTCTAATAGTGCACTGTGTCATCTGGACCTCCTGTCCACATTAACCTTTTTGCTGCTAAGCCATTTTCCATGCAGAGGAATTTTCTATAAATTTAAGAAAATGCCATATGTCACTAAATCGCTTTTAATTTTGGATATGTAAAACTATATATCATTAGAAAGGTAACTGAATATGGATTCTGAATAATATATCAATAATAATTATATGATATAAAAATGTTTTGGATTTTCAAAAATAGAAAAAGAAAAAAAAGTTGAAAAAATCCAGAACTTTTACTTTTTTCTTTGGCATTTCATTGCTGCGGAGTGCCGCAGCATAAACAGGAAATTGATGTAAGGAAAGTCTCACCACATCAATCATTTTACCGCAGAAGTTGCCTTTACAAACGGAACGGTGATGTGCGTGTCCATTTTCTTTCTTTTTTGATTTATTGCTCTTTACGTCAGTATGTTGACACTTCGCTTAAATGAACCGAGTAATGTGGGCGTTTAGATTTGGTGGAGTTTACTACCCGGAAGTAACAGATGCGTGTTTTCCAGAAGTTAAATCTCAATTGAAAAGCAAAATGTAGGGGCAGATAAATCATTTTTTCGGAAAGGGTATACACATGAATTATATTTTGGTCCAAATTTATTTATAAATTCGTACCAAACATTTTTGAATGTTATACAATAAAGCTGACTGAGTTTAAGATAAGGGGGATATTTTTTCCATCCAAATCCACTTGTCTTTTTATTTAAATACATTACAGTGACATATATTATAGTCATTAAAGTGACACCCATCCATTTTGGAGGTGGGAGATCTGATGCAAATATCTGGGCAGAACCACTGCATAAACGAACACCACACAGTAAGTCCTTTGCATATACAAGGACTTGAATCCATGCTTAGAATTATATAGGTTTCCCATTCCTTTTCTCACATCTATATATATAGGGCACTCATTTAATGTGTCTTACTGTGATATTGAGTTCTCACTATGCATTTCGAATTATATTGATATCATAATCAATGCATTTTATTTGGTGTTATTATGAAATCCATTATAATGAAGAATCCAGATCATTATTATTGTTTGTTTTTTAATGTTTATTGTGTTTTCCTTTGTTTACCCAACCTACATTCATAGTCTGTGTATTTTATTTTACATGTCCTTATTTGTTTTGTGTCCATTTTAATCAGCACAGTTATGTTGTAAGGAATAAATCAGATATTTATATGAAACGTGTATTAACTATTCTGTTTTTTAAAATAACTTCAATATTGCTTTCTTGAAATTATTTAATAGGGGGTTGTACAAGTTATTTGGTTCAGGATTTGTTTACTTATTCATACTATTTCAACAGGTGTATGTTTATTTTGTTTTGTTAAAATACAATTACGATATTGGCAAAGCTATAATGGAAGGTAAAATATCCTGGGCAAATGTCTGGGTTGAGCCCGCACTCCATAGGTCAGCTGGAAGAGAAGACCTCCCTACATAAAAGTATTCGCCCTGACCTGGACATGATTCTATTACAGTGAGGGGCTTAGGAGTTACAATTGATAACTCTAACTGTTCTGCCAAATGTACTTTTGGCAGTGGCGGATCCATACCATCGTTTTGGACCACAATTGAAGAAATTACAAGTTCACATCGTTTCACATGAAACAGTCAAAATTCCAACAATAATTTTCAATGACCCAAATAGTTTGTTTAATGCCAGGATCACAACCACTGCTAAACAAAGACACATTGGCCGACCATGTGGACACCATCATGTTTCCATATGTCACTGTGGCTGTCAAATTTTAATGCACCTCCCCTGTCAGTATTTGTAAATGTGAGAGATCAGTCTCGGCACTATGTTATATAAAACATACACAAGAAGCACAATACCACTAGACAGTGCTCTTGCACCAATGCATGTGCATCATGACAAAGTAATTGATGTTGACACACGCGATACTCGCAGCTACATTCCAGAAGACTTAATATTGTTGATATTCTAAATTCTGATATTCTAACTTCTGACATGCGAGTGTCTGTAATTGGTACATGTAAGCACTGTGCACAGTTATGCGCAACATTTGTATTTAATTAGGTGTAAAGTAAATAATTCAGATTCTTAATATCTGTATTTATAATGCTGCTTTTCGTGAAAGGTGGTTGTATGTGCCCATGTTGCTCATATGTTTACTAAATTTGGAAACAGAATGTGTCATTTGAACAGTAGTTGTTTTCTTTTACGCAACAATTTTTTCGCTTATAAGTGACCAAGGACTGGCTACATTATTCCCCTGTGCACCTGTGAATAGGTCAGATATAGGGTCTCCATCCGCCCCTGTGCACCTGTGAATAGGTCAGATATAAGGTCTCCATCCGCCCCTGTGCACCTGTAAATAGGTCAGATATAGAGTCTCCATCCGCCCCTGCTTGGTACAGAAGACCAATCAGCTTACAGTTGGTCTAATTTACATTTGTAAGAAATCTTGCTAAAAAAGTAAACTTTTGTTAAATACAATATAAGTATAATTATTAGACTATCACCTTTAACTACATGCTGATCTTTAAACTCTATACAACTAGACTGATTGTGAAACAGTTAAAATAATTAAGAAGTTGTGTGGCTTCCTTGCTAAGCTACTACAAGAAATTGAAATGTCAGCATAACTTGGATGCTTGAATTATGTTTATTTGTTATCATATTGAGATGCAATACATGTAGATTGACAGTAGCAGAAATATCATCTTTGTATTTTGATACACTTTGCTATTAAAAAGCATGCTTTTTTTGTGTTTTGTTTATTCTTTTTTTTTCTTTCCCAGTTAAAAACTTATGGACTGAGGTTAGTTAAAATTCCGGCAGCTGTATTTCAAAAATGGTCATTTTAAGCAACTTCTTTTAAACTACTGTTAGGAAAATGCTTATTTTGTGCAACTTTTTAACATTTAGGTCAATTTTACCCAGTATTTAGGATCCTCGAACTAACTGCATCTATAAAATATTAAAAAGACTTACTACTATGAAACTACCGTACTTTCTCACTTATAAGACGGGGATTTTTCCTTTAAATTTCATGTTCAAAGTGTGGGGCTCGTCTTATAGGCGGGGTATACCTGGCAAAAAGTTTTCACATTGTTTTAGGGCGAAAACATACCACATAAACTTGTTAGCGGTTATGCAATGACCCGACGTGCCGTCATTATCGACCACCGATAATTTACTTTAATTGAACTTTGAATTCTGTCCATCAACGATTAACTGTCTCACATTCATTTCCCTTTGTTCTGCATGAAACACGGCTTATTATCTGTCAGTAAACACTGAAACAAACTTTCAACTTCAGTCTGCCAAATACACCAAGCTGTAATTTACTCGTGTAGAATTGCCTCAGTACACAGGTCAAGTGACTGACTCCGAGATAAGCTGTTCTCAAGTTGATATCGATCGGAGCAGTTTGACAGTGAATGATGTGTTTTTTTTAAGCAGCTGCCATTACATTTCTCCATGAAATTATTGATTGGCGGCATGTACACAAGGACAGTGCACTGTTCCCCGATATATTGTGTACTGTCATACCAGACATGGTGACGTAGATCAAAGAAATTAATGTCATGCCGCCATGCACTACAGAATAGCAGTGCAGCTAAGACTATCCCGCAACGTGTGAAAATTACAGTCACTGTTTACCAATTAACCCTTTTGTTGAGACAGCACGACTGGTCGACGCTCCTGTTCATTTTTTCGCCTCGTCTTATAAGCGGGTCGAAGCAGAAACCGGCAATTTCACAGGTGAAGTAGGGGGGTCGTCTTATAAGCGAATAGTCTTATAAGTGAGTAAGTACGGTACTCAAAGAAATTTAAACAAGACATTTTAGAACATATATTTTATACATAGAATTGAATTTTAATTCAACAAAACTTTAAACCATGACAATGACATGGATGGACAGAAAAACAAAAGAAAGAAATAGTAGACAAAAATGAAAGAATACTGGATAAAGCAAGCTTCAAGACAAGTACAATGTCAAGAAAAATAATTAAAGTATTGATTTTAGCATTTATAGTTATATTGGTAAAAATATTGTAGGAATTAAAGACATAATAATGATACATTTATTGATTCTAGCATCTATGCTTATATTTATAAAGGAACCATTTCTGCAGGTTTCATCATGATCATAACATGCATTTTAAGACATTTCAAGTGCCATAGTTTGAATTGGTACAAATAAAGTTTTTTAAAATAAATTTGTATTTGGGTTTTACGGCACACCAACACCTGATAGGTCATTTGGTATCGCCTTTTTAAAATAAGAATACAAGCAATTCAGTTTGTTTACAAAGAGTAATAGACTGTTTATATTTTAGATGTTCTTAAAATCACATTATATGCATTAATACCAACTATTTAAGCTAACAAACAGCTGACATACAAACTATATTCTGTAGAAAATTATAAAAATGATGACAAACGCTACAGTAGACTGTATAATGCTTGCAAATGTTCATCTTCATATTAAAACAAGTTTTGAATGTCAAGTTTGGAATTACAAAAATGAAAAAAAAAAAAAAAGACTAAATGAGTAAATAAGTTGCTTTAATATATGCTTTAAAGGACTTCCTAAAAGAAAGGTATCAATTGGGAGGCCTGACAATTCACTGGATCCTTTAATGAGGATGAGTATTCTATTGCAACTGTTACTCGCAGAGTAAGGTCGTAAGGACATGCGTATAACATAACACGAATTATCATCTTGTTAGTTTTGTACATGATCTTTACAAAGGACAATTCCACAATTTGTTTATTGGATTTGTTTGTCAATTATGTTTATCGTCCCACCAACAGTATTTCAGTTATCTGGACACTGTGTCCACTTGAAGCAGATATAGTGCTGCCTTCACCATGTATAGCATGCACGATACCACACCCAATCACATTAGCCTGATGCCGTGCTGACCAGTCGTGTAACTAATCTTACATTTGCTTGAGCGTTGGCAAGGAAACTATGCCATTTCCATTTTGAACGACTTTGGTATGTCAAGGCTGGGGATCGAACCCGGGGCTGCCTGTATCTGGAGCCGATGCTTTACTGGTTGCGCTACCAGGTCTGGTTTCCATAATTTGTATATAATTCCTTCCCTTATGGATAGAGTAACAGTTCCTATTCTTGTCTGGTCCAGTCACAAACAGTATCACAAAACATAATTGGTCTTTGTGTAAAGTATGTCAACCATTCACTGTGTGGTTAACACATGCACAGAATGGATAATCTGTCTTTTGTCTCCCATGGGCATTTACCAATCAAGTTATTGTCTCCCATGGGTATTTACCAATCAAGTTATTGTCTCTCATGGGTATTTACCAATCAAGTTATTGTCTCTTAAAAGGTATATACCAATCAAGTTATTGTCTCTAAAAGGTATTTACCAATCAAGTTATTGTCTCTCATAGGTATTTACCAATCAAGTTAAATGTACAAATCAAACAAGAATTATAGCACTTAATTAAGCTAGTGACTATAGTGACTTTTTTTCCCTTAATAACATCATAAACAGAAGCTTACCCATTCCATGTTCATAACAAAACTTTGTGCACCTTGTATGAAAGATAGTAGCACACTGTATATACAAAACGTTAAGTAATTGTCCCATATCATATGTTCATTTCAACCGAGTTTTTGCCCTTGTACCGTGATACCAAGAGTTATCACTCTTTATCAAGAGGCTGTGGTGGGGGTGTAAGTAATTATCAAGACTTATCACCCCATCAATGCCCTCTGGGAACAAGTTATTGTCCTTATTAAAGGAGCGATTAATACAATTGACTGTAGGAGCCCTCTGGGTCGGTGATGTCATTCTCTCCCGTCTCGTTGCTAACGTTACTCTCATTGTCCAGCTCCTGGGAATTGCAGAAAAAAAATGTTGTTTTAAACCAGAAGCATGCTAAATTATAAATAATATAAAATATTATTGGTTAGTTATGAGGATGTACCTGCAATATGTCATAAGACAGTTAGTTTAAATGTATTTATTGACCATCAATTTGGGATGAGAAACAAGTTCTTTTAACTTGTATTCATCCCTTTCGACTGCCCACTTCCTGGGTAAAACCAGTACCCAGATACTGTATACCTGAAGCAACATGCAGTTAATAGTCTTGCTTAAGGACTAATATAACATAACTATTTCTGGGGTTTGAACCCGAGACACTCTGATCCAGAGTTCAATGTCTGAACAACACGACCTCTGACGCCCAGTTGTTAGAGAACGATTATAGATAGTTTCCACATCAGTGAAGATCCCTTATCTTGGCAACCATGTTTGCTGGTAACTAAGAGATTCTCAGATGAATTGTATAGAAGCATAAATTTTATTTTCTTGTAAGTTCTTCATTTGTGGTCCAAAAATTAGAAGCTATACACCATTGAAAAGCTCTTGAAATTCATATTTTTATAATACAATATTTTTAAAATTGATAAATGCACAAAGAATTAATATATAGAAATAAATAAAATTATTGGTCCTCCATTAAACAAAATGAACAGTGTATCTTTTTTGGTTGTATATTTTTTACCTTTTAAACTATCAAAATATAGTTTTGATATTTAAAATATTTTATTAAAGCTGTTTATTTTAATATAAAATGCAGTAAAATAGACTGAAACACAGTGGTGAGTTTATTACAGCACATAATTCCAGATTTCAGCCAACATTAGAGTCTGCCTTCCAAGACGGCTGCCTTAAACGGTCTTATCAGTGCCTATGACATCACATGGAAACTATCTACAGACATACTACAGAGCAGGATCACTGATGTGCTGCTGTCAGTTAAAAGACTTGATCACATGACAGTTTTTGAATTGTATGAGACAGTCATTTATTTATATTTCAGGGTTTACTGCACACAGACATTAGGACTGATAGGACTGTCATTGATAGGTGTTTTCCACTCTATTATCTACAGTACATAGATATGTCAAAGGTTTTTATTTATAAAACAGGGCTCCAGAGAAGATGTGTACATCTAAGTTAAAAGATTCATATATCCTATAATTCTCATTTTACCCTGTTGTGGGTACTTGTATTTACTGAACTATATTATGTTTCCCCAATTATTCAGGTACTTTTCAGTGATCATGTGTATCAAAGAATCAGTACATGTTAAACATATATTTCTACAAGCAAGTATAATTTACATCTATTTTTTTTTTTAATACTTTTTTTGTGAATAAACAAAAATACCCTTTCCTCAAATTTTTTGGTTGTTACAATTAAGGGAAGTAATTCTAATGGTTGTGCAACATGAATATCTGTCTGTGTCTGGCTCCAAGTGCCGCATTAAGGCAACACTGAAAATGTCTCGGCTACTGACGAAAATCTCTTTAATGCGTGCATCATATATGCTGGTGTAAACTAATGTTTTCAAACACTTTCGAGTCTCTTCCATTCAAGTACATTGCAGTATCATAGATGCAAATGACATCTTAATCTAAATCTTTCTGCTAAAATCCCTTTTTGTTATTCATATATTGTAGTCAGATAACAGAAAAATCGGCAACATTTTTTCTAATTCACATCTAATTGAAGAATTTCTCAGCTGAAATATGACCGTATAAGCAGTTTTAAAATGATTAATTAATATATCGAATTTCAGCCAATCAGAAATGTTGTTAAATCATGTATTGGAATTTCATGTAACCTGTATATAAAATCAATGAATTAATTATGAAAATATTCAATTTATGTCAATAAAAACAGAAAAAATATTTAAAAGTACAGTACACGAAAATATTGCATCTTCCTTAAATTTAATTAGAATACAGAACACATGCTCACCACATCACTGAGGTCATCATCATCTGGAAGTGTTTCAGCGTCACTGTCTCCGGCTGTAGAGGCGTTTGTCTCTGCTACAGACTGGGACAGAATCTCCTCACCCTGTACAAATACATAATGCATGTTCTAACACTACCAATATTTTACCTCTATAAACAAAGTCATTCTGCCATGATAAAATAAACGATACATCATGGCAAAATTGGGACTATTTTACTGCAATAGAGTAAGTGTTCCTTTTACTGTCCCTACCCATTTTGGTATTGTTGACCAATCTGATATATTGTGTAAGTTGTTTTTTCCGTTTACATGGCATTCATCTGAAACTTAACCCAATCTTGGAAAGTAACCGTTTTGTTTTACTTATAATGTAAGTATTAGATTATCATTAAAAAAAAAAAAAAGCACTTTCATCGGTTGTTGATATTATTTAAAGAAAAAATAACTAGGAAGTAAGTGTCAGTGAAATAGAACAGCCAAAAGAATGTGAGAAAGAGGGTGAAGATTGATAAAGATATAGAACATAAGCAACACATGAGCCAACAAATGTAAACAGAAAAATAAATTCAAACAGATGGACAAAAAAAAGACAGATAAAGGGAAAGACATGCTGGCGAAGAAATAAAAAGGGTGATACATATTGACTAAGATCGAGGCAGAAAGACAAGTAGATGTATCCCTCACATGCAGATCTCGGTTCTTCAAATTTCCCATCCAGAACGCCTCAAGACATTTGTTGACAGTCAGCATAGACTTGACACGGAAGACAAAAACCTCTAGACATCGCTTCATCATGGGAACTTGGTTGGTCAGGGAGACATCCTTCACAATCTACAATCATCCGGAGAGTTATTTCAGTTGAGAAGACTTATATTGTCTTTAATATAATGTTCAGTTTAAAATAAACATTTTGATAAAAGTGCAACCATAAAAAAGTTGGGGGCTACTTTATTGTCTTAACATTATTTATATTTTACAAGGAGGCATTTTCATTCGTTATCATTTAAGTTTGCTGAAGCTGCAATCAGAATCTCCACCTTAATAAGCTATCAGGATACTAAGCAGAAGATTTGTTTTTTGTTTTGTTTATTAGGTTTATCATCCCACCAATTATAAATCACTTATTTGGAGATGGTGTTTACTTGAAGAAGATATAGTGCTGCCTTCACTGTGTATAACATGCTGTGAATACCCTGGCATACCACACCCAGTCACATTATCCTGACACTGAGACAACCAGTCGTAGAACTACCCTTATATTTGCTTGAGCGCTAGCAAGGGAGCTATACCACTACTATTTTTTACGACTTTGGTATGCCACGGCCTGGGATCGAACCCGGGGGCCTCCAGTGCCTAGAGCCGACACTCTACTGATAGCGCTTCCAGGTCTGGTCCACAGAAGATTTTTTTTTTTTTTTGTAATTATCAAATAGAAATACAATAACAAAAGGAACTAGATATACAGTAACTTTACCACCATCCCAGAGCAATCCAGCTCAGACTTAAAAATAAAACCCTTTGATGTCTGCCACTTCAACTGTTTGGCTATAGGTGTACCAATAGCAAGTTATATGTTCATTATAGCGACGTTCAGCTATTTTTGGTGGAAGATTACCTCAAACAAACGTCTGAGTAGAACCACCAGCGCACCATAGGGCTGCTGGAAGACCTTCCCAGATTAAGTCCTTCATCCCAAATGGGACTTGAACCCACATGGTGGGAGGCTTAGTGGTCAGTGGAGTTTCAAGATGGTGACTTCACCACTATGCCACAGGTACCCCCTCCCCATGAAAATTTGTTTTTCCCACAAATGGCTTCCTTTTAAATAGAAACTCACAAATGCATTAATATAATTGTGATTTCACATTTTTCTGGTGTCAGAAATAAGATCTGAACCTCTTTGTTGACAATGTATGACATTATCATAACAGGCACCAGAGAAAGCTAGCAGGTGTTTAATTAATTGACAAATTCCACATTTCATTCATAATCTAACCAATGAACATTCCCACTAAATGCAAAATCATGTGCTATTTTAAGAAGGATACAAAATCTGCTAACCTTGGAATGGCCGCAGATATGATGCAGTGTCCGCGTACTTAGTTGCAGGTTCTTCAGCAGGCCCTGGATGTCTGCTCGATGACTTCGAAACATCTTATCCAACAACGGCATACCCAGGCGCAGGAACACCTCCACAAAGAATCGGCCATACTAAAGGAATGGAACAAAACCAGAATTGTATATCAAATAATTTTTACCTAGGCATTTAGGAAGGAAAGAAAATGTTTTTACAACTTAAGAATCATTTCATTTCATAGGAATGTGTCCACAAAAAAACATGCATTCTGAAGTGACAGAATAAAATTTTGTATATTTTAGTGAGTAAATATTCTATTATTTTATTCCCAGACATTGAAATAAAAAGCAGTTAATGTCTGCCAAAAAAAAATTAATAAAGGAGCATAGAGTTACCCTTGTATTCACAAAGAATCAACCATACTGATAAACTGGACAGACTATTGTTTCAACATTACAGAAAAAAAAGAAATCAGTCAAATTGAAACAATTAGTTCATCTTATTTAAAAATTGGCAAAATATAACACTCTTTTAATCCTGCCATAAACTAGCATGGCATTAGGCAATTTTCAGCCATCTGCTGAAAAACAGAACTTCTATAAAATACTTTATATATATGTTGATATGCAAAATTTGGTCAGACTTTGAAAAATTCTAAAATAAGCGTAGATCTATATCGGTTATGCTGTCGGATCATGATCTGCACTATTTGCTTCTGAGTCTCTAGCAATATGTTTAGGTATATTTGCATGTATATGTTTTATGTTTATTGGGTTTATCGTTCCACCAGCAGTATTTCGGTTATTTGGAGACAGTGTCCACTTGAAGCAGATATAGTGCTGCCTTCACTGTGTATAGCATGCTGTGAACACCTGGCATGATACCACATCCAGTCACATTATCCTGACACCAGGACCAACCAGTTATGGAACTACCATTAACTATGCCACTACAAATTTTTACGACTTTGGTATGTCGCGACCGGCGTTCAAACCAGGTGCCTCCTGTTTCTGGAGCCAATGCTCTAACAACTGCGCTACCAGTTCAGGTCTGGGGAAAAATAATTTGTGTTATTAAGAAAACGTATCCTCTGAACAACTGTCTAGTTTGTTGATACTTCAACATCCAGGGGCACGAAAAAGGGTTGCAATAAAACCTTTCATGATGTTTCTGGCATTTAAGCCCTTAAATAATTGAAAAACAATCTAATTGAAGTTAACCATTCCAGTAATGCTGATTTGCTATTATAATTGTGGGTCTAAACACTCCAGCATTTATTCGTTCATAGACATGTTTCTATAACTCTTTCTTAGGATAACAAAAACCCTAAATTTAGGAACTATCCTAAATACCAAGGTATTCAAACTCACCCAAGCCCTAAAGATGGTAAAAAGAAAATTAAGACATTTTATATGATAGGGTAACTTAAAACTTGAACATGGCTACTGGGGAAAATGAAGGATTGTACACATGAATAAGTCTTGTCAATAGATTAAATAATAACAAACTTTACCTTGATGCATGTTCCAAGGTTTGATCTTCCATCAAATGTCTGAAATGAATAATAATACCAATTAAAGGTGGTATCTAACAGTTTGCCTACATCAAATACATATAAATATACTGAACCACTGCTTTAGGGAATTAAGGCATGATTTTTGTATGAACCCATACTTTAGTCTTACTTAATACGACTTTGAATACTAACTTACTGTTAGACAGAATTGAGAAAAAAATCACTTTTAATGTGTATTCTTTCCAACTTTACGCCAAAGCAGATTACTATGTAACGTGGTGTCAAAAGTAAGTTGTTACATGGTTTTCAAAGTTAAAATATAGCTATCTCTGAAGCGTAGTTGATTTATGCTTGACTGTTCACACAGACCTTGGACATCAATGAACAGCATTTTGAAGGACATTTTCAGGTAAAAATGACTTATTTGGTTATGTGAGAACAGAAATTTTGGTCCAAACTGTCAGATACCACCTTTAACATTCAAATACATGTATGGAAACAAAATGTTCTTTAAATATGTCCTAATAGCAGCAAGAACTATTATCGAAATTGGTGAATACCCCCAGATATGACTGTACAGTTATTGGAACCATATATTAAACAAAAGGGCTATAACTCATGTTAAAAATTAGTAAGCTGGTCATGATGTGCCACTAGGTTTGGCACTTGCGAGTCCAGTGAAGTTTTAAGTCCAAAAACGAAAAAACGTAGCCAGGAGACTGACAGACAGACCAGCTGATGTGACTTCATATCTGGGGCTGTTATTTTTAATGAAAGATAATTGACAGACCAAAGGCTAAAAGAAGTATTACTCATAACTATACCATCAAAATGCTATTTTTTTAGTACTCTTGGAATTATTGCTAAAATGAGTAATACTTTAATGAGCGCCAATCAATATAAGCTTTTATGGAGTTGGACAAAAAGTATATTTCTACACCTACACCACTCAGAATTTTGTCTCTTTTTTTTGAAAGTCTGAGTCCTCATCACTATTTTTTTTTTTACTTCCCTACTTGACTTGCTGCTGTATTAATCCAAGTCACCAAAATTTTATTTTTTTTACATAACATCAAGTCAATATTTTACTCATTTTTTTTTTACTTAATACATTGCCTTGACACAACTCTGAGCAAACTGGCAAAGTCAAGTGAATAATTGGTAAAGAAGGACACCAGACTTAAGTCTGGGTAGAAGCACTGATGCACAGCAGGTAAGCTGGAAAACTTCCCCCATATGAAAAGTTCTCACCCTTTCAGGGACTTGAACCCATGACATGAGGGGCTGAGGAGTTACAAGTTGGCAACTCTAACCGCTTTGCCCGTGGTATCCCCCAACACTTTACTGTACCCTCTGAACAAATATTGATCAATGAGTTTAAAATTCATTTCTTTGTAATTGACCTGATAACCAAGTTTTTTCAACTGATACTAAACATTCTGGACTGCCCACTTTCTCGGGTAGAACCAGTATTTACCTGTAGCAATGTGCAGTAAATAGTATTGCCAAAGGACATGATTTGTGGTTGACCCAGGTTTCGAACTTTGGACCTTCTGATCAAATGCTTTAATCTGTACATCATGGATGCACAGATAAGAAACTGTTCGTAAACTCACCTTGATTAAGTTCACCAGAATGTGAAGAACTCTTACAGCAATGTTCCATCGCAACATTCTGTCCAACCACAGCTAGAACAAAAAATATCATAGACTAAGATAAAAATATCTTGTTTTTGTACCCAGATGTTCTCTATATAGACTAGTTGGACATTATAACTAAGCATTATTAACCTTGAATATATTGGGGGAAAAATTTCAATATGTAGCTGTTAAATTTATGCTGTTGTTAAATCATCCGTTTGCAAGCAAATTCTCAACAAAGCAAGTTAAAATTTCACCCACAAGCAAAAGTTTGTTTTGTTCTTATGTTGCATCGCACCAACACAATTATGGTCATATTGGCAATGTCCAGCAAATTATTGGTTGAGGAAGACCCCAGACTTACGTCTAAGTAAACCATCGGCGCACCACAGGTTAGCTAGGACTCAAATCCATGCGGCGAGGGGCTGAGGAGTTTCAAGGCAAAAGTTTACAACTATCTAAAAGAGTTTAAGCCCAGTCAAACGACCAGGCTGTATCTAAAAACGTCAAAAATTTAAACCCAGCTCCTTTCAGTAACTGTTTCAGCAAATGTATAGGTAAAGATAATGGACAGAATAAAGCTTGTTTTCCACCCCCGTCAGGATTCTAACACATGCCATGAGAGGTTGAGAAGACTGAGGAGACTCGAATATGACCAATCAGGTGCTAATGACTGATCTCAGGTTCTGATTCCAAGGTTAATTATCTGGGACACTGGACACAAGTCAAGATACTTACATCGAGAGGTTCTGTGGGTTTAGATACCGGCATTGTTTTGACCACATCCACAAGCTCACTAAACAGAACCTTGTAGTACACAGGGTAGGTGGATCTGTCAAAATATTGTAGGATCGAACAAAGATACAGATATTTTTTTCCAGTGTTTTGTGCTTGAATGGACACAATTTAAGTTCATTTGGCAATACAAGCCATATGTGACCCGACAAAATGATGTATGACATAATACAGATAAATATTCTTTTATGAATTCATTACACTCAGACAATAGATGTTTTTGAAAATGGCAGCAGTAAAGAAGAAAGACCAAAGATTAACATATCAGAAGATACACAGGCACACCCAAAGTCGGGTTCTACATGAAAGGTCTTGCCTCAACAGGGACTTGAAATCACACACTGAGTGGCGAGGGCACCTATGCCAGTACCATTTTTTTTATATATTTTGGAAATTGTTCTTAAAATGGTCACAGTTGATAGAGAATTTATAACCTGATTTTTTTCCCCGGCACATCAATGTTACAACAATGAATTTAACAGGCCTTCTAGCATATCTAAGTTCAAGTAAAATCAATATCGCCTCAATTTTTCATAATTAAAGCTTTTAAATGGAAGTTATAATAAAATAATAAAGCACAAAAAACTCTCTTTTTTGAAGCATTGTAAAGTGAGAAAAAAAAAATCAAGACAAACATTTTTTGTGGAAACCACTGTTATGACAATGTTAAAAATTGCAGAATACAAACATAAAACCAAGAAAGGACTAGCAGTACTATTACAGTGTACACCACTAGTATTTTATCTATTTAAAAAGACATACATCCAGCAAAAATGAGAAAAAAATAAGTGGAATATTTTTTCTTTTTTAATTTCTAAATGGTTTTAAAAGATTTTGCTAAAAATAAAGATTTTTTAAGGGTATCAAAGGTTTCCCCTAGAAGGTCTGAACTTTATAGCAGCTGACCTGGACATGGTCGGGAAGGACTCTGAGCAGCCATTTTTGTCGGCCTCCAACAGCTCAGGAATGGCCTTCGTTGCTATGGTTTCGATAGCAGTAAGGCGATCCTCAGAGTGCAGGATAAAACTCCTGAAAAGCGTAACAGAATTTTTTTAATGAAACTAAACCTTGAGAAAAAAAAAGTTAATTTCAAAGGTGTAAAGGAGATAGCTACACATTTAATTTTAAATAATCACCTTGACAATGTAGGATTCTGATTTATCTTTTATTGCGTACTGTAGCTATTGAAGAAAATTTTAATAAAAATGCTGATTGATTGAAACCTAGTTGGTTTGGAACATTCCATATGCACCACACCAATTTACATTAGATAATGTAGCCTAGCGACATTAATTAAATTGTGGTTTATTGATTGGTTGAATTGAAATAAGTTGATTTAAAACAGATTACCCTTATCATGTTAAATTTTGAACACATACATGTTCTTAATTTAAAGTTATCCCCTCACAACTTTCAAGCATAGTCCTTTCATTCATAGTTCATCTATCATTTTAAAATTCACTTGACTTTGTTGTTTTTCTTTAAAAGAAATAAAAGGATTTTAATGAATGTATGTTCAAGTTATAATAAGAGATTTAAGGCTGAACCAGTCTACACATAAACCTTTAGTCATGCAGATTCTGCTAATGATTGTGAATGGTTTAAAGGCGTAAAATGGAGTATGGGATTTTGGATTTGCTGGCTTTTTTGCCGATGCTGTGCAGCGACATTTCTTCTATCGTTATAGCACAGGGGCACTTAGGACGTACCCAGGGACTGAACCTGGCCAGTCCATTATACTGACACCAACGAGTCAGGCATAATGCAGTCCCCTTAGCCCCAAGCGTTAGGAGGCAAGCCACTACTACCAACTTTAAAGTCTTTGGTTTAACCCGGCCAGGATTTGAACCCGGGACCTCCTGATCTGCAAGCTGATGCTCTACCAGGTGAGCTATTGCGGCCGGCAAAATGGAGTATACATGCAAGAAAGGGCTATATATATTGGTAACATTCTGTAATGATAAACACTTGGAAGTAAATTTATAGATCCAGGGTCATATTCATAAGGAACCTTAGTTAATTTTTCTGATTTAAACTTAGAAATTTTTCTTAATTTGGAAAAATCCTAAGAAATTTCTTATATAAAATGGCTTTATGACAAAATTTAATTTTCTTATATCTAAGGAAATATTTCACGATTTAAGAAAATTGCTAAGTTTAAGTAAAAAAAACAAACTAAGCTTCTTTATGAATACAACCCTTGGATCAGACAGCTTCGAACAGGATCTGGCTGATACGAAGCTGCACTATTTGCCTCAGCCGAATCAAACTGCATTTAGCAGTCTAAAAGGTAAATTAGGAACTGTTCCGTCTCTCCTGGAGATTGTTGCCATGCAACACAAACTAAATGCTTTGTCACCTTCTGATTGATGGAATTCTGCAGGATTGAAATTGTTTACTGTGTAAGATAATAAAGATAAGCTGATATATACCAAAGTGTTATCGCTGATGGTTTATTGTATCTCGCACACATGTAATGTAACAGAATCCTAATACAGTAATAGGCCTGTAAAGTTGTAAAATGGTTAAGTACTATGAAACATGGGTTGTGGGTTAAAATTCATGTAATGTCATTTTTATTTTTCTACTCTTTCCTCTTCATCTATTATTTATGTTCCACTCAGATATCATAATTTAAATGAGTAATCATGGTAATTTCAAGAATAAATACAGTTCCAAAGATTTTTTTTCATTGCACTATAAACCAACATTACCTAAACAGATATCACAAAATGTTGTTTATTGAGGTCCTACATCTGTTTGACAAGTGAAACATAACGCCACAATTGTCACTTCAAAAATGGATCTCCGATCTGAGCCACTCTGCACAATTTAATCATTTTTAAATTTAGAAAACCATGTGACCACTTAATGTTTTAGTTCATCCATGTCATCCGCAGTGATGTTGATGTCTATTTTTAGCAGGAGTCCCAATTGTCTTTCTTCTTATTATTATTATGTATAGTTTGAAAAGAAACATTTAACTTTTGATTAACAAGTTTTATTGCCTTAAAATTGAGATACTGTTGAAAATCATCAAAGCATAGTATGATTTTTTTTTTCTGCAGAAATAATGTTCAAATACCCCAAACAAAGGTAAGATATTGTTACATATATTAGATATAGGCAAACTGTCGGATACCACCTTTAAAATTCCTTGGCACATGGCAGTATTATCAAGCTATAGGGACACACATACCTGAGCACCATCTGCAACTGTTCATTGTACTTGGCTCCCTTCTCTTTCTGTCCATCTGCTCCAAGCCATTCCCTCTTCAGGAACTCTTCAGCAAGGGGGCCTGAACAGGTTTAATCCAAATGTACATCATAAAATCTGAATAACTTTTTAAGCTATACAAGCCACTTAGGTGTCAATCATAAAAATCACTTTATGCAATCACAGCCTTATTTTCACATATGCCTATAGACTTGCTTATGGTCATCTGCTGTCTGGTTGGATCTTCTTTCCATGGGGCCCATTACGGAATTAATGAATGAGTAAACAATAGAAGTGTTTACCATAGCACATAACAAACAATAAGTTTAAAATAAGCATCACCTTCAGTATCATGTATTGTGTTTTTTCAAAAAACTACTTGCCAAGTGGGAGTAAATTTAATGAAAAGGGTTAAATAAAAAAGTACAAGTATTACAGAGCAAAATGCATGCACAGGGGTCAAAAAATGTTGTACTTAGTACTCGTTCTGCAGGACGAGTGACTTTTGAAAGTTACTTATCCTGCAATGATTTTACTCATCCTTAAATTTTTTTGGTATAAATATTAGAGCAATATTATAATAAGATGAATCAAAATTGTTTATTTTATGAACAGTAAACATCATCATGTAAAGTACACTTTACCATTTCTCTGAATCTATACTGCCTTTTAGAAATTTTCGTATATCCATATGCTTTAGTACGTGTAGCGCAATTGAAAACAGACGAAACAATGACGATAAGGCACTTCAGACTGGTTTATGGTGACTTTTAATGGATAGAGGACATGGAATAAACCCGATAATTTTTTATACGCAGACAACCAGTCATTAGTGTGCAACGTTATTCACTGGTGCCTAGACATGGTCTTATTGTCAGTAATTCTTGTTGCTGGGCAGTATCAAAGTGAAACAGAATAAAGTTTATTAATTCAACAAACATTTGATCTTAATGATTGACCATATCACTAGAGTAAAACTTTTATCATCAATTTAATTTATTTTTAATTGATAAAAATATGTACGATTTCTGTATCTTGAAAACTTTTTAAAGATATGTCTAGTATTTAGTTTAAATCAGTTTCATTTTGTTAAAAACTCAACAAGTGGCATGCAATTTATCCTTGAACAATAAATGATTTCAGTTTAGTGACACCTGAAAAATCCACCTAATTGGAAAACTTACTTGTTCTGCCAAATATCTGGTCGTAAATATGAACGGATGAGTGGAATTTTTGACCCCTAATGTAGATATAAACAAGAGGCCGTCAGAGACGGGTGATGCTCCCCGAATGGGTACTTTGTCACAAAAAAAAGTTAGTTGTATGAATATTGAGGTTTATTTTGAAAATGTTGTAGTACTATGAAATCAGACATAAACAAAAACAAAGGGCAATGACTTAACAAGAGCCGGTCAAACCGGGTAGTTTGTCAAAAACAGTTGTAAAATCCGACTTCAAATAACGAAGTTACGGGCCGGACAAGGTTTTGCTGCAAGGTCATGTTGTGACCTTGACCTTCAAGGTATTGACCCAAATGTTGCGCGCGACATGTCGTCTCAACATGGTGATCATTTCTGTGAAAAAGTTTCAAAATCCGACTTCAAATAACGAAGATAACGGCAGGACACAAGTTCACTGCAACGTCACGCTGTGACCTTGACCTTCAAGGTAGGGACCCAAATGTTGCGCGCGACACGTCCTCTCAACATGGTGGTCATTTCTGTGAAATAGATTCGAAATCCGACTTCAAATAACGAAGTTATGGGCCGGACACGATTTTGCTGCAAGGTCACGCTGTGACCTTGACCTTCAAGGTAGGGACCCAAATGTTGCGCGCGACACGTCGTCCCAACATGGTGGTCATTTCTGTATAATAGTTTCGAAATCCGACTTCAAATAACGAAGTTATAGGCCGGACACGATTTTGCTGCAAGGTCACGCTGTGACCTTGAACTTCAAGGTAGGGACCCAAATGTTGCGCGCGACACGTCGTCTCAACATGGTGGTCATTTCTGTGAAATAGTTTCGAAATCCGACTTCAAATAACGAAGTTATGGGCCGGACACGATTTTGCTGCAAGGTCACGCTGTGACCTTGACCTTCAAGGTAGGGACCCAAATGTTGCGCGCGACACGTCGTTTCAACATGGTGGTCATTTCTGTGAAATAGTTTCGAAATCCGACTTCAAATAACGAAGTTATGGGCCGGACACGATTTTGCTGCAAGGTCACGCTGTAACCTTGACCTTCAAGGTAGGGACCCAAATCTTGCGCGCGACACGTCGTCTCAACATGGTGGTCATTTCTGTGAAATAGTTTCGAAATTCGACTTCAAATAACGAAGTTATGGGCCGGACACGAATGGGACGTACGGACGGACAAGGCGGCGACTATATGCTCCCCCGAAAGTTTTCGGGGAGCATAACAAAGGTGTTTGTCATATCTTGTTTTAACAACTGACAACCTCTCTGGTAATAAGTTGATGACATTTCAGGCATGGAAGCCCCATAAAGAGTACCAGCAAAAGTAGAGGAAATAATAGGTACAGTGTGGGCTCCAGATACAGAAGCTCCAAAGAGTAATCTCAGGCTGCTGAAATCACAGTTTAACATAACAAAGTAGAGGTTTCACTGAAGGGGATTTATATCAAGACTGTCCTAATGTTTTGGCTGTGATCATCCTCATTTTTGGACAGGCAATGATTTGAAGGTTTTGGTGAGGTTATATTTTATATGCAGGGTTCGACATTAAGGACTGACCGAACGACATTCACTAGTAAATCGGTGGTCCGGTCTAGCTAAGTCCTGGGCTAGCTGGACCGACTGGTAGTGTTGTAAATCAGACAAAATTCGCCGGAAATCTGCCTATTAATGAATCAAAAGTCAAAAAATATTTATAATGGTTAAACTACGGCGCTATTGACGCTAGTTGACACAGTTTCTTGGGAAACCCGTGTGCTATATTTAGCGGTATATTTAGTAACAACCTTGACATGCGTTCACTCATTGGCTTGTGTTTTCAGAACAAGGCTTTTTCCCCTAGGCACTTGACAAATATCCAATGTCGTAATACTTATTGTTAAGCGGATACTAATGTTTATTTCTTCATCTAACTTCTTATTTTCAAATGTTTACGGAACTGTCCTATTATTATTTATACTATTTGAAAAAAAATGCGAGGGGTACATACGCACGAATACTATCTGCAATGTTGAGATCTCAAGTATAACGACAACAGACTTAAGTCAAAAACAGTTGTAAAATCCGACTTCAAATAACGAAGTTACGGGCCGGACAAGGTTTTGCTGCAAGGTCATGTTGTGACCTTGACCTTCAAGGTATTGACCCAAATGTTGCGCGCGACATGTCGTCTCAACATGGTGATCATTTCTGTGAAAAAGTTTCAAAATCCGACTTCAAATAACGAAGATAACGGCAGGACACAAGTTCACTGCAACGTCACGCTGTGACCTTGACCTTCAAGGTAGGGACCCAAATGTTGCGCGCGACACGTCCTCTCAACATGGTGGTCATTTCTGTGAAATAGATTCGAAATCCGACTTCAAATAACGAAGTTATGGGCCGGACACGATTTTGCTGCAAGGTCACGCTGTGACCTTGACCTTCAAGGTAGGGACCCAAATGTTGCGCGCGACACGTCGTCCCAACATGGTGGTCATTTCTGTATAATAGTTTCGAAATCCGACTTCAAATAACGAAGTTATAGGCCGGACACGATTTTGCTGCAAGGTCACGCTGTGACCTTGAACTTCAAGGTAGGGACCCAAATGTTGCGCGCGACACGTCGTCTCAACATGGTGGTCATTTCTGTGAAATAGTTTCGAAATCCGCCTTCAAATAACGAAGTTATGGGCCGGACACGATTTTGCTGCAAGGTCACGCTGTGACCTTGACCTTCAAGGTAGGGACCCAAATGTTGCGCGCGACACGTCGTTTCAACATGGTGGTCATTTCTGTGAAATAGTTTCGAAATCCGACTTCAAATAACGAAGTTATGGGCCGGACACGATTTTGCTGCAAGGTCACGCTGTAACCTTGACCTTCAAGGTAGGGACCCAAATCTTGCGCGCGACACGTCGTCTCAACATGGTGGTCATTTCTGTGAAATAGTTTCGAAATTCGACTTCAAATAACGAAGTTATGGGCCGGACACGAATGGGACGTACGGACGGACAAGGCGGCGACTATATGCTCCCCCGAAAGTTTTCGGGGAGCATAACAAAGGTGTTTGTCATATCTTGTTTTAACAACTGACAACCTCTCTGGTAATAAGTTGATGACATTTCAGGCATGGAAGCCCCATAAAGAGTACCAGCAAAAGTAGAGGAAATAATAGGTACAGTGTGGGCTCCAGATACAGAAGCTCCAAAGAGTAATCTCAGGCTGCTGAAATCACAGTTTAACATAACAAAGTAGAGGTTTCACTGAAGGGGATTTATATCAAGACTGTCCTAATGTTTTGGCTGTGATCATCCTCATTTTTGGACAGGCAATGATTTGAAGGTTTTGGTGAGGTTATATTTTATATGCAGGGTTCGACATTAAGGACTGACCGAACGACATTCACTAGTAAATCGGTGGTCCGGTCTAGCTAAGTCCTGGGCTAGCTGGACCGACTGGTAGTGTTGTAAATCAGACAAAATTCGCCGGAAATCTGCCTATTAATGAATCAAAAGTCAAAAAATATTTATAATGGTTAAACTACGGCGCTATTGACGCTAGTTGACACAGTTTCTTGGGAAACCCGTGTGCTATATTTAGCGGTATATTTAGTAACAACCTTGACATGCGTTCACTCATTGGCTTGTGTTTTCAGAACAAGGCTTTTTCCCCTAGGCACTTGACAAATATCCAATGTCGTAATACTTATTGTTAAGCGGATACTAATGTTTATTTCTTCATCTAACTTCTTATTTTCAAATGTTTACGGAACTGTCCTATTATTATTTATACTATTTGAAAAAAAATGCGAGGGGTACATACGCACGAATACTATCTGCAATGTTGAGATCTCAAGTATAACGACAACAGACTATAGTATGGTTTGTTTATAACGCACTATGCGCAGACAACACAAAGATGTCGAACAATGTATATTAAGTTCGGTTTTTCGTCCGAGAAAAAATAGAAAGAAAAAAAGACGGACGACAATACGAAACAAAAGAGCAAGGATGCTTCATAGAAACTGTGTGACAAAACAAAGCGGATAAGACGGTTTTGTCCAAAATAAACAGATGAGTTTAGTTGGCTAGATTGACCTTTTCTTATTTACCTATTTGAAGAAAAGATCATCTTATGTTTTATAAGACATGCAGATAGCATGAAGAGTGTGGAGGATTTGTTGCCGGTACGGACAATTTCAGAATCGATTTTATAAAGGGGCATTCTTAATCTGAATCCCATATATCTCACCAATGAAAATATGATCTTAAATACAACTCACCGCTCACTACTTTTGTTGCATCCTTTACGGTGGAAATAAAGCAGGTTGACAATAAATTATGTGAGTTTAGCATGTTCAGTTATGTGAAAACGTCTAGTCATATAGGTTCTAGTCATATAATTAACAATGTATGATACCTATATTAGACTAGAAAATTAAGTATAATCATACCTCAGTTGCATTAATAGAATGTTAAGTTTCATACTAATTTTCTTGTCATAAATGTCTCATACTTAGTTATATTGGTATGTTATTGCAACACAATGCTTGAACTTACATAACAATTTGATTTAAGTACAACTTGTATGTGTATTATGCGCTTTACATTTTGGTCTAGTCCAGTTTAGGTCAGGTCTAGTAAGTTTTTTAAGTTACTGGACCACTGGTCCAGCTGTCAAAAAAGTTAGTCAAACCCTGATACGTTCTATAAATATTTTTATGTAAAAAATTATATATATTCCACAACCCTACAAGTCGAAACATGACCTTACAAATAACCAATTGAATAGGGATAATCCCAGAACAACACCCTAAATGTAACCCCACACAGGCAGGTAAGTAAAGGTGGATGAAAAGACAGATGGACAAAGTGCTTTCTATTTAGCAGACATCTCTCACGAGTACCAGTAGGATAAATTACATTTTACTGAAGACTATACCAATTTTCTGTCGCAGCTGCTGACAGTCTGCCTTCAAGGACAAGCAGGTAAGGAGCTTCAGTAGACTGACTGCTGTCAGGATGTCCGGGATCGTTGCACCGAAGTTGGTCAGATACTGCACTGATCCCCTGGAAATCAATAAATGCCATGTCTTTTATGAAAAGCTTTTTTTCCCCCAAAGATAACACAACAAAGATGAAAGTGCAATTGCGGTCATTGAAATTAATGAAAAATACATTATGGAGATAATGGAGTCAAACAAATGCAAAGTGGATTTTCAACAATTTGTTTCAATTATCTGTTTTCTTCTTAAGGTATATTTTAACTTAAAATCAAAACTTCAACATACAAGGTAAATGACAGAAACCATCCAGTTTTTGCCAATCTTTTCAGCTTATTCAATGTGTTGAGAACTTAAGCTAAAAAGGTCTCAATGGCACATCCGGCTGATGGAGGTGGTGGTTGTTATTCTGAGCCCAACAGGCAATTTTCTAATTGTAGAAATCAATTCATTTTATTATAATACATTGCATTATATCCTCTTTGATCTTTGGCTAAAATATTTTTCTTTTCAAGTGATTACTTTTTTGTAACTGATAAAAGTCATGAGTATTGAATATAATAACAGTGAAACAAACATAAGGACCAATCACTGCTTACAATATGAATATACTTACTTTAAAAGGTCATTTAGTGAGAGCTGTGAGCTAGCCGCAGATTTGATCCTTCTAACCAGCACCAGCAATCCCTCCTTTAGTAACTCTCGGTTTTCTGGTACTTCGAATCCATTCCTACACGATACAATATACAGTTGATAATAGACAGATGTATACATTTACTTTAAGATAATAAATTATTATAGTGACAACATAGGGGAAATACAAGCAACACACAGCCAAATGGGCCTGTAAGTCACCTTAGGCATATTATGTTTGTTTATTGGATTTATCATTCCATTGACAGTATTTCATTTATCCGGAGACGGTGTCCACTGGAAGCAGATATAGAGCTGCCTTCACTGTGTATAGTATGCCATGAATACCTGACATGATAGCAGACCCAGTCACATTATCCTGACACATCCAGTCATGGAACTACCGTTTTATTTGCTTGAGCGTTAGCAAGGGAGCTAATTCTACTACTATTTCTAAAGACTGGTATGTCACGGCCCAGGATCAATCCTGGGGGCTCTCGTACCTGGAGCCGACGCTCTACCAATTGTGCTACCAGGTCCGGTTTAGGGATATTTAAAATGTACATCAATACATATATGAATATGGTGTACATAGTAACATGGGATTTCATCGGACATTCACTGTTCTTCCGAAGCTTGAGAAAACATTTATCGTGTTATTTAAATTAAGTATTTGTGGTTATTGTCTATTTGTGTTTGGTAATTTGTATATATATATATTTCTAATTAATAATTTAACACAGTGTGTTGTGATTCCACAGACACAGTGATGGATGTTTGGTGAGGGTTGCAAAGCTGACTCACCTCCATTGTTTTTTTTATTTTACTAAGTAAGTAACAAGAGTACAACTGTATCGGTAAGATAGATGGCAATATAAACAAGTATACATGTAAATTCTCCCACTTTTGGAGGGAGACTCACACCAAAAGTTCAAAATTATTTTTAAAAGTGAGAGGTGTTTTATATATTTTCTGAAATTTCCCTACTTGGAAACGTATATCTTCCTTCTTTGTTTATATAAAAATTACAAATCTCCAATTTACAAGTAAAAATCTTCCACTTTGGCCTCAGAAAAAGTTCCCATGTATAAACAAGAAGCCTACGAAGGTCCTGCATCTGCCAACCCGAGTACAGAATGCTTAAAAGGTGAAAGAGCAATGTTTTTTTTGTGTGTTAAAAATGACATTGTGAAAAGCAGATTTTGTAACATGTATAGCACATTAATGTTTGCATGAAAATGTGTAAATTATATACAAGAAGGATAAGTCTACTGTGCTGATTTCATATCCATGCACGTATTCATGAGAAGAACTTGTTTAAAGCAGATTCTTATGGCAGATTTATGAACAGAAAATTCACCATGAGAACATCTTTTGAGGTAAGGGAAATATAAATATCAATTAAAAAGTTTAATTTTGTACAGCTTTATCTAACTTTCCTTTTTTACACAACCATCTGTCTAAAGCTATCTGCCGGTGACCTACCAAGAGAAGATGGATAGGAAGGCCTGAAGCAGCTGCTGGTAGCAGGCGGCCATCATGACTGCCTCCGTACTGTGTGACCCTGGGCCATCCAGCATCCCATCATTCTCAGCAATTAGGTTCTGAATTAAACATTTCACAATGTGCAACAGTAAAAGATATATCATCCACATTCAGATAAGCTGTCTGATCTGCACTCTTTGTTGCAATTTAAAACATGATAAGGGAAAATGGAACCATTTTTTTTTTACAGGCAAAACATGTTTCACATGCAGAAAGCATATTTTAAACCTGTTTTCATACTTTATTAAAGGAAAATAAAAATGCATAACACTAGCTACTGTGCTTATGTTCTGCACTTCTAACACCAATTTTTTCATGGAAAAAAAAACAAATGTGAATTTCATGTGAAAACATGTGAATTTCTCATAACAAAAAAGGTTAATTGAATTTAAGTTTTACTTTCCTTATTTTTGTAAAATAAACAAAATGTAAACAAGAAAAACTGTGTCCAGAGACCAAACATTTTACCTATTGCAAGTTAGACTAGCAGCACTGTCACACTTTTGTTTTTTATTCAATTGTCAGTTTTCTAATGGACTTTTTTTTTTTAAAGCAAAGGTTTCTTGCATAAGACCTGATTACAGCAAATACCTGAAAGAAGCCACTAGTGCCCTCTAGGTGGTTACAGAGGGCAGGCATCAACTTAACGACTTTAGTTGCGACTTCTAGGGGAGATAACTGATCCAGGTGGGAAAATCCAACCTTCTTCTCCCCCTTGGTCTGAAAGTATGAAGATTTAATACCATCCTGTATTCCCCAATTTCTGTTTTTGTTGTTGTTGTTTTTATCTATAAGGTTTCTCAAAGTGAATAGGTATTGACTAGACTAAACAGTGATAAATGTTAATTACATAAAAATGCAAATTTAATGCAAATATGAATTTAAACAATTCATAATGAATTTTAAAACCCCAGCAACACATTTGGATTAAAGATCAATTTACATGTATACAGATTAATGGTATCGCCACTGAAGACAACACTGAAATTTGTGTTATTTTTTAGTGCTATCTGACTAAAGTTTTACCATGAGATTTAATATAAGTCGAAAGTTTCCCAGTGAAATATAAATTAAAGAATACCACAACTATTACCTTGAAGAAAGATTTTCTCTTGGATGCTGATGCAAGAAGGGCATGTTCCAATTTCCGGCATAGATCTTCCATCAGATAGTGAACCTGGGCTGTTTGAAGGGAGAGCTCTGTAACACCCTGCAAACAGTAGCACATATTATTGCTCACACAATCTTCAAGTAATATACCTTTAATGCAACTGTATATCTGTAAACTATCAGGATCATAAAGTAGTTTTTATTTTTATTTTTAGAAGAGTAAATACCACTATTTTTTTTTTTCTGAACAAGGGCCTCATGGTATTACGATTATGTGAAAACTACGTGTTACTAATCAGTATGAACATCTTTATAGATAAAAGGGGACACTGACAAGCTGCTGTCTGCGACTGAGTTTTTCCTTGAGGAAAGGTTTGTCCAGGATCTGGGCAGAGAGTCAATGACAACTTTTTTTTCCTGAACAAGGACCTCAAGGTATTACGATTACGACAGTGTGTTTTAAACTAATTGGTATGAACATATGGCTCAATCTGATTAAAATCTGCTCCGACTTACAGGATCTTATGACAAGTAAAATAAAACCCCTCTCAATCAATCAGATTGTTGCCTGCAAATATTGCAAAAGTAAAAGATGATCCGTAAGCGTTCTGAATGTATCATTTTAATGGCTGTGCCCATTTACAAAGAAATGTAAAAGGGGACACTCTACGGAAGACTTATGTCACTGAAGACAGGTGCGTTGTATGCGGTATCCCATTTGTTTTAATATCAGTAACATCTTCAGGTCGAAAGTTAACTAACAAGCAACTGCAGAACAAACTTAAACTGAAATGACTTGTTTACTGCATCATCGATAGCGGCCATTTTGCAACTCTTACCGAAAGCGTTGTACATTACGCTCTCTGATTGACTGTTCTAAAAATAGTAATCTGGGAAAACCATTCTTGTTTATAGACTGGCATTTGTGGGACTGTCATCAGATCTTGCATTTTGTAAGATCTGACTTAATTGAGATTGCATGTGACTATTCAGACAAATAAACACTAATAGGCTTGTAGTAAATACATAAACAGATAGCTTCATCAACGTCATATGTATAAAAATTATTTACCTTTGTATTCATCTCGGAGTCCAGGGCTGCCTTGGTAATAAGTCCGGTGTTTAATATGGCAAAAACACTAATGTCCAGCTCCCTAGCAACAGAAATAAAATTGACTTAAGGTTAATCTCTTGTGAAGGTTTCAAGTTTTCTTCATACATCACACTGATACAAACTGGCAAGCATACTAATATATGGTTCTGTAACAACTGAAATAAAAGTAATTTCAGGTTTATCGCCTGTGAATATTAAATAATTTCTCTATCTAGCTGGCAAGCACAATAATATATAGCTGAGCTCTCAAGCAAAAAGAGATCAAAATTACACAATAAAATAGTAATTCTGGTCTTATCATATGAAAAATCTTGTAAAGGGGAAGTATCGAATTTGAGTTCTGTGGATAATTCAATATGTGAAAATAGTAGTAGATGCATGTATTTGTTGTTACTAATATAACTCCAGACTATAAAGCCCAAGTTTACATCCTAGAATGGATAAAACCATGTTTTTTCATTGTTTACAAAATGTAAAATGGAACAATCACAGCTATTTTTACCGAGGCTAATTGACACGTCTAAAGGTCACCTGACTTTCACATTACAGATAAACAACAAAATGGCTGACAATAATGACAGTCCGAGTAAGGTTTGTACTGACAATTCAGTAAAATCAAAAGTGCCGTTCCCAATATGCTTTGCAAAAACCTCCCAGAATCTAAAATTAGTATTAAAAGGCTACGTAGCTTTAAAATGAAAACACCCTGTGTAAAATAGTAATTTTAGTACAGATTATTTACTGTTGCTACATGCTAACATCCAATATGTTTAGTTGTATTTATTTTTTTAAATATATTGAACATCTGGATCTGGCCTTAAAAGCACAATATAATACAGACTTATTAAAAATTAAAAAAAATATGAACTTAGGGATAGAGCCTATATGTGGTCTCATAAAAAGGTGAGCAAGAGCTGTCATAGTATAGCACAGTCAACTATCCCAGTGTTTGATATTATGATTTAAGCTTTATAGTACTGTAATGCAAAACTTTAAGTCTGCAATTCATAGCCACCTACACTGAGTCAAACCAGTGACATTTTTTTCACAACATCCACGTTGAAACTATTAAAATTAACTATATCAGTAGGCGTGATCACTAGAAAGTCAAATGTGAAGTTCTTTTTCCATCTATGCATTGGCTATTGAGATATAAGCTTAACTTTACTAGCATACCGAAAGTAGACCTGAGCAAAACAAGAGATGCTGAAATGAGTAAAATGATTCTCCTTGTTTAAAAGATAACTCTTCTTATAACCTTTGCCTTATTGGAGTTTTTCAATGTAAATTAATCAATTACTTGCTGGAAACATCTTTCCGAGAAGGATACATTCTATGTTAATGTAGTAAATGTTGTTTCCTGCAGGTACAGGTTTAACACTACTCCCAGCATGGAGTTGTTACAGTGACAATACTCATAGATGAACTGAAAAATGCTTGTATACTCACCTAAAAAATGGTTTGTAGGCAGAAATGTTGACAGCAGCTGGCTCTTTATCTTTGTCTCCAGAATCTTTGACTTGACTGGGGGCTGCCTGGGTGTTCTATGATGTTTTAACAAATGTAAATCAATTTCAAACTAGAAATGTGTGCATAGGACATTGATGCTACCAGCTTTTAGTTTGAAATATCCAAAGAATGAGTCCATAATTTGGACAAATTCTTAGAAGGACAGTGACAAATGTTGAATGTGACCTGTATTTCTGCTGTTGTACACTTAGAAAACAGATATGAATACAATCCACTGAGGTCTTGAAAAGTTATGTCTTGGAAACAAAATCCATGGTAGACAAGGGTACCTATTTTTTGCTCTTTCTCCATTCTTCAGAAGGCAGGGGAATAAAAAAAAACGATAAAAACCTGGATATCTGACTTGGCTTAGTAGTTTAATTGTTTAATAGGAAGATTGAATTATTTCTTCTTAAAGGTGGTAGCCAAGTGTTTGAACCAAACATTTATTTTCTAAAATAACCAACTTCATTGTTGCCTGACAAAGGCCCTGCAAAATGCTGTTCATTGATGACCTAGATCTGTCTCAACAGTGAAGCATAAATCCCTACTCAATTATTGCGCAGGTATTTCCTATCTGAGCCACGCTGCAGAGAAAGCAATTTTCAAACTAAGAAAGCCATGCGACAACTTTCTTTTGAGGTCATGTTTTATCGTCATCTGAGTAATCCACTTCTGATGCCAATATCTATTATTAGCACTATCATGCTTATTTAGAGATTTGGAAAATGAAAATAGTGTTGTTATTTTTGAGACTGTAGTGTCTAACAAAATATAAATGAGAAAGAGCAATGATTTTTATGTGTGTAAAACGACATTGTGAAAAAACAGCTTCTGTAACATGCATAGCACATTAAAAAAAGAGTATATAATGATTTTTTCATTGCAATTCGTAAAGTCTATCAATAAAGGTTATGTTGAAAACAGTTTTTATTTCAACCAAAGTGTGGGTTTATGCAGAAATTATGCCAAAGTTCCCCAAAACAGTGAAAAAAAATGGTTTCATGCATTTGATATGGGAAAACCTGTCAGTTACAACCTTTAAGCTGTCCGAGATATCCTAGATAAAAAAATTCAATAGAAACACTAGGTGTATTCCTACTGTTTATATACAACATACTAGATGGGTGTTCTATTGAACATTTGTTTTGCCAGCATACCAGTAGTTGACAGAACAAGGTTGTTGTTTTCAGTTTATGAGAATATTTCAAGAATTATGTGAGCTAGAGTTTCTATATCTCATAAGGTACAAATGTCTGAGTTTGGAATGAAATTAATCCATGCAATATTAAACATATCATGCATCTAACAATAAAGTGTGGACAAATTAATTCCCTTGGTGGCTTCCATGCAACGAAAGAAAAACATAAATGTTGTATTTTTTTATCAACAAATCAAACCCTCAACTTTTGTCATGGAGTGTCTCTGGCTAAGTTGTTAGAGTTGTGACTAACTCCTCAGCCCCTCTCCGCTCGGAGCTAAATGTTCAGGAAGGGGGGTTCTTCAGCCAACTTGCAGATCACAGTGGTTCTATCCTGATATATGTCTGAGCTCTTCCTCCACCAGTACTAAGCTGGTCGTCACCAATATGATCATGATTATGTGGATGTGATGTAACATAATAAACAAAAAATAGGTGTCCTATCTCTCCACAATTTAAAACACCCATGGCAACAGGTACTCGATATAGTAATGAACAATACTGTACTATATTGCACCAGATTATGACAAATAAACAAAAGTTGATTTAAAAACATAACATTAACCACCAAAAATTATCTAGGTGAATGTTTAGAATGTTCTGTGAGTGTATACTGAGAGGATAACCGGCTCACCATGGTTGTGTTGTTGAGCTGAGAGCTGTCTCTGCTATTCTCATCACTGTCTGAGCCCACCTTGTCTTTTTCCTGACCTTTCCTGACAATAGATTATATCCAAGAATATAAAAAAAAAAATACAAAAAAAAAAAAGGCAAGGAATTAAACACATTAATGCATGGACTCATATTTTTATAAGAGGAAATTACTTACAATAAAATATATAAATAACTACTGATTTTCTCTCTGCACTTCATTTATTCATTCCAAATATAAATGGAAGTTCTAAATGTTTGGTAAATCCACCACTTTGTAGCCAAGTAATGCTCCCTTCAATAAGAAATAACTAAAAAATAATGGACAAGAGCTATGGTTCTTTGTATCGGCACTGCCTCTCATCATATATGATGTAAATCCAAAAGGTGATCATACAAATTATGAACGTTTGCAAAGGTTGATGACATCACAGACCATGCATAACATGGAATCTTATTGTTTGAGATAAGAATTTAATAAAAAATGTTGTGCGCTGTTGTGTTTTTAAAATAAGCAAATTAAATATAAAATGTATATATGTTTCATATATATTTCTTATATATTTCTTATATAAAGTATATGAAAATACTTACCCACCAGGGAGATAAAAAACTTCTGTCATTTCAAAAGTAGGACATAGGCTTGTAACAATATTTTAACAAGAGTAGTGCTCTAGGCTGAGTGGCTGATTTCTTTGATTCTTAACTGCCTCACTGTGTGGTTTCAGTTCTGGTCAGGGTGAAAACCTTCATGCGAGAGGTCTTCCTGCTAGGCTGCACTGATAATTCTACCCAGACATTTATCTGAGTGTTTTTCTCGGATCGAACTATAATAACCAAAATAGAGTTGCTTTAAAGTATTTAAAAAAGGCAAAAAGATAAATAAAAATAAACCAGGTTATGTGTAACAAGGCATACTTGGTTTTCCTCACGCGTTTCTTGCTACCCCCTGCAGATGTGCTAGCACTGGTAATCGCAGGGGGAGGAACTGTCTTCCAGGTCAAAGTTGGCCAGAGGCGGCTTGAAGCCAGGGGTCACTGTAACATACTTACAGAATTCACTGAAAAGCACAAGTGGTCTCTTTAATTTGATATTACTTTTTCTGTTAAAAAAATTGTGGTGTCTATTCATTGTTATTATCTACGTGTTAATTTTTCAAATAGGTGTAATAAAAATCAATGGGCCTTTAATATAAAACTTGTTAATTTATCTTTAAAGTGCATTTGTTTTGATATGTTTATAAGTTATTTTTGACATTTGTTTTTAAAATAAATAATAAAAGTATATGAGAGAGCTATGTATGCTGTACAGTTCTTCATTTGCTTATTACTTATCGTTATGAAAAGAGTCTCGAAATGTGGTGAATGTGACGTGGACTTGCGAAAAATCCTAGCTTTACCAGACAGACAAGAGGTGAGTAGTTTCTGAAGATGTGTGATGTTCTGAAGCCGAGTGATCACTTTCCCCTTGATTTCAGGGTCATCCTGACTGGAGAATCCGTTCACCATCTGAAATAAGTTCTTAGTTGTGTTTACATTTCAGATCAAGATGAATTACAACATTAAATTGATCAAATAATTCAAAATAATAAATTACTAACACATCATCTAAATCAAATTTTCTTTTGTCTTGAATCACATCACTGCAACAAATTTATTGTCATTGTAGCTATGTGCAACTATTCAACTATTTTTGTTATAAGAATCACTTCAGATAAATGTCTGGACAGAACCACTGTGCGCCATAATTCAGCTCAGATGTCCTCACATGAAAATTCTTCACTATATCTTGAACTCACAAGGTGACTCCCCACTCAAAGTTGCACTGATAAATCAAAATTACTAAGATTATATAATATGATTATGCAAATATTACAACATTTCATTAGACATTTTTATTCTAAAGAAGTAAATACTGCAACCGAATCCAACTGGATTTACACTGACCTCAATAAACCAGTTGATGCAGTAGAAGAGAGCTGAAAGGATGACATCTTTCTCTTTCTGTGAGAGGGGAGCCAGTTTTTCATATACACTCTCCTGAGTAAGGTACACTGGACAACCTACAACAGTGGTATTAGTTTATATCAGTCAAAATGGTTTGTTTGCTTTTGTTACATCGCAATGACACAATTATACAACATCCAGCTAATTACTGGTGGAGGACATCACACAGCAGGTCAGCTGCATGACTTCCCCACATGAAAGTTCCCCACATAAGGGTAGTTCCAAGACTGGTTGGCAATGTGTCAGGAAAATGTGACTGGGTGTGGTACCATGCCAGGTGTTCACGGCATGCTATACACAGTAAAGGCAGCACTATATCTGCTTCAAGTGGACACCAGTCTGTAGATTAACTGAAATACTGAAGGTGGGACAATAAACCCAATAAACAAACAAATAAACTTGAAATAAGTTGGTCTGGGTTATCAAACAAGCATAGTAAGGGTTATGGGCTCTGTTGATAAGGCTAACCACTTATAAAGAGCATTCAGTCTTTAATTCATACCAAGAAGGGCATCAATATTTTCTAGGGTGCCATGTTGACGTTCCTCAGTGACGCGCAGCAGACGAACGGACGGACACATTACTATTGGATCTGTTGAACCACTGAAATAAATGACATTAAGAATCTTAAAATTGTTCAGTAGAGTAAAGTAAGAAAATAAGAGCAAAAGAAAAAAAGTGCAATCTGACTGATCATACAAAAAAAAGAGGCAAAGACATCTTGTTGTGTTCAAGGTAAATAAAACATTATTTTGGTGATGGCAATAATAAAAGGTCCGGCAGTTTTTCCTTCTCAAAATTAAAAAAAACAAAACCCACCTCTTATGGTGGTGACAGGCATATTCTGACCTGTAGAAGGTGTGCACAATGAGATCCTTTTTGTGCTGTTTACAGAAAAAAAATAAAAAATTGTTATTGTTAAATGAGTTTATCGTCCCACCAACAGTATTTCAGTTATCTGTGAAACAGTGTCCACAGATATGAAGCAGATATAGTGCTGCCTTCACTGTGTATAGTATGCCATGAATACCTGACATGATACCACACCAAGTCACATTATCCTTACACCGGGCCAACCAGTCATGGAACTACCCTTATATTTGCTTGAGCATTAGCAAAGGAGCTATACCACTACCATTTTTAATGACTTATGTTGCGACCAGGGATTGAACCGGTGCCTCCCGTGCTTGGAGCCGATGCTCTATCAGGTTCAGTTAACAAAATTGTCCCACTTCCACAACCCAACAAAGACTAGACAAGTACTTACCCTTCCATGTAACAGGTGAGCGCTGTTTTCTTGACAAGTTTGTTAACCACGAGAGGTAACAAGTTAATGCCGATACCTCCTTCTGCATCATCATCCAGACCAAACTGTAACTCCATTGGAATGTTACCACATCTGTAAGCAATACACAAAGATAATGCTGCCTTGACAATAATACTAGTGGAGCCAAGAATTCACAAAGACCATATTGTAATTCCATTGATATGTTGCAAGACACAATACAGCATGCTTAAATTTTAAATATAGTGCTGCCTTCACTGCTATATCATTGAAACAAACATGAAACATGGAAGTTCTGGTTGGTTCTTGCAAAGATACAACATGCTGTTACTATATATTATTTCAGACACCAGATCAACAAGAACTGAAACAACCCTTGTGGGTTTTTTTTTTTGTTACATCGCACTAACATAATTATGGTCATAATGGCGACTCCAGCTAATTATTAGTAAAGGAAGACCCCAGACTTAGGTCTGGGTAGAACCACCGGCGCACTGCAGGTTATCTGAAATACCTCGACATATAAAAGTTCTTTTCCCGACCCGGACTCAACCCCACGAGGTGAGGGGCTGAGAAGTTTCAAGTCAGTGCTTCTAACCGCTTGGTTTAGGGCGTCCCCTATATTAATTTTAAACATCGATGCAAAAATAGTCATATTGGCAATGTCCAGTGTTTTTAGTTTAGAAAAGCCCAGACAAATGACCCAGATGGCAGGACAGCTGGAAGACCACCTCACATGAAAGTTCTCGCCCCATTATGTCCACCACATTTGATGAGGGGCTAAGAAGATACAATTCTACAAAAATTATAAATATAAGTAGAAAGTATTTACTCATTGGACGTTTCTTCAGCAATGTCCACCACAAAGGACTCTTGAAAGTCCAGAGTCAAATTCTCACTGATCCAGTTCTGAAACATATAATAAAAAACAATGTTTTCAGTAACAGTAAAGGAAAACATTCAGATTTAACCCATAGAATGCTGCATTTGTTAATTTATTGAGGGAGAGAGTGGGGAGGTTTGGGGGTGTACAGGCACACTGACACTTATAGGTCATATAGCATTTTTGTTTTGCTCACAAAAACATGCAAATAAGTCGATTTGCCAGAGACTTCACAGCAAATAAAGCAGATCCTGATCAACTTGCAGGAACTGGCTGACCTGGATCTTCAATAATTACATCAGTCTGATTAGTATGAGATAAACAGGCTAAGACTTAAGCCCATATTCACCAACCATTTTTAAGCCTAAGTCATGACCTAAGCCCAAGTCACAGTTTTCATACCAGCAAATGTAAGCTTATTTATAAGTTTTAATGTGATTTTATTCTCATAGTAGCAAAAATACATGTGTCATGCCAAAATACAGAAATGTAGCTAAATACATAATGAAGATATTGTGGATTGAAATCCATGACTTGAGCAATTCTTACTTAAGAATAGCTGGTGAATACTGGCCTTAGTGTCACATTAACAAGGAAAATAAATAATCAAAGCAGTTATTGAGAACAGGTTTATGAAACTAATTGTTCATCTTGACTCCATTTGCGCACTGAGATGTATATGAGCTATAATGGTCCAGATTTTATGTATAAAGCATACACCTCAGTTTGCTAAATGCAGGAGGAACATAACAAACAGACAGCAAAGTCCAATATAGGTAAAGGCATGAAGTACAAACTACAAAATACGCAATTAATTATTTGAAAGCATCGAGTAAAATTTATCAAATGAAAAGTCCCCTTGTACCTCCACTTGATGATTCAGGTGCCCCTGTGCAATGATGGTGGACAGTTCATCCATGAAAAGCGCGTAGGCCTCAGGGGATTTGCTGCTAGATGAGCGAACCAAGGTCAGCAGGCTCATCGCCTGTTTAAACAGCTCATCGCCCAGACTACCTTGTGAGCTACTGTCAGCCTCAGAGTTATCCACACTGCAATAATTAAACATATCTTAACAAGAAATTACTCTGATACTGCAATTTTTCCTCGAACATGTATTTTATTGATCAAATCATTCTAGATTAACCTTAAATATGACCCCTGACATTAAGGGTTACACTTGAGCATGGTAGATGGGAAGCTCTTCAAAGTGTATGTCATTAAGATGGTAAAGCTTGATTGAATTTTTTTTACTGAAAATAGCAAAGTAATAGTCAGGATAACTAAATGGGTACACGATTTTTTATTAATGAATGCGTTTCAAATAATGCTCGTCTATTTGCTTGTTGATCTTGCGGCAATTGGCGAATATTTGTATCACCATTTTTTTTAACGTTCGCAGGACCCGTGTATGGCTTGTAAATGTTATCTGGAAAAAATACTTATTGACACAGCTTGTTTTGTTTTCCATTTCAATGTCAGCATTTAAAACTTTTACTTTTGGATGGATCATTAAGTCGGATAATTGCCAGTGAAAAAGCGATGTTTTCTCTTTCTCAATGGACAGTGCGGGTGTATTAAAATGACAGTATGAAACATACAGACTTTCCAAGACTCACCACTGCTTAATCCATTATGTAAATACGAGGGATGATCCAAAATAACCGGAATTTGTTTTCAGTGTCAACACATTTTAATTAATATAAACGAAACATATACCATTAAAAAGAAGAATCATTCTGCTTTACAATAAATATAATATCAAACAGTAAAACAAAATGTGACCTGCACATGAACAGAAAATGTAAATACACCAACGCGCCTACAGCGCACGCTAATCTTAAAATCACGACGTCGTCGACGTTAATGTTTCTCGAAGTACGCTCCGTTGCATCCTATGCAATGACGATGCCTATGAACCCACTGCCTGAAAATGTCTTCATACCACAAACAGTCATATTTCTTTACAATAGCTGATGTTGTCCTGTGCAGTTCAGTCAACGAATTGAATCGTTGGCCCTTCAGGTGCTGCTTCATTAATGGGAAGATCGTGAAATTGGGCCAGGTCTGGAGAATACGGTGGGTGCTGCACTGATCCGAAACCTAGGACCCCGATCCCGGCTATGATTTAATGAATTTATTTAAACTAGATTAAAAATGTATTCTACCTTCGTCATGTGTAGTTCTGCCGTCAGAATTCGATACACTGTCCCGTAGCTCGCACCAAATCTGTCAGCGAGCCCACGCACGGTGGCTCACCTGTTTGCCTGTAGAGCCTCCTCAACAGACGACGTTAGTGACATGCGCATTTTCCGCTTTCGTCTTCTGCCTTCGTTGTCTTCTAGTTTTATTAGTCCCTCAGAAAATCGTTAATGCCATTCATAAACCGTTGTTTGACTTATTTTATCCTTGTGCGTAGTTTCCTTCAACATGTTGAATGTTTCCACGGGTGTTTTTCTTAATTCCTAACAAAATTTTATAACAGCTCGAATTTCTTGATGATCTAAAGACGACATTTCTGATGTTAAGAGCGTTGGTGCTATTGGCGGTTAAAAGATGTTTACTTTTGAATCCAAGGCGAAGATGACGTAAAAATTTATCATGACGTCATCTAAACGTAATTGTACATTTTGGCGTAATTTGAGGTGTTTTCGTTAATTTATTCATGATGTATATTCATTAAAATAAATATTAACGGTTAACGTTTTTGCGCTGCGCCGCTACGTCATTACTATGGTTATTTGAAAGCGTCTTACATGTAGCATAATAATACAAAAAGAAAAATATTACGGACAATGTTAGTAGAGATTTAGAGTATTATAAGGATATGAAATACATATATTTGTCTTTAAAAATTTGGGAAAATTTATAGAATTCCGGGTAATTCTGGATCATCCCTCGTATAATGCACAGACTAGCTTCAAGATGGCGACACATGGTATAGTATCAAAAGACACCAAAACATAATGCTTGCATAGATTGCCAGCTGAACGGGAACTGTAGAATGATTAGAGGTTACAAGGTTTATACTTATTCCTACTTTTCTTCGTGTCATATGTCCCAAGTGATTAGTTATAGGGAGTGACCTTATATATGACCTTGACCTTAAAGATAGTACCTAACAGTTTGACTTTGTTAGATAACATAAAATCTTGCCCCTGTTCTCATGAATTTCTGCATCACTGCTTCATAAACTTATACAATAGTTTAAGTAAAGGCTGTTTATAGCACAACCACAATTGTAAGGCAGTAGACATCAAGAATGTATTGCTTTAAATGTCAATCATGTTTAAATCTGTAAATAACCATGGAGATTTTAGCTATATATATATTTATCGATGTGAAAGCTGATTACCCTAAGGATCATGTAATGTGATGTCAAAAAGAAGCTTACATGTGGTTTTCTTAGTTTTAAAGTAGCTAACTGTGCAGCATGACTGAGATACGATATACATTTTTGTATTAACAAGTTGGTTTTAAACTTTACTTCTAACATGGCTGTAGTGCACCAATATACTGCACTTAATTTGTTTGTTGGGTTTATCATCCCAGCAGCAGTATTTCAGTTATCTGGGGAAGGTGTCCACTTGAAGCAGATATGGTGCTGCCTTCACTAACTTTAGCATGGCATGATACCACACCCAGTCACATTATTCTGACACCAGGCCAACCACTTGTGGAACTACCCTTATATTTGCTTGAGCATTAGCAAGGGAGCTATACCACTACCATTTTTAATGACTTTGATATGTTGCAGCCCAGGATTAAACCCGGGGCCCCCGGTACCTTTAGCCGACACTCTACCGATTGCACTATCAGGTCCGGTACTGCACTAAGTAGAAACTTTTCGTGTAGCAACAATATGATTGCATGAAAGTAAAAATAACTAGAACTATCGCTGAATGCGATTCATACCCCAACCAATGTCCTTGACAAAGCTGGTACAAGGGTAAGATGGGTTCTGCACATTGCCCAGTTGGGGTGAACATTTGAGTCAAGATTGAAGAAAATCCTTCCATTAGTATAGAATTTATAGAGCGAACCTGACATATTGTCTAGTATTGATTGTAAGTAAATTAAAAGACTTAAAAAGGGGCATAACTTTGTCAAAATGCAATACAGAGTTATGAAACTTAACCTGCATATCTTACTTGTGATACGTCATATATCTTTTAAGTTTCAAGCAAATACCTGTGCTAATTTCAGAAATATTCAAGTACATGTTAAAATTTAAGAACATTTTCTAAGTCAATTTTGACCTTCGAGTGTGATCTTGACCTTAAGCCGGCACAAAGGAAATATGGGTTCTGCACATAACCTTGTTGAGTTGAACATTTGAATAAAGTTTGAAGAAAATTCTTCCATTAGTATAGGATTTATAGAGCGGACACGACATATTGTCTAATACTTGATTGTAAATTTGAATACTTAAAAGGGGCATAACTTTGTCAAAATGCAATACAGCGTTATGAAACTTGACCTGCATATCCTAATTGTGACACTTCATATATATTTTAAGTTTCAAGCAAATACTTTTTCTAGTTTCAGAAATATTCAAATACATGTTAAAATTTAAGAATATTTTCTAAGTCAATTTTTGACCTTCAAGTGTGGCCTTGACCTTAACCCGGCAAAAGAGTAACATGGGTTCTGCACATCCCCTTGTTGAGGTGAACATTTGAGCCAAGATTAAAGAAAATCTTTCAATTAGTGTAGGACTTACAGAGCGGACGCGACATATTGTCTAATACTTGATTGTATGTAAATCTGAAGACTTAAAAGGGGCATAACTTTGTCAAAATGCAATACAGAGTTTCAAGCAAATACTTTTTCTAGTTTCAGAAATATTCAAATACATGTTAAAATTTAAGAATATTTGTTAAGTCAATTTTTTACCTTCAGGTGTGACCTTGACCTTAAGCCGGCAAAAGAGTAACATGGGTTCTGCACATCCCTTTGTTGAGGTGAACATTTGAGCCAAGATTAAAGAAAATCTTTCAATTAGTGCAGGACTTACAGAGCGGACACGACATAATGTCTAATATTTGATTGTTTGATATTTGATTGACCTTCAATTGTGACCTTGACCTTGAGCTGACACATGGGCAACATGGGTTCTACAAATCCCCTTGTTGAGGTGAACATTTCAGCCAAGTTTGAAGAAAATCCTTCAATTGGTATAGGATTTATAGAGTGGACACGATAATGGAGATGGACGTACGGACAAAGCGAATCCATTATAGCCCCCCCCCCCCCCCCCATTTTGTGGTGAGGGTATAATTATCTAAACTGTCAGATACTACCTTTAATGGTCGCACTAAATGCTATGTGCAATTCAATTTCAAGTGTATGTCTGTAAGGTGGTAAAGTTTGATTGAAGAACTGTAAACAATAGGAAAGTTATTTGGGCACCTATGACCGAGTGGTTAGAACTGCTGCCTAACTCAGACCCTCAGTGGATGGGTTCGAGTCCCAGTCAGGCAAGAACTTTCATGTGGGGAGGACTTCTAGCTAACCTACTGAACACCAGTGGTTCTACTCAAGCATAAGTCCAGGGTCTCCCTCCATCAATAATAAGCTGGACGACGCCAACATGACAATAACTGTGTTGGTGTGATGTAACAAAAAGACTAAACAGAAAGTTATGGCCGAGACATGGAAATAAGACTCAATCCTTTGGGGAAATAAAAATGATTTAGTTTTTTTAGGTATGCAACACAAACCTGCTGCTAGAGATACAGTTGACTATCATTACAGCTCCAATCACTCCCATTCTTTTATACCTGAAAGATGAAAAAATACAGTATGTCATAAAAACAATTGCTGGTTGCTGTCAGTCAATTATGCTGATGTTTGGTGGAAAGTTGATCTACTTTACACAAAAGAACTTGAGTTATTGCTCATGATGTTGCTTGTGAACACCGGATCATAGTATTATCAAAATGAACAAATTAGTCAATATGGTTATTCCATAGCATCTCAGTACAATTAGCTATAAAGATGTTCAGCTAAATCTATGCTTTTACTATCGGGCCTTAGTGGACAAACAAAGTCTCTAACTTATAACTCCTCAGCTACTTGCTAAGTCAGTCATAGTTCCAGCTGGGGCAAAAACCTTCATGAAAGGAGGTATTTCAGCTGAAATGCAGTTGTCTGTTGGATTTACCGAGGCATTTGTCTGGGGGTCTTTCTCCACCAAAAGCTGAATTAAGCCAATATGATCATAATTGTCATCATGAAGATATTTATACTAACAGAAAGCAGGATCTAAATTATTGAAAATTTTACCAGCATAAAACAGTAAACTTAAAGCGGCCTATACTGTGTATATTTCTCATGTTCACAATTTTAAAAGGTTGGAGTTTGGGCAATCTTATCAACAAGTACATTGAACAATATAGTTGACTTGTGTGGACAAATGGCAGTTTTATTTATTATTATTATTATTTATATTATTATAAATTACATTTGAATATTTATTGCATTTATCAGTATTATTATTATTTAATATTGTTTTTGAAAAACTTGGGCACATATTTGGAACTGAGCTGTACTCTTCAAGAAATATTGAATGGGTTGAACATGTGTCTAGCTGAATTTTGATCTATAACTTCTAAAGCAAGGAATCAACAGGTAAGAAGGCTTTCTTAATAATCAAACACAAAAGCTTACTTTGGAGTGTTATTGGACAGCTGCTTTCTGATGACAATATGGAGATCATCCTACAATGAAATATTAAAATTTCATTTAACTTTCTCAAAAATTTTAATCTAACATTGAAACATAATCCATGTCAATTAACAAAAGTTTAATTTAGTGATAATTTATTTCAACAAGTAAAAATAAGATTATGTATGATGTTTGTTACTTCATTTTTTACCTAGAAATAAAATCTGGATATAACATATGTTACCAAGAAGAGAAAATGTATATTTTTAAATTTTAACAAAATATCAAGATTTTATTCTTATTTTCAAGGTTTAAGGTTCACTTATTGTAAAGAATACGCATTCGGGCAGTGCCAAAGACATGATAGATAATAGAACCTCAAGAACTAATTTCCAACTCATGCAAATTGGGTACCAAACATAGGACTCTTGGATCCAGAGTCTACGAGTCTAATTACTTAAAAAATTAGGGTACGTTATCCTAATGGTAAGATGAGGATGTCCTTTGGACTCTCTGTTTGGCATGACAACGATATTGATATATTGAAGGTTAATACTGATGGTATGTTGATTTATCAATAAAAAGTACAAAAGTACAAATTACAAGTTATACCAATCATAACTTTCTTATTGGTACAAGTATGGCAATGCTGTTATATTTACATCATTCATAATTTACAGGTGTTACCAACAATTAATGATTATCATCTAATTGCTGAAAACATTTCCTGGTCAGCTGTTATGGGTGGGTCTTCATCAGTACCACTATTTGACAGTTGTTTTGCATACAGTTTTTTTTTTTTTAAACAAACAGGGAAAAAATTATCTTTTTTTTTCTGGCAAATGTTGAGATATTTTAGATATAACAGCCCCAGGGTGTTCACATACCTGGATCAGGCCCCCTTCCTGTGGGTTCTTGAAGGCCAGGGCACTAAGCATGAAGTAGAGCTTTCTGATCTGGGACACTGACAGATTATCAAGGTAATCAAGCACACTCTGAAAGAAATGGTTACCATGGTTACATGTGTTTTGTTAGGTCATAAATTTGGATAAAGTTGATAATAACCAAAACTACTGTAAATAATTTTTTTTTTTTTTTTTTGCTCATTAAACTTCATGCATAGGTAGACAGGTGTATTGATCAAGACTTAACATCAAATGGTGTAGATTCTGATCAGACAGCTGATTCTACACAATTTATCTTAGCTTGTTCAATTCTCAACTGGTTCAGTGACATGAAACCAATTTACTCCTCTGACACTTTTAACAATGCTTGTGTTTTATGGTCTATTTTTATAATTTATCAACGTTTAACCTATATTGTAGAAGAAACATTAGGTCAAGATAAAATGTACATTCTGTAAGACTAATTGCTTTGCAGCTGCACTCAAAACCATGACATATTTGGCATAAGACTACATAAAACATAAAATGTACAATTCTTTAGACTAACTGCTTTGGAACTGCACTTGAAACCATGACATATTTGGCATAGACTACTTAAAACATAACCTGCTTCATAGGGTATTACTAGTTCTGAAATAATGTCAATTATAAGTAACAGAATTATTACCATGGCTAATCTGAGGATAGAAATAATGTCAAGAAGTGAATCATTACCATCACTAATCTGAGGACAGAAATAATGTCAATAAGAACAGAATCATTACCACGACTAATCTGAGGACCTAAATAATGTCAATCAGAAGTAACAGAATCATTACTTTGACTAATCTGAGGACAGAAACTATGTCAATAAGAAGTAACAGAATCATTACTTTGACTAATTTGAGGACAGAAATGTCAAGAAAAAGTAACGGAATCATTACCACGACTAATCTGAGGACAGAAATGTCAAGAAGAAGTAACAGAATCATTACTTTGACTAATCTGAGGACAGAAATGTCAAGAAAAAGTAACGGAATCATTACTTTGACTAATCTGAGGACAGAAATGTCAAGAAAAAGTAACGGAATCATTACCATGACTAATCTGAGGACAGAAATGTCAATAAGAAGTAACAGAATTATTACCATGACTAATCTGAGGACAATATGAAGCAGACGTGTTTGAAATGCTACCAACCTTGACAAGAATAGCAAATGGAGCCATCTTCTGCAGATGTTTGTTGACTAGGTCTGACAGTATATCCAGGGCTGCATCTACCTCACCTTCCATACCACTGCCAATATGGGCCACCAGGTTACCTACTATTTCCTGCAATTGGGAAGATAATTGTAGATGTTTGCTTCATACTACAAATGCCAAGGGAACTTATCAGCCTAGTATGGTTTGAATAAATGTTACCTACATTTATAAAATAGAAACATATTGTACACAAATAACTGCAATGGCAGGGTCCAGCTTTTATAGTGAAGGGACTTAAACAAATTACTCTGTAGAAGGATCAATGCATCTGGGATCAGCTGGAAGTCATAGTCACACAGTTTTACTCTGACCAGGAGTTAAACCAACAGTGATGTACTGAGGAGTTATAATAGGTGCTGTGGCAAAGTGGTACAGTTGTTGACTTGTAACTCATCTGACTACTTATCCTCTTACCGCTTGGGTTCGAGTACAGTTTGTGGTGAAGGATCTAATCTGGGAAGGTTTGGTTTATTGGGTTTATTATCCCACCAACGGTGTTCACTTGAAGCAGATATGGTGCTGCCTTCACTGTGTATAGCATGCTGTGAACACCTGTCATATCACACCCAGTCACATGATCCTGACACCGGGCCAACCAGTCGTGGAACTACCCTTATATTTGCTTGAGCACTGGCAAGGGAGCTATACTACTACCATTTTTAACGACTTTGGTATGTAGCAGTGCGGGATCGAACCTTGGAGCCGACACTCTACCAATTGCGCTACCAGGTCAGGTAATCTGGGAAGGTCTTTCAGCTGACATGCAGTGAGCCTGAGGTTCTACCCAAACATTTGTTTGGGGTCTTCCTCCACCAAAATAGCTGAATGTCGCTATAATGACCAGAATTGGTCGCTGCGATTTTAAAAACAATGATCAGTTGCTGACTCTTAACTCTAACAAGCTATGACAGCCCCAATCAAGGGAATTAGAAACAACAGAGTTTTTGAATCTAATGACAACAAAGGGAGTAAGCAACCCACATAAACCATGTCAACTTTCTCTTATTTTCCACTGCCAGGTTTTGGTAATCATCTTTCCACTTATTTCCTCAAGCTGGAGTTATATATTCTATATTGTAATACTTTAACCTTATCAATGTCCAAGTTACACTGTAACATTACTAAACTTTGCTGAACTTTTGCTTGTTGGTTGGGTTAATTGTCTTACAAATAAAATTTTAGTCATTTCGAGATGGTGCCCACTTGATGCAAAAATAGTGCTGCCTTCAATGTGTAAAGCATGCTGATATGATATCATACCCAGTCACATTATCCTTACACGGGGCCGACCAGTCGTGGAACTACCCTTATATTTGCTTGAGCATAAGCAAGAAAACTGTAAACTATACTGCTACCATTTTAAACAACTTTGTTATGTCTGAGCCTGGGATCGAACTTGAGGCCATTGGTACCTAAAGCCGACACCTTACTTATTGCGCTAAAAGGTTCATTTTTTTTTCAATCTAACAAATGGGGAAATTAAACAAATGAATGATATGTAAAGAGTGCCCCCCTACAAACCTGTTGGTGATATGCATCAAATGCAAGAAAGGCCTGTTTATAAAGTGAGCTCCCAAAGTAGGTCACAGACATTTCTGGTGATCGAAGCAATACCTCAGCTAAACTCTGGATAGACTGGAAGTAACCTTTCAAAACCTATGAAATATACAAGTAACAGAATGTTATGCTTTGCCAGTTAAACCTTTTAAACAGTTTTTAGTTTTAATGTGAAACAAGTTGGGTGTTTTTTCCCAAACTTTTATTATTGGTAGTTCAGCTAACTGTCCACAAAACAACCAACAGTTGTGGGTAGTTCTGCTAACATTCAAGTTTTCACTTTGCAGGGAGCTTTTTTTCACCCAAAATTGGAACAATGATCTGTAACAGACACGGATAATTTTTACCGAAACAAAAACAACAAAATATGCATATAAGGATTTTGGGAATTTTGTATTATATTTTTGTATATAAAAGTTTTTTCAATATCTACATAAAAAATACAATCTTTTAGTTTGAGCAGAAATTACAACAAAAGTTTGTTGCGGCCCCAGATCGATCATAAGACTCAAGGAATTTAATTTCATTAATTATTTAATCATCATTAGATTTTAATTAAAAAAGAATTTATCATTGGACTGTCATTAAGCCTTTCTACTAGTGCTTTAATGTCAATCAACACCTGTGGCCAAGGTAAACACATGCAGTCATTTTTTTAAATTGGATTGGCATTGCTAGGGTTTACCTTCCACTAATATTTGTTAACTGGAGACAGTGCTCACTTGAAGCAGATAAAGTGTGACTTTTACTATAAACTCCTGATAAAAAACCACACCCAGTAACATTTTTTAGACACAGGACTGAAACTTTCCTTTTAAGGTGAGTGTGAACTGCACCACAATTTTTACAACCTTGATAAATGATAGCCTGTGATTAAATCCAGGACCATTGTACTTTCCAAGCTAGTGCATTAGATTGGTCAGATTTAAGCAAAATTCTAACCAATCAGATACTCAGCTGAAAATCAAACTTTTAATTATGATAACCTAAAGCCCACATTGCCTACCTGCGCATGGATGTCAAACACTTGTTTAAGGTAAGTCTCGGTGAAGCCAGCTGCTCGAATCTTGTTTCTGAAGACACTTTCGACCACTTTTTTCCTGGGGGTGCCATGTAGGATCAGCAACAAGAACAGATCCAGCACCTTGTGGTGTCCTGGCTGTTTCACTGCTTCCAAGCACTAGGAACAAGGTAATTTTAATTGAAATGAAACAGATGAATAATGTAGGGTTTTTCCCATTCAGTTAATTATTAATTTAGTTTTTTTTTAACAATGTCATTAATTTTCCTTGATTACAGTCAAGCCTGATCTATATAAAAAAGCAAAAATATATGATAAATCAGAACTAATATTACAGTGAATGTTGAAGTGAAAGAAATTCATGGTTGAAATTAGTCACTTACTTTTAATAATATCAGAATTCTTAACTTAGTCAGTCTGAGTAAGTGATCTGTTTCATTGAGGGGCATTTAAATCATAGAAGTAAAAGAGAACTGCCCATAACTAACGGTTACTCAGGGCATAAAGTATGACAATCTACCTTAATAAGGGCGTCCCCAACGTGTTTCTGGAAGCGGACAGCCGATTTGATGGTTTCCAGCACAAGACTCTCTGTGTCCTGGCCTTCACTGCTAAAGGCAACAAATATGGGAACCAGTATGAATAAACATAATTAGAAATATCATTAAAATTAAAAAAACATATGCTGCTCTGATGATAGCAGCTTTTTGTTGACTTTTTATACAATGCATCAACACAAATATGATCATATTTGCCACGCCCAGCTAACAGTGGTGGCCGAAAACCTCACACAAAATGTCTAGTAAAAACCCTGGCATTCTGCAGGTAAGATCTCCTCCCATGAGAGTTCTCACCTAGTCTAAGAGTTTGAACATATGTGGGGATGGTCCATTATACTGACACCGACAAGTCATGCATACTGCTGTCAGCTTAGCCCCGAGCATGAGGAGGGAAGCCACTACTACCAACCAAGTCTTTGGCTTGACCCGGTCGTGGGTTTGAACCCACAACCTCCCGATCTGCAAGCGGATGCTCTACCACCTGAGCTATTGCTGCCGGTGTAAACATATTTGGAAAGGGCCCGAGGAGTTACAAGTTGGCAACTCTTAAGTGATTGATCTAGAGTGCGCTGATCAAAATTTAAAGCTTTACTTAGTAGATATAAAGTTAGATCCGACTGCTATGCCAACAGTTTGTTGAATACTAAACAAATTAATAAAACTATTCTTGTGTTGAAGAGGTTAAGAAATGAAAAACTTCAAATATCTTACGCAAAACTAAGATGTTACAATCAATTCATGCATTTAAAAAAAGAAAAGAACATTACAACTAACCTTTTCTTTGCAGATTTCTTCGCAGTTGAGGAATCAAACTCAAGATTTGCTCTTAACTCTGTTACAACCTGTGAAAAAGAAAAACAAATTTATTTAAAAAGACTTATCTAATCTAAAATACAGTCAAACCTGACCATGCGACTACCCCTAACTGGCGACCACCTGCTCTATGAGACTACTTCAAAGCCGCCCGATCATTTTTGTTCTGTAATTGTAATGTAATAAGCGCCCACCTTTGATCTGCGTCCAGCGACCGCACATAAACATGTCAAACATGCTTTAATTATACCCTAATAGGCGACCGTGTTAATCCACTCACACATTAGTTACGACCACACAATAAGCAATTAATTTACACGTTTGCTCTTCTGTGCTAATCACTGCAATCGGCCGTGTCAAACTGGGAAATTACGTAATGTCACCACTGGGTCGATGTACACATCAAGCCCGCGCTCGATTCACACCTAATCGAGTGTGCCCTATTACCGCTCGTATTGACACTTATTGACCATGTTCCGACTTCGGTTTCTTTAAAAGTAAATCAAAGTTATGTTTGTATAAATTACGATAAATTGATTTGCTGAAAACTTAAATTATACAATTATAAAGCGCAAACTGCAATTGGATACAGTAATGTAATGGAATATCTGGAACAGTTGTTCTTTGTTGCATTAAGCATCAACATGATAAACGAACGTGCCTTACAATAGACGATTGTGTCCAAGTTGTCAAACTTTTGAACAGTGGGAAAAGTTGTCGTGCTGTTGCATCTGAGCTTGGTGTCGGAAAAACGCAGATTCAGAACATTGCAAAACGAAAACGTGAAATAATGGACGAATATGAACATGGAAATTCGAAAGTGAAACCAGTTAAACGTTCAACCCAAAATGACTCGCTGAACGACTTATGTTATCATTGGTTTTTGGATGCGACCGGACGTCAAGTGCCAGTGTCACATTCTAATTGACATGCGAATGACATCATCTGTGAAACAAACTACCATTCATAATTATTTCAGTGCTAAGTGATTATTTTAGAACTGTTGTTTGCAATTTGATAACATGTAAATTGTAGAGTATATACTTTAATTACATACAAATTTTATTACAAGACGACAGAGGATTTAGCACAAAATACAAACTGACTGAAAATCCAGGAGGAATGCACACAATACAAAATGCACAAACATAATATTTGATAAACATACATGTATTTATGTGCTGATTTATTTATTTTTATAGACATTAGTTGACCTTTACATGCCTAACTATTCTGATGTTATTGCTTTCTCTACTCCTTGCTTATACAACACAATTTGTAAATTTCAAGTGTGGTTCTCACAAAAAAGTAACCATGCTGCATTAAGAGACCACCTGTCTTAAGAGACCACTTTTGCCCTGTCCCGATGGTGGTCTTTTAATACAGGTTTGACTGTATATTGAAAACTATGATTTTAAATGTAATATATAGAAACAAGACTGTGATACACTATAATGTTAAGTTTATCCTAAAGATTGCACAATGAATGACATTAGCGGACAGTCTCCCCTGAATAATCCCTAAATGAAAAAAGATCATTTCATCTGGATTACTTGGGTTTTATGCATGTACTCTTTGGAGTGTATATTGAATTTTCTGTCGTTCTTGCGATACCTAGATAAAACATCAACAGACACCTCCATCTTCTTGTTTAAATAATATATCTCTCTAAGTATTTCAAATGATTTGAAGCTTAAATGTATTGAAAAGTAAAAAAAATCAATGTACAGTAATTGCACCATCTGTAAATGAAAGGCGATAAAAGTCCAAGAATTCCTACTAAAAGGACCTACCTACTATTTGGACTACCTCAGATATTATCTAACAAGGGAGACAAATTTCATTTCAACAATGTGTCCCATTATTTATTTAACGATTTGTCTAATTCAATGTTTTTATACACTGCATCTATATTTTTAATCTGAAATATATTTGCCATTGTTATATCATGAATAAAAACTAGAAAACAGACAATCAGAAACCTTATATGCACAGTTGCCCATGAGAAAGATACATACAAAATAATAACTGCTTGTTTGTGTGGGAAATAAATGAAAAAATATAAATGTTTGTAACTTATGTTTTTTGGGTTTATCATCCCACCAACAGTATTTCAGTTATCTGGAGTCGGTGTCCACTTGAAGCAGATATAGTACTGCTTTTAATATGTATAGCATGCTGTGAACACCTGGTATGATACCACACCCAGTCACATTATAATGACAACTTGCCAACCAGTCATGGAACTACCCTTATATTTGCTTGAGTGATAGCAATAGAGCTATACCACTACCATTTTTTTAAATTGCACTACCAGGTCCAGTGTGTAACTTATGTAAGAAAGAAAGGTCAAACTTAATAAAGAAACATTCTAGTTGAAAAAGAGCAATAAAACCACAATGACTGATGTTATAAAAGGATTTAGATTTACATAAAAATGACCATAATTCTTAATACAGAAAAGCTAAGTGAGTTAGCAGTCATTTTTCAAGTCTTATTAAAGCAAATATTTGTGCTAAGTTCTTTTTTGCAAACCCAGAAGCAGTGAGGGTAAAATAATAAATAAAAGCCTTTCTATATTTGGGACACAAACCCCAAGTGGTGAAGACTTGCAAGTCAACGACTTACTGCTCAGCTACCCTCTGGTGTAATTAAGTGGAATTTGTTATACACACCTCTAGAGCATCCTGGGCAGTTACAGACTGGAGAAGAAACTTGACTAGGACAGGCAGATCTGCAAGGTCAACTGACGCCAGGGACTGTAACACTGACTCCCGCACCTGGATACAAAGTAGATTGCTAGAAAAATGAGTATCAAACAGTAGAAAAATTAAATTTAAACTAAAAAGAGTTTAATGAATAATTTAGATGTTGAAAATGTATTGAAGAACCTTCCTGTTTATTGGTTTACATATCCAGAAAGAGAAAAAACAAAAACAACTTTTACTAATGCAATTGCAGCATGAGTTACAGACAAAACCTTTAAATTGATGCACTTAAACTAATAAAATTAAGAAATCATGAATGAGTAGAGTTGATGGAACAATATTTATGTGTCTTGATGAGTGAGTGATAAGCATGCTTTACTCTATATTTAGAGAACAGTAAAATCTTTGTTTTGGTTTTGATTTTTTAGTTAAAATATAATTACTTTTTTTATACAAGATTTAGCTATATTTCACAAAAATGATTATTTTGTTAATTTGTGACTGCTATTTATTAATGATCATTAAAAAATGAAGACAATTCGACATACTGTACGATTCTAATGAAATAAAATTATTTTAAATAAAATTGAGCTATATAAAGTGTTAATAAACAAAACTAAGCCATACAAAGTGTCAATTAAGTTTTTAGAAATAAATTATTCCAGAAAGTCAAACAAAGAAGAGAAAGCCTTTAAAAACATATGCAATTAATATCTGCTTATACAAGAGGTAAGTTACAGGTATCTTTACTAACGTTAAATGCTTAAAGACGTGTTTTCTTACTTATGGATTTTTTTTTTAACGAACAATGACCATCCTGAAATAATAATCACTAACTTCTTAATGAAGCATTGGAATGTAAAATTAATATTAAAAGTGAAATATTTGAAGTAGTTTCTTTTTCTATTGTGATCACCACAAACTATCCATTATTTGTAATACTATTTACTGCACACTGTCTCAGGAAGTTACTAGCTGAGCATTGCTTCTACCCAGGAACAGGCAGTGAGGAGGGATAAATACACATTAATAGAGCTAGTTTCCCAATCAACAATTAAGAACAAATATGTTACAACTAAGACAAAGTCTCAGCATAGAGTGTGTCTGAACTTTATGCATCATTAGGTACCTCTGAGATTATCTGTGGAGTGAGTATAAGGTTTGACAGGGCATCCAGGACAGGTACCGTAAGATCTTTGTTCTCAGTCAGAATATCTCTGAAATGATTAAAGTCACATTGGCTTTCAGCTCATTAAAGCAGTGTCAACAGAAAGCAATAAAAAGGACAGTTAGTAAGATATTCCTCAAGAATATAAATGGATAGAAAGTTATGAAAAATATTAAAATGTATAGTAATTTTTTATGGAAGAAATGTATTGTAAAGCAGTTGAAAGAAGAATGAGGGATGAGTGAACCAAAAAACATAATCTTTTTTTTATTATTGCTGCTTGTTTGTTCAAATCGCTCCATCAATTTGTTAAGTTTATGTTTTTTACACATTTGAAATGTTTATTAAAAAATAAACAAATGATGAAAAGAAAAGCTGCTATGATGTATAAAAAATTAACATCAAAGGATGCAAATTCTTAAGAGGTTGTAAGCACAGTGCAAGCAATTATGACAATGTCACAAATGTCTTTAAAGATAACAGGGTTTTTGACCTTTACCTAGTAAACCCAAACAAGGAATATCGACTGGACCTGGTAGCGCAATCGGTAGAGCATCGACTCCAGGTACGGGAGGCCCCAGGTTTGATCTCAGACAGCCACACACCAGTCGTTAAAAATGGAAGTGGTAGCCCCTTGCTTACACTCAAGCAAATATAAGGGTAGTTCCACAACTGGTTGGCCTGGTGTCAGGATAATGTGACTGGGTGTGGTATCATGTCATGTGTCCACAGCATTTCAAACTACTTCAGACCTCTTCTTACATAGAATAATAAACTTCAAATTTTAAAATCATAGTCCTGACAAAAGTTATATACCGACAGATTTTCAAAATCTGCAAGAAATAAGAAATCAATAATTGTAAATATTTTTAAACAAGTAATTTTGATCAATCATTGATTATGCAATTAACATTTAGGTTTGCAATGGTGAAGTTATATGTAACCATTGTTTTTTATAAAACTTAGTCCCCTGTTTGTTGGGTTTTATGTCTTATCAACACTATTTCAGATATTTGGAGACTGTGTCCACTTGAAGCAGATAAAGTGCTACCTTCAATGTGAATACACTGGTCGACATAAGCGCTAGCCCGACAGCAAAAAAACTTGTTGATTTTCTCTCGGGCTAGTAAAAATTCCCAAATTAATTGCCCGACGGCTTTTAAGATCCAGATCATTGAACAATCATTATAATTTCATTATTTGCTTATTTATGCTGCTTATTTAATTCGGCAAGCTGTCGCTTGTATCATAAACGTGTTATGACCATTAAAACGATATGTTTTTTGCGCAGGAACCACGCGGTATTCTGGTTCCCGCATGGTACATAATGTACTATACCAAATTAAAATTTGGCTGGGCCACAGAACAAAATGGTAGAGAAACTGAAACTGCAATATGTTTCTGGTGCAAAACCTGGGAAAAAATACCCTGAAGTTGCAGGGCGAATGATACTTAAATGGTGTTTTTTTCTATATTTATCCTTTTTTTTCTGATTTATTTGTAAATTAAAACAGAATTTAATATAGACTAGTGAATTTTCATTTGAGACTAGTTAAAATTGCTTACTTACTAGCCTGACGTGCTTGTAAATTTCAAACCTAATTTCTATGACTGTGAATAGCATGCTGTAAACACCAGTCCCATCATCCTGATACCTGGCCAACCAGTCTTAGTCCACCCTTATGTTTGCCATAAGCATTAGCAAGGGAGTTATTCCAATACCATTTGAAACAACTTTGGTATGCCTTGGGCCAGTATCAAAATGGGGGTCTGTGGTACCTGGAGCAAACACTCAACCAACTGCACTTTCAGGTTCAGTCAAACCTCACCTGTACAACTGACTAAATGATCTTAAATCAAAAATAAATTCATTGCAGTTCAGACAAATATGCTTAATACTATTCAATATTATTTAATGTTTTCGTCAAATGTTTTATATTTATTGTGCCATTTTACATATCTCAAGATATGAATACAGTTACAGATCACCAGTACGGACTAAGGAGTCACTTATAACTTACAAGAAATAAAATAAATTTTTAAAAACATAATCAATGATAGTTGGGTTATGGGGCATTGGTTGCACTACTTTGCTTGATCTTATCTTGTTTGTTTTGTTGTTTTTTTACATTGCACCGGCACTTTTATGGTCATATTGTCGATGTCCAGCTTATTATTCGTGGAAGAGGATCCCAGACTTATGTCTGGGTAGAACCACTGGCACACCACAGGTTAAATCCTCCCCACATAAAAGTTCGGGCACGACTGGGACTCGAACCCACGCAGTGAGAGGCTGCCTTTGCTTGATCACTATCTTATCTTGATTTTGATGGAAATCAGAGTTATGCCCGGCTGCCTGCCCAGCTAAATTGTAATGTCATTTTTTTAACCAGGACTATTTTTGTTTTGTTTCATTGCATCTACAAAATTAATGGCATATTTACAACGTTCAGCTTCTTATTGACAAAGAGACAAGAGAAATATATCTTCGTAGAACCACGGGTGCATTGCAGGTCAGCGGGAAGCCAAATTGGAGACTACTACCACTTGCCTATTGACACCCACTAGGATTTTGTTGACAACTTTGCAACAAAAATACCAATATATCTTCTTAAATTAAGAACAAGTTACTTTTTCTCAAAACTTTTTATTTTTTACCTAAGAGCAGATGCCACGTGTGTGTGTTCCGAGTCCTGGATGACGTCTGGGAGACAGGAGATGATCTCTCGCTGAACCTCCGTACATGTGATGGTAACTATCTCTAGTAACTTGTCACACAGCTCCTAAAATAGGAAGCAGTCAAAAAAAAAGAACATAAATTGCCAATAACCATTTCATGGCAGTAACTGTTGGGTTTGCTCTTTTTGTTAAATTAAGCATCACAGATTTGTTCTTACTTTTACATTTGTCATATATTCTTATTAAAGCTAATTAAGAGGTGCAAGCATAAATAGAATTTATTCTTTTGTGATAGTTTTAGTGCCATCTAACAACATTTAAAGAAATCTAGAACATAACATATATTAATTTTTTTAACTCTTTGATGATAAAAAAACTTTTTTGGTCATTTAAACCTTTTTTTCCAGATAAAAGCTATAAAGTCTCCACAAATACAATGTAACTGGTAAACAAGAGGCATATTGCACAGTGGACTGACAAAAACAATTTTTGAGCCCGATATTGATTTTAATAAACTGATAAGAGATATTGAAAACCTGTCGAGATTATAACTTACGTTAAAATTTGCTTTGGAAAAGATGAAACAATGTGCATCCAAAACCTTAATGACGGTTAAGTGCTGAACAACAGCAACCACCTATAATAGGAGCTGCAGAAAAAGAATATCTTGTTGAGATAAATATTGTGGTTATTAAGTTGAGATAAATACTGTGGTTATTATGTTGAGATAAATACTGTGGTTATTATGTTGAGATAAATACTGTGGTTATTATGTTGAGATAAATACTGTGGTTATTATGTTGAGATAAATATTGTGCTCATTATGTTCAGATCGATATTGTGGTTATTATGTTGAGATAAATAGTGTGGTTATTATGTTGAGATAAATATTGTGGTTATTATTCTTATACAATTATTACTATATATATTATTATGCTATACAAACCTTGCTGTTGACGATGTTATTGAGCCACTGAAACTGGGATAGCAGCAAGTGGGGAATGTTCACCTTCTGGCCTTGTTGAAGAAATGTGCAGCTGGAGAATGGACCATATGCAGACACGTGTTAATATTGTTATTAGAACATTTAACATTTCATAAATTTAATTGTTTTAAAGTAATATGCAGCTGGAGAATGGACCATATGCAGACACATGTTAATATTGTTAATAGAACATTTAACATTTCATAAATATAATTGTTTGAAAGTAATGTGCAGCAAGGTGTTACATATGTGGACTAGAGAACCTAATATTGTTAAAATAAACAAGAGGGCCATGACGGTCCTACATCGCTCACCTGAAGAAATGGGCTATAGAGGGCATTTATCTGGCATTATGTGATTTAGTGTTATACACTTTACAAATCTTTGGTGAAGAATGGGCGATATGTGTGGCCTCAAGATGGTCTATGATTTGACCTCATGTTTTTTTTTTTGTGTGTGTAATTTAACTTGTGACCGACTTTTTGACCCGACATAAGCCAATTATGCATTCCTCTAATATTCTGCCCAATTTTAGTGAAAACTGGGTCATAAATGTGGCTTCTAGTATGTTGGTAAGGTTTTTCTAATATTTTACCTAGTGACCTAACTTATGATCTCATGTAGCCCAGAAAGGAATTCATCTAAAATTTCTGGCAGGCATAAATTCTGACAAAGTTTGGTGAAGATTGAATAAAAACTGTAGCCTCTAATGTGTTCACTTTGTTCTCAGGTGAACTGAAAGTATTACTTACTGACTGAGCCTGTTTTCTGGTGAGAAATCAACAGCTGGGAGTTGGAACACATAGATGCAAGTAAAACATGTGGTTTAAGGAAAAGAGATTAGTTAATCTAGCTTTCTACATTTAGGCAAAATTCTATTGTTTTTTGAAGAAATCTAGAGTATTAAACTTCAAATCACTTATTCTCACCCTTTGGACCTAAACATATAACAAAAAAGGAAAAAATCAATTACCAACATTTATAAACTTGGAATCTTGTGGGGTTTTTTTTTGTTTTGTTTTGTTTTTTGTTGTTTGTTTTTTTTAAATTTTCCCCACATTTAATAAAAGTGGCTTTTCTTTAAAAACACTCACTCATCATCCCCAGTAAATTCAGGCAGTTTCTCAAGAAGTGCTGACATCAAGGGAGGCTGAAAATATTTTGTTAAATGATGAGTATGAAATTGTTTCTTTTACCATTAGCTGACATTGTCCATTTAAAGGTGGTATCCGACAGTTTGCCTATGGTAAATACAACTAACAAAACTGGTGACCTGTTTTGGGGAATTTGGGCATAATTTTGGTAAAACTCAATACTTTTAGTCTAAATCAAGACGATTTTGAATACTAAAACAATTGTAGGACAGTAAAAATCACACACAAGAATGCTCTAAATGTTTAATCTTTCCAAATCAATGAATAGGCATGGTGAGGGTTTCTGTTTCTGATATCAGAAGGAATTACCCAATATAATGCGATCTCAAAAGTAAATAGTTATGTGATTAAAAAACAAACTGTGCAGCGTGGTTCAGATAGAAAATACCTATTTGTAATGATGAGTGGGGTGTTATGTTCTACTTTATACAAAGATGTAGGACATCAATAAGTGGCATTTAGCAGGATCATTTCAGGTAACATTAATTTATGTGGTGGTTTAAAAAAAAATTGGATACCACCTTTAAAGCAAACAATGTTCTTCAAACACAAACACATATATGCAAAACAATTATGCTAAATTTACCATCCAGGTATTCCACTTGGATTTCAAATGGATACGACAGTGAAACTAATAATGATTACGAATTTCCATATTGAGAAAATTACTAATAATGGACTGCCATTAAGTCAAACAATGTTAAAGTAGAGTTGATATCTTTCTATTTATCAATTATTATAAAAAATACCCCACCCTAATGGTGTTTCCAGCAACTAAAGGGTTACCATTAAACATTCCCCAAGCTTATAGTGTTTCCAGCAAGTAACGAGTTTAAGGAACACAATTGTACCTGTATTAAGTCAACTCCAAACAAGGCCTTTACAAGACTGCTTTGCATGCCTCCTCTCGCACTGTAAACAAAAAAAATCTTTTTAAAATATGTTAGAAAATATGTATTAAAAATTTACAAACATGGGAATCTAAGTGGCTATTTATTTGACAAAACAAGTTAAGTAGCTTTATACTTTTATTGGAAGATAGACAAGACATAATTAGGAAGTTTTGTGATAGTTTGTGATACCCTGCACAATGAATGACATATAAAGGGAGTTGAATGAACCAAATGCATGTATTTTGTTGTTTGGTTGTGTGTGTTTTTTATATACATAATACGGTTTGATCTAAAATACATACCTAACACAGTCTGGAGTGGTCACAGAAGGTAACAGACTCTTGTGAAACCTGTTAAAAATAAAAAGTAAAGTATTAAAAACTGAGGAAAACAATCAACATGAAAATGACAAAATACTTACTAAAAACAGTGAAGTTTTTTTCTTGTTTTTTCCCCCCTGGTATTTATGCTCTTGACTGCATCATTAGCTTTTGATAAAAGATAAATATGTCCATCACATCTCATAGATATTATTATTTTTTTAACTTTGAAACCAGCTCCTCAAAAAAAAATATCTACATAAAATTTGATTCTTTTCACTATAATACATCTGTTATTAACACATAGTACTGTCTTTATACCAGAATACAAATCTTGTAAAAATCTTAAGCAGACATCTTAAATAAGCAGACATTTACAATGACAAAACCTGCACTACAAAGGTCCTGAGAAAATGTCATTTTGTTCAAAATATGCTTGTTATGCATGCTGTGATGGCATGATTGGCTTTCATTTTTATTATTATGGAAGAGAAAATATTCCTTACACTTTGCAAGTAACCATATCATGTTTATCAATCAAATTGTTTTATAGATATATATCACACCGACACAATTAACTTGTCAATCAGCGGAGCAGCTCTGGCCAGCTAGATACATTCCAAATAAAACTTGAAAACAAACAGTTATAGTTAAGGTGTTTTATATTTGTGTATATAACAGCTCACAGATGAGAAAAGTTTCAACAAGCAGTTTTTGACAAAAGGCAGTAGACCTCGTCTACCACAATCTCTTGTGGTCAAATAAAGAGCAAGTCAAATGAGCAGGTCCAATAGGTTTTGCCACCAAAGTTCCAGTATTGCTTAAGTTCATTTGTGAAAACTGATAAATACCTCTTTGGCTCTTCAATGTAGGCTTGGAATCCCTCTACAAAGTCTGGCACTGCCTACAAGAATACATACATTTTATTAATCTTTGCCTACTTTCATTAAACTGACATTAAAAGTGTTGCTCATTAGTTATAATTATTTTTACCTATTTAAATAGTTGATTTTGTTGTTTAATAATACCTCTGCTATACATCTGACAAGATTTAGCAACTGTTTAACGTGCAACAACATTTAAAAAAAATAAAAGTGTTATCACTAGTTGGTAGAATTTTAGATGCGTTTAAGTATATTTGGTATTTTAATAAAAATAAAAAATAAAAGCATTTCAAAAAGGAAAAATAACTGACCGATTCACCACCATGTTTTCGAAGCTCCTTTCCCAAGTTTTTCTGGAATACTGCAACATCCACGGCTGTGAATTCAAACAGATACAATGAGAGACTTATTTGTTGAATTTATCATCCCAACTGCAGTTATTTAGAGATGGTGTCCACTTGAAGCAGATATAGTGCCGTCTTCACTATGTATATCATGTCTGGTATGAGACCACACAGTCATATTATCCTGACACAAGGCCAAACAGACATGGAATAACCATTATATTTACACAAGGTTTCTCATATTTGAAATCACCCTAAATATGCCATCTGCTGTAAGCATAATCCAGCAATCAATTGTACTGACATGATGAGATTAAGGACCGCTCATTTGTTTACACCATTGTTTTGTCCTAACTGTTCTGTACACGCTTTACAGTGGTATCTGACAGTTTGCCACTATCAAATACATGTAACAATACCTTACCACTGCTTTGGGGAATCTAGTCATAATTTCTACATAAACTCATATTTTATTATCAGTAAAGAATGTTTTGAACACTGCCTACATTGATAGACAGTAAAAATTGCGATAAAAACACACTAAAAGTTCTTGTCTTGATGGTACGAAAGTAGTTGTAATAGAGAATAATAATAATTGAAATCTGTTTTTGTCTAAGCAGTAATCAAAGGCTTTCCAGCATATTAAAATTATTGTCGACCTGCCACTTGGGTAGCTGCTTGACTTTATTATTTCCCCCCAAAGTCAACAAGTTTTATTTGAGCTATAATCTTTGAATTTTTCCTACTCTGTCTATAAATAAAGAAAATAAAACTTACTCAAGGCATTAAACTGGTTGCCATTCTTCAGCAGGAATCCAGCATCTTTGCAAAGCTGGCTAAACTGAGAATTTCCGCTGTAGTCATCTTCATCTATGGAGTCTGACTTCTTTTTCTTCGAGTGAACTATTTAAAAACAAGAAGAGTAAGCCAATGACTAATAATTCCCCCTTGCCCTGTTCAATGTTCATAAATCTCTTATATTTATGTCTGAAACATTCCTAAAAGAAGATTTTACTCCTGTAATTATCATCTGATTGCAACGAAAATACCTGATGCATAGATTCTCATGGTAGTAAAGATAATTAAGAAGTTTCATTACAATTGACTGTAAGAGACTAGTGACCTAGGATCAATAGATGAATGTTTTGTGACCTGAAAAAATATAACTGTGATTATGTCAAATAACTAGAGGTTAGAACTGTTGGTATTTATGTGGTAAGTAAAATGAGCTTCAACGTAAAAATGTCATGCAGGGAACAATACTGTATTTCTCCAAAGATAAGACCTGGCTCATAATTGAGATGGCATTTAATTATACCCTGCTCTGGTCGTAAATTGAAAAGATACTTCATGTACAAAATGTGTTCACCTCTCACTGTCACCTTTTGCCAGGTAAAGTACCCATAAGCGGCTCTTTTATTGTCATGTTTTCAGCAGACACAAGACTTCTGTGGCCAGAGGTAAGCTTAACTGGTCTACTATTTCATTAATTTATTACTACTTAGCAGTCACCGAGACAGTGTCTACCCTTTATTACGGGTCAACTTGACTGAGCTTCAAACCTCTGAGATAAGTTGTTGTCAAGGTGATAACAATTGGGGCAGTTTGACAGTGAGTGTGACTGTTGCGATTTTATAAGCAGCTGCCGATTACATTTCTCCATGACATTACTGATTTTCTGTAAGTACCCAAGGACAGTACAATGTTCTGAGTGAGATTTAGGCACATGTCAAAGCTCCAGTAAACTTGTGTTTTACATTTTATGTATTTGTTAATCCACTCATAAGCCTATCTGACTTTTGAAGACAATTTTGGGACATCTTTTTTATGGACAAGTAAATATGTACATCCAAATATGAAAAAGATAATGCCACGTGTGAACAATGAATTTGAATTTTGTAACAGTACTGTCAATCGGAGAAGTCACTAATTAGAAATCTTTTAAAGGGTGACAATTAAAATTTGGTCTGCTTACTCTGTTGCTTTCCAGTATTCTACAGCAATTTTGCTTTCAATCACATAACAAGAGCTTAGCTTACCTTTTTTTTGTTCTGTCTGTTTGCGCTTCAGATTAGCTAGAGATTTGTCTAACACCATGACTGATCTGTCATAGGCAATCCTTCAACTCTGAAACATTCCATTTTTAAAATCAACATACCTGGTAATTATTCATGAAAATAACTAAATGAACTCACATTACACATGAAAATAGCTTCACCTATACACTAAAGCAAACAGAGCTGTAAAAACCTTTTTTACCCAGGATGGGTTTGAACCCACAACCTCCTGCTCTGGAGTCAGGTGCTCTACTAACTGAGCTACCCAGGCAGACAGCTCTGGGGAGATACTATATTCCTTCACTCTTTAACCTTTTTGGAGCCGAGCATCAATGTACCTATGGACATTACAGAGTATAGCCTGTTATGCTCCCAGAGTCAGACATCAACAGTAATTACAGACTTTACTAAATATAGCCTGTATCACTCCCTAGGTTTCCCTCAGGAAACCATTTTTTACACTATTAAAGTGAACAGAGCAGCAAAAACCTTTTTACCCAGGATGGGATCTCAACCCAGGACCTTGTGCTCCAAAGTCAAGTGCTCCACCAACTGAGCTACCCAAACAGACAGCTCTTGGGAGACACTACAACACTAGCAATGAGTAGAAAGTACTATTCAGATATATAATCATAATGAACTTGTAAGAATTTAAAAAAAAAACTTATTTTTAAAATGGCTTAAATTTTAACACTTTCTTCAAAACTGTGTTTGTGACAAATTATGAACTGGTGATGCAATGGCAAAATTGATATGTGATAACATAATAGGAAAATTAAATTCTTAAAAACAAGGTTTCAATGAAAAACTGGCCTGTCAATTAAAATGGTCAGATGTTCATCCAAATAGAAAATATAAATATAGTCAGGTCATTTTGCTTTCAAGTATACAAAAAGCCTTCAATTGCAAACTACATGTTTGAAATCAGGACAAATTTACACAGACTCCCAAAGAATTCATCTCCTCTTTTTAGTCCTAGGGATGGACAAAAACCTCTTACATCCTGTTTTCAAAAGCACCCCCTCCCTACTCTTCACTCCTAGAATAGACAAAATCCCTTTCATTTTCATCATAGGCAGACAAAATCCCTCCAATACAGGGGTGCGGAAATTCCATTCCCCGACTTGTCCATCGTAAGAAATTTCATTGTCGCGCAAGTGGAATTTTTCGCCTAAGTTGTCTGTGGTCCAGACAACATACTATTTGTTGTATGATGCTTTTCAAATCAAGAAATTTCTGCTAAAAATTCATTTCTTACAAACCATAATTCATAGTGGGGATTAACACTGGGAATGACTGGCTGATATATTTGTTAAAAATCAAACAAATTGTGGCTAAAAGCATAATTAAAGAATGATCAAATATTTCCAAGTCGTTTACTTGTATATGCATAGTAAATAGGTGCATATCTTATGGAAATTTCAATAAATATTTATAAATATCCAAAAAAGTGCAATTTTGTGATGGACGGGTAGATTATTAAAGCAACTTGCCCTTGGACAAATAGAGAAAAAAATTAATTTCCACACTCGTGCCAGAGATTTTTGTGGCTCATCAAAATCCTCCTGCCACAAAGGCAAATATGTTCAACCCCTCATCAATAAAGATCAGTTCAGCATCTGTCATTACCAGGCAGACATATACAGACATTTTGCAGGGCTCAAATTTAAACAAAAATATTTACTGGCCACAGGCTCTCGGGCTTGACTTTAATTCGAGCCTTGAGATGATTTAAAATGCACAAGCATTAAGCGTGTTCATGTCACTGAACCATGAACTGATTCAGTTAAATATAAAAAAATACCTACAAAATTATATTTTTTTTAAATCTACTACTTTTACAAATTTATCAAAGTATTGTCTAATGAAAGAAATAGTTCAAATACTGTGATGCTTTTTACAGATTTAAAAAAAATAAGTGATAGAATGTGGCACACCAGGGTTCAAATTTAATTCAAGCCCAAGAGCCCGTGGCCAGCAGATTTTGGGTTGGGCTTGTTCATTTTCCTAGCTAGCAAGCCCGGTGGCTTGTAAAAATCTATAAACGCCAATTGATATTTCCGTCAGTATAGCTTGTTTTCGACAGTTGACTAACATCTATAAATATATAGAGTGACTTCCACACACAATGTAAACAGGAAATCGGTATGTGTGCATACTGATTTTAGGACCAACCAATCAGACGTGACCGTATTTTTTATTTTTTACACACAATTTGTCTACGTCATCGCATCTCGTGCTCAGTCATATCATAGGTATTTGAGCAGCATTGTTAAAAAATGTCACAGGTTACAATGTGGAGGTTTATTCAAGGGGGTCCGTCGAAATACCCCAAAGAACCCCAAAGACGGTAAAATACCCCAAAGAAGGTGAAATACCTATTTCCAGATGAAACATGAATATTTGTGTAATTTCAAATAAACTTTAAAACAGTGAGAAAGAATAAACAATGAACAAATTGTGTTTTAGATGAATTTTTTTTAAAACAATTTAATAAGGCATAATCAATAAAACACGAAAATGAATTAAGGTGTAACTAAACAGATATTCGTCTTCTACAAAATTATAAACGATGCATAAACATCAACTATTAAAACAATTCAAACAATCCAAATTGAAACATGATTTGTGCTGTCATTTTAATATACTTATATAAATATATAAATAAGTGAGTTAGGTAATGGTTTAAGAAAACCACTGTAAAAAATATTTTAAAAGGCCCTATTACAAGTTATATTATTATATTATATTGCAAGTTACAACATTAAAAAAACAGCATTAAACATATTGTTAGAATTTCCATATGTAAAGTTTTATCCCTTCACATGGGAACACAACATTTATTTGTTAATAACTCTGGTTCTTTCCTTGACTGGACGCTTGCGTTGTCCGGGATTTTTTGCTGTTCCTTGGTCTTTGCTGATGACCGAGTATTTGCCGTCCTGCAGTGAGATGAGATTCAGGTTTTTCCGTCTTTTAGTGTCCCTCAAGAATGCCCTGAACATAATGACCTTCTCTTCTTCGGATTTGCACCGCCAAACTTGGTCTGAAACCAGGTAATGTTTGTCTTCTTCGCGTATACGGTAATTTCCACAGGAATGTAGGGCACTTCGATAATCCATGAAATGGAGTCGAGTTATGTTGTATAGTTTTTCGACGAGGTCGGATGTGTTCTGAGGTTGCCAGTATGTTGAGTTTTATTATATTGTTGATTGATTCAGTGTTGTTGTTGGTTCACATTCGGTCTTGATTATTGTTTTCATGTCTGGGTTTGAAGACGTGGTCATTAAGTTTTGATTTCAGATGTTTTTCGTAGTAGTTGTTGAAGGCAGGGAATTTAATTTCTGTCTTTTCTAGTAGTTTATTAGATCTTTCTTCAAATTCAAAACTTGAGTTGGAGTCGATAATACATTCGCCTTCTTTGAAGATACCTGCCATTATGACGTTACGCTCGCCTTTTCCCATTCCTATTTTGTTCTGTAGATGATGTTTCACGTTGTCTTGGAGATGTTACGAGCACAGCAGATGATGGGTTTTGGGAAATGCATGGTCAATTGCTTTTGTGAGGGCTTTTTCGTCGTCGCTTCCAGTGGAAACTTGTTGTGAGAGGCGAACTTTAACTTCATCGATGTTTTGATCTAATTTGGTGGCTATTCTGTCCAAGAAAGTCTTATATGTTGTATATGAAGCATCCTTAAACACTGGTTGTTATTTGGTGTCTTTTCTTAGAAGTCTCTGGTTTTTGTATATGATTATTGTAGCGTAGAAAGAACCAAGGTTGAATGTACGATCGATGTTTAAAGGGTCACTGTGTGGATGTGAAAGAAAATGTTTGAGATCTTCAATCTGTTCTTTGGTGTAGAATATGATGGAAGAAACTTGGTCTTTGTTGTGATTGTCTGTACGAAAGGGTGAGTGTTCAGCATTGATATTACTTCAAAAATTTCATCAGCCACATTCTAGTCTTGTAGTTGTAGTCTTCTTCTCTTTCTTCTTTTCAAGGTGTTTGATGTCTCTTATGACTTTAAAGTCTCTTACACCCGATAAAGAATCATCAGCTTTCAGTTCAGTGTATACTTCCTTTGGTTTTTTGCTTCTGTCAACCAGTTTTTGTTTCACATTGTCTATAGTTTCAGGCTTTGTTCTTACAAAGGGGGTTGTTTCTTTAGAAAGGCTCTGCGGTATTGTGTTGGCTGGTTGTTGTTCTATGTGGCTGGAAGCTGTTATTGTGTTCAGTGTTTGTCTTGAAAGTAGTTATTTTGAAACTTGTTCCAGATTGGTTTACAACATGGTACTGTGTTTGCAGGGGTTCATTAAGGATGCTATCATCACCCTTGGTATCTGTGGATAGATGGTCTTCTTGAAGTACGGGAACGAAGTGGTTGGGTACCCGTGTACTCAGCTGCGATGCCGTCTGTCGGGTCCACAAGATGGTCAGGGGTTCGACCTGAGTGTGATCATTCGGCATAAAGGTTTGTGTCAGGATTCTAAGGACTTAGTCTCGCTCGCCGTTTACTCGTGGATAGACTGACTGTATCGGTGGTCCTATCGTGTTTGATAAGGCCATCATTGTCCAAACCGAAGAGAAGGAGTGATCGCTACAACAGTCTTTAGTTGATTCTCGATATGACGGAGACACAAGAAGAAGCCTGTTGTAGTCAGGTCTTGACGTATATAGTGTTGGGTTGAGTATCATCTCTAGTGCCGTGCGTAAACGTAACTCAGTAGAGAAGTCTTTTCCGCTGGATAGAGCCAGGGATACTGCATTGAACAGGCAGTTGCCGTCACCACTGGTTTTACATGGAACTCCTACACCGGTAATGCCGTTGCTGCTCATCAGTTCCAGTGCGTGGAGATCAGTTTCTGCACAGTTGGACGAAATGGGATATCTACAGAATAGCAGAATATGTGCCTTGTTTCCTGGATTCGCGCTTTGCTGTGTACCATATTGCATCTTCCCCAAGAGACATAGACTGTAAAAATAACATAATAACAATTATAAATTCCATGTAATTTAAAATTAATTATTATTTTTATCAATGTTACGTGAAGAAAACCACATGCTGAAAGACAAAGTAAGAATAAATCTGCAAAGACCTTTGATAACAATAAATAAATCTAAAATAAATAAATAAATGATAATAAATGATAATTCATTTTATGTACTAATAAGTCAATTATAATGCATAGATAATTACACATAAATATATCTCTTTGCTGTTTTTGTGGACTTTTCCCGCGTTTTCACTTGTCTTTGGGGTATTTTGCTCTTCTTTAGGGTTTTTCACCTTCTTTGGGGTTTTTCACCTTCTTTGGGGTTCTTTGGGGTATTTTGACGGACCGTATTCAAGGTGTTGAGCCTCTCGAGAAAAAGGGGAAATTAACCAAAGGGGAGAAGCTACAAAAAGGACGAGAATATGAGCAAACAAAACAATCACATGCTTTCCATGAGTCCTGGTCGAAGACCAAAGCAACAGGAATATAAGCCTAGAAATCAAGTTGCTACATGTGAAAGATTCAGATTGTAATATGATATGATCGATCAAAAGTTTACATTTGAAACCAGTGTCTCATTGTAGTAATGTATAATAGATGCTTTCATTAAACATTTAATTTTCAGAAAACAGCTTTTAATTTTATTTCAACCAATCGACAATAAAAATGTTCAGGGCCAGTAGATGTCCACTGGAGAGATTTCTGGCCAGCTGGCCCTGTGGCCAGTTAATATTTTTGCATCCCTGTTTTAATGTTGATGAAGAAAACACGATCTCCTCAAACAGTATAACACAGGACATACCAATCAAATACATATGCTGAATATTGTAATTCTTTAAAAGTTTTTACGTTAATTTAAACTTGGCGAACATTTACATCTTGCTTTTGAGTTTCCCGCGGAAATAGGTCAGCCGGATATTATTCCAGACCGGTGAATTGTGTGAATTACACGATAATCATTGTAAACTGCATTTAAAATCTTCCAACTCAGTTTTGTATTTAAAACATTTGTAGGAAAACTATTATAACATTAAATACTTATTTTAATGCAAAACATTATATGATATAATGAATTCGCTGTCTTAAAACACAACAAGTTAACACATGTAAGATGTATGTAAAAAAATATGAACGCAATTTTACTTCCGGTATATGCGCTAGCTGGTCCAAAACTTTGTCAGCAATGCGCATTTTCATATCTAGGTCAACTTTAGGAGCCATTTTGGCAAGAAAGTTAAAAGAACGAAACGAAATTTTATAAGTTAACAATATCTGTTTCTGTCTGGCTTGTCTTGTTCGGTAAGTATGTATGCTATTTTGTTTCGTTTTCATTTACTGGGCCGTTTCATCACACCGGAATCGCACATTAATCTTGTGTTTTTCGCGCAAGCTCTGGCGCATCTAAAATTTGCACAGCTCTGCGCATTTGAAATGAGATTGCAGACGACGAGCCATTTATTCAAACTAAACAATATAAACATGTGCCTTTCAGTGGAAAGTCGCTTCGCAAGTTTTTTCTGGCAGCCGTAGTCGAATACGACTGGTCTATAAACCATGCTGACATGTTGTCACTTTAGCAAATAGACATGGCCGTACTGTCATCTATTCCAGTGGCAGATCTTGCGCTGTCACCTAGTGGCTAGTTACTTGCTCTGTCGGCACTGAACATTTAAATCTGTCAAAGGTGTATTGTAATTAAGGCAGTGTGACTAAACAATGAAGTCAAGAGTTTAACATTATTTAATAAAAATAAGTACACATGTGGCTTGTAAAATATTATGTGGGATAGTCTACTTCTTTCTTCTTCCATTATTGTACATATCCCTGGTAACAAATTAAAAAAAGATAATTCTGGTAGCTAGTTTCGAAGTAGAGACATTTCTGAAAATATGTAAAAACAAAATTTTTAATTAATTCTGATCCGTAACAGAGGGAGTCTCCTTCCCTTCCAGGAAATAAACACAGAATTACTTTTTCAAATAGTTTTCTGACAAAAACCAAATGTATAAAGTATTAAATACCAAATTACAGTATACTAGTTTCCTGGATATTCGTGCCCCTAAGAGTTAGAAGTGGAGCACACGCTTTAGATGGAAACCACCAAAATTTCTAAAGCATATTTTTTTGTTCAAGAACAACTTTTTAAAAACAAATAAACAAAAATGTCTACTGACAACTAAATATAATCTACCTTCGTAAACTAGGTCAAGTACAAAGGTCCGTGTCAGCCAGGTGCTTTCCTATTGATTCGTGCCCTTGTTGCCTGCTGTCTCAGTACCGCATAAAACCACATAAATTCACCCCTTGTCGACGAAAATCGTTTTAATTTTGTTTTTCTATGTTTCATTGCTTCAGTATTGTCTTTTGTTTAAAAATAAAATGATCCGAAGTCTATTTGTTCATTCATACACCATTCATACCAAAATTAACTAAGAAGATATTAATAAAAAAGTTTCATGAAAATTTACTGTGCATTTCAACTAGTTGCAATGGCAACAGAGAAACTCGTCCCCTCTTCTAAATAGGGAGCTTTTGTGGCAGTAGGACAGATGGCACCAGTGTTCACACTTATCACAGTTTCCTCAGTTGACCAGTTCAATGTAAGGCTTATCTTGTATCTGGGGAGGATCTTTTTGTGAACACACACAACAGACCACGTTATCATCGTAACGTTCGATCAGCGATTCAATGTTGGTCTGTTCTTGTCTGCTTGTTGATGGTTTGGGAGTTACATCTTTTCTACACTTTTTTCCTTTGTCAGAAGCGTATTGTTCAATCTTTGCCAGAAAGGTTTCATCAGTGATATTGCAGCCACCTGGTGTTGGTTTTCTGGAGTGACGAAGGGACGGAGTGCATTCGACTTGTGGCATTGTTTGTCCTTCAAATTTAGCCCGTAAAAACTCGTCAACTGCATTTTTCCCAGACAACATCTGCAGGTTTGCTTGTTAAGAAAGCGGCTGATGGAAACAGCTTGTTCTGGCTAACGGCTTCTGGTGATGTAGGAAATATGCCAGTCTTCCTGAATGCTGAAATCAGGTTGCTTGGAGTAAGTTCTCTTAAGTAGGCTTTTCAGCCAAGTTCAGCCATCTCATAGCGAGTGACGACTTTGCCCATGTGTTGTTGCATATATGCTGCACATTCTTGGTAGTAAAACTTCTTGAAAGGTCCAAAGATGGTTGCGTCCAGTGGCTGTAGCACATGACTCGTGTGAGCTGGCAGCACAAACAAAATTATGTTTTGTATAAGGACCCAGTCAATCAATTGTTAAGATGTGTGTGAAGTATGGCCATCAAATACAACTTATATTTTCTGACCATCACGCAAGTGACCATGAACGTACGGCAGAAAATGGCTTTGGAGATAATCCTTGAAAACGTCTCCATTGGACCACCCAGAATCGCTTACAACACCCTTTGCTCCAGGAGACGCACCAATCATGAGGTCTGGATTCCATCGTTTTCCTTTAAATACAAAATATGGGGGAATAAATTGCCCAGAAGCATTTCCTGCTGCAATGATTGTAGTTGTACCTCTTGGTGAAGTGATTGAGGTTTTTGTCCTACAGGGGCGATTATGTTTGCTGGCTTGTGCTCTGGCTGAATACCAGTTTCGTCGATATTATAGATAAGGTGAGGTTTATCTTTCAGATCATTGTCTTGTATTACCTTTTCAAGGTTTTGAAAGTAAGATGACACCACAACAGGAGTGGTCATAAAAATGGAACTTATGAGAATAAATACGGTATAAATGTCGATCTGCAGCATAAACGTCTAGAAAACGTTGATCGACCTTGACATTAAATATGGCGGAATCAGTTAAAAAGTTGTCATCATTAAAATGCTTATAAATTTAATGCACAACAGTTAAAATTTTCATAGAGAAAGGTAAAATGGTATGCCTTTTTCATTTGTGAAGTCATTTTTTTTCAGTTGTCACCTGTTTTTTACGCATCTTGACTGGCTTGGAACAAGAATGTAAATTTCTGACAGAACTTGCATCAAATTCGCACACGTGCAGTGTAGATTGCTAAGCAATTATTTGGAATATTGGCAGTGGCACGAATCAATAGGAAGGCATGAATCAATAGGAAAGAAGGATATACAAGAGCCTAAAAAACAACATCTTTTTTATGTCAAGAATCTAAATTAGTAAAGTTAACTTTTCTCCAAAATGATAAAATTCATTAAAATTTTATTTTTTATATCAGCAAGTTGTCATGAAAAAACAACAAATACACTACAGTGTTCGCATTTACAATGTCATCATGTCAAGTTACGTAATAAAATCTCCTGGGACATAAAATCACCAAGGCCAATACATCCATGGGATGTGATTTATGGTTCATAAAACTAGGTAAGTTTATTTAAAATTTGGAAAATATGAACCATCTTAACTAAAGCATTCTCCAAAATTAAGCAAAACCACTTAGAGATATGTTTCAAATTTCTAGGTGATATAAGTCATGTCCAGCATATGATGTAAAAGCACCTGCTCAGCAGCTGCACATTCTACTAGTAAGTGTGGTCTGATTATGTCAGTCCATAAGGTTCGACCGTTATTGTTTAACGTAATACATGTTTTTAATTATTTTTGTTGTTTTTAATATCTAATATTGCTCAAATATGTCTGTCTCCAACAATAATCATGCACATTGATATAATAAACCTATGTTTATTTAAATAAAGATTACAATTAGATTACTTTGTAAAATGGCTTCAGCAGCAAAAATAAAACACGCAATCATTATTGTATATGTCACTGCGTTATCATTCTTGAAATTTGTTACATTATAAACAGTTGACTGACTAAAAACTTGCACTTAATAAAGCAAATAGTACTTATAAAAATGAGTCCTGTTTTGGTCAATGGCCATCATATGGGAATATGTCTATCAGCTGCCCTTCTGTGTGCCAGTGGTTCTACCCAGACATTTGGTGGGGGTCTTTCACTTTTCTTATGGCTTTGCTTGCCTGGAGCTCAGTAAATTCTTTTTTACAAATTTGAACACTACATGAGAGCTTCCCTGTTGTAAGAAGTATCTTGGATTTGCCTAAATTTTCTCAAATGGGCATCAACCAACACAATTTCTTCTGGAGGGGCCAAGCCACCTTTCGCCTTAGATTTAAAAAGACTGCTAACATTTTGCCATTCTGTCTATATTTTCCTGTCATAAAGGGCTGACTTTAAAATAGAAACAGTATTAAATAAGAATGAAAAGAGTGAAAGATAAAAATAATTAAAACAAAGTCATATTCAATGAGTGTCTAGGCTTTATATTTTAATGTTGTTTTTACTGGGATAGAATGTTAGCATTGATTGGCTGTTGTAAATATCCAGTCACCAACATTGTGATTCTGTTTGAATGATTTATATTTATTCATGACTCGTTCATCCAACTTGTTATATATCTAAAGCCTCTTTTAGTTTATGCCTTCATGATGATTGCATTATTAACTAAATAGATGTAAAGCTGTAATATTTATAATAGTTTCACCATCATTAAATTGTATAGGGGTTTGCCTCTTGCGGCAGAAGCAGGATGATGAATTCTTCAATGGTATCATCTGGAGTACACAACTCTATTGCTAACACCATCACCATCAATACATCGCAGCTGAGTTCAGGCATGATGAGTGACGGCATGAGCGAGCCGAGCTCCCCAGACAGTTCCTTTGATACCTCAGACCTTATAGAGGCCAGCATGGGTGACGATGTCACAGCACAGCTAGCTGCAGCAGGTATTCTCTTCCTTCCTATTTTTTCATTGCTAAGTAAACATGACTATTTTTGGAGAAGTCTTTGTTTCCATCAACTAGGGATGGGCAGTTAATTGTCTTGCCTAAGCTGTCTCCTTATGAGTGTGCTGATGAAACTTAGGCCTGCTGAAAGAACTGTGGATCGTCAGGCAAGTGGTGATCCATGATTCAGGACTAATGGTTCACAGATCACTAGTTAAATTATTATTAAAGGGTCTTATCATTTTGATGACTTGTATATCTAAATCTGCTAGTTCTAAAAAAACGACAGTTTTTTACTCCCAGTTAAAGTCTTAGCAAAATGTAGTTTAAAATCAATTTGTAGATCATTTTTTATTACATTTTGTAAATAATTACTTGATGCTATTGTTTTAATGAAATGTCACAATTTAACAATCTTTGCAATGGTGAAAATTCATACCCGGCTTTTTGATAGAATTCATGGATATCAGAGAACCGGTACTCATCACAGCTTTACCTGCCGCTTCCTACCATTCATCATTAAATTCTGCTATCCTTGTTTCATTTAATAAATGTACACCAATGTTCTTATTATGAACATGGTATCGGTCGCAATAGCTCAAGTGGTAGAGCGTCAGCTTGTGGATCAAGAGGTTGTGGGTTCAAACCCCGGCCAGGTCAAACTAAATACTTAAAAGTTGGTAGTAGTGGCTTCCCTCCTAACTCAGGCAAAGTGGACAGCATTATGCCTGACTCTTCAGTGTCGGTATAATGGACTGGCCGGGTTCAATCCCTGGGCACCTCATAAGTACCGCTGTGCTATAATGATAGAAATGTCACTGTACAGTACTGACAAAAATGCTGGCAAATTCAATACAAATCCAATCCGAAACATGGTATCCTTGAAGTAACTAGTTTATTCAAAATGTGCACGTTTTGATTAATCAAGTTTAAATTAATGTCTGCCAGAAAATTCACTTGCCTTGCAAGACTAATAATCAAGGGGAATTTTACACCCCTGCCAAAATCAGTGAATTTCTTCAAAAAAAATCAAATGAAAAGAAAATAAAGCTTTGATTTTTATTATTTTATAAAATCACGATAATTACCACTATTATGGTATAGTATGAAGTTATTTTAAGTGTGAATGCAGTCTTCATGAAAGAAATTTACTAACACTAGATCTTTGGTCCACCAAGCTAGCAATATCTACTGTATGGACCAAATTTTATTGGACCTGTATGATTTTTGCATTTTGACACAAAAAAGAAATAGTTTTGCCACTTGTGCTTTTATTCTGTTATTCATAAAGCAACGCCAGCTTAGACCTCTGAACATTTCGAAAATCTCTGTAAAAGGTTGGTGAGCTAATCTAGGTGTTGCAAGTGGTTGGGTTCAGTAAAAAGACTGTAAACCGTTGTTTACTTTAGGTTATTTTATCTGTTTTCAAAGTAATTCAGAAGTTTGAAGAAATGCCTCTGAAAATTCTGTAGAACCTTCTGTCCATTTATCAAAAGTAAATTTACTGGACCAACTGACTTGAGATTTTTGTGGACTTTGGTCACCAGGTTTTGTCGAAGACTGTAAATGTAAGTATCTATTTTATACTTCTGGCTTGCTAAATATTAACCTTAAAATTGTGTATAAGTAACCTTGTTTTTGTTAGGCCCTGTGGGAATTGCAGCAGCTGCAGCCATAGTGTCTGGAAGGAGGAGGAAGAGACCACATATCTTTGAAACAAACCCATCTGTGCGTAAACGTCAACAAACAAGATTACTAAGGTAACATATTGACAGTTTTTGTAACAAGCTTAAAATATAATTTTTGTGACTAAAATTCTTCATTTAAATTTCATGGTGCTAGGTTACATTACTGTGGAGTATAAAATGCATAATATAAATATTGTAGAAGTGAAGAATTGCTTCATCTATTATGTCTTCTAATAAATACACAATTATCATTTCATAGGTGCCTGTAATATGGTTAAAAATTATAGGCTATACAGTTGATTCCAGTTAATTGAGTAATGGTTTTGTGCAAATTCCGTTTTATTGTATAAAATATTCAAACTTTTTTTCTTAACCTCTGTTAAAAATTAGTGGTTATATGCATAAGATGTCTGCCAGATTTCGGCTTATAAGCATAATTCATTGCTGGTAACTGGTCTGCTGAAGCTCGCTAATTAGTTTATCCCTGGAGCAATTTTCGCACCTTTGTCATGGAGATTAGCAAACACAGTGGCTAATCTGTGTCAACTGCATGATCAGCAGCTTGTTCGGCTTACTCTGTTACGATCTACTGACAATGGCATGCTTTCTATCACATCTTCCAGACTAATTTCACAGGTTTCATGATAACTCCTGAAGTTTTAATAGAACATTATTCTCACTTTGCAAAGTAGTGTTTTATAAAGGCATACTTTTTGTTACAAAAGTGCACTTGTTAATTAAATCAAAAAGACCCCCAAAAACAATGTTTACATCATAGCAAATGCAGAGTTATTTCACTTCACTTTTGATTTATTAAAAATTTACATCAGAAAAGAGCACTTGCAAACCATGTATGAAAAAGATGTGGATTTTTTTTTTCCGGCTGTCACGAAAACAAAATGGCAACCTTATACTTTTTTTTTTACTGAATTTGGGAGTAAATAAGTACGATCTCAAATAATCATATAATAAAGAAAATAAAAAAAAATATATATGACTGACCATTTTTTTTTAAGAAACCCAATGCCTAAAGGTTTATAATAATAAAACAAATTTGAGGCAACTGAAAATAAAATTAATTCATTGAAATGGTACTCCTTTATTGATTTTCAGCTTAACACATATTTCGGTTATTTGCATAAATGGGTCTGGAAAGCTATGTTTGCAAATAAGCAGAATCAACTGTTTACAAAATTAGATATACTCCCTTTACATGGAGTTCTGGTTAAAAAAGTTTGCGTTCGACTATAGTAAATGTATAGTTGCCTCTGCATTTATTAGCACAGGTGTTGTTGTCTTGTGTAGTTTTAACTTTAAAGAAGTAATTGTAGCAAAGCTTTAATACTATTTTCATGAATATTGAAGAAAATTAATTTGACCTGAGCTTTGTTATTGATGTTACTTCTAGGAAGCTAAAGGCCTGTATTGAGGAGTATACCACTCGAGTTGGTCAGCAGGCTGTAGTGTTGTGTTGCACACCAAGTAAAACATCCAGTCTAAATGCATTCAAGGTCTTTGGTTCACAGCCATTGGAATCAGTGGTAGGTTGTCTTCGTTTTATTATAATGATTGTAATTAATAAGAAGTCTATTTATAAGTATGACTTTGGTGCTAAGAATTGAGATGATGCAGATTAAAATATATTTATAAGTATGACTTTGGTGCTAAGAATTAAGATGATGTAGAATAAAATATATATATATATATAAAAAATACAGTAATTAACAACCTTCCAGTGCATGTGCTTAAATATAGAGATATGTGAAGGGAATAAAAGATGAATGAAAGTGGAAAAAAATAACACATTAATATTATGTCTTATAAGTCAATAATTTATATACAATCTGGTTATATGCTTTTTAAAATGATGCTAATACACTCATTTTAGATGAAATTTATTTAATGTTATAATTATTAATATAAAAAAAACCCACCTTTTATCAAAAGGTATGCTGCAATTCTATACAGTGGCTCCTGTGGTTGAATTGTTAGGCTTTGGACCCAGGATTGGATTTTTCCTAGTTTAAGTTCGATATATCAGTTCATTGACAAGACTTTACTGTTTCTATCCTTTCTGTAATTAATGAATAACTTTCAGTTCTTTTAACAAAGTAATCAGACACAAAAGTTAAATTTGTATTGAATGTACTTGTATTCCCATTCACTAGATTCATTCACTACAGTAAATATCAGAACAAGCCTGTAAAAGGGTTCACCACTTTCTCTTCACAATTTACATTTTCTACAAAAATGAAATTGAATTTTCAGCAAGAATTAAAAAATTACTCTGTGCGATTTGGTCATTATCTCTACAGTTTTGGGGAAAGAGCCTAACTTTTTATCTTTCATGTTTACGTAACGGTATATTCTCATTTGTTGTAGATCAAAAGCTGCAAGTCAACAATTATGCAAAGCCTTGATGATGCTCTAGCAGAACAAGCCCCGCCTAACCATGACCCTGCGGGGATGCATGAGTTACCTTCCCTTGCAGTGGATGGGATTCCAACACCTGTCGATAAAATGTTACAGGTAATGCCAACAAGCATGTACTGGTCATAAAACGAGACATCAAAGTAATATGTGTTATATTTGTGTGGACCTTCGACAGACAGTCCCATGGGTTGTGTGGACCTTCGACAGGCAGTCCCATGGGTTGTAAGCTAGGAGTAGCCATAAAAAAACAAAAAAAACATGATGCTTAGATCATATTCTTTGCGACATGCTTGTTGTTTTACAGAGGTAATATTTAAATTTATTATCGCTCTTTGACATTTCCAATGTTCCATTGCCATAAACACTCCATTTAACAGTGTGTAACATCTGATTCACCATTGTTACATGGAGTTTAAAAATAGAATCACATGAGGTAATTGTACGATACAGTGTTTACTTATTTTACAGGCAGTTTATTGTTGCCATTAGATGATCTTTCTGGATGATTCAATTGACTTTTTTGTATAAAAAAAAAATGAGTGTCATGTCCCATAACACTTTAGTATACAATATCAATCACAGGTTGACAATACATGCTATCGCCCTCCATGGGATGTGATATTTATACAATTTCATCCTGAGCTGTTATTTGTCGTATGTTGGTGTTGTTGTTTTAATTTTACTTATTAAGCTTTAAACATAGTTCTTAAAAAATTTGATAAAATAATTTACTCCACTTATTGTTTCTCCAGCTCTTTAAATAATTACATAAAACTAACTATTGGTCACTTGTTACCTGTACATAAATATAGTTTTTTATTTTAAAACATGTTACATCTTTTGCAATAGTAACAATTATTGTATAAAAACAAAGCACATAAAGTCTTACCAAATATGTTTCTTGTTACAATTTTTGTATAAAAAGAAAGCAAATAAAGTCTTACCAAATATGTTTCTTGTTACAATTTTTGTATAAAAAGAAAGCAAATAAAGTCTTACCAAATATGTTTCTAGTTACAATTATTGTATAAAAAGAAAGCACCAAAAAGTCTAACATAGTGTGTTTATAATATATGTTCTTTCTCATGTTTATTCAAGGCTCAACTTCGGACTTTTATCCCTGAGATGTTGAAATACTCGACAGGTCGAAGTAAACCGGGCTGGGGAAAACCTGAATACAGGCCTTTATGGTGGCCTGCAGATGTTCCCTGGGCCAATGTACGCAGTGATATACGATCAGAGGAAGAGAAGAAGAGGGTAAGTCTTGATGAGACACTTTCATTCTAGTATTTAAGAATAAGCTGTCTTATGCTGTAATATTGCCTGCAACAGTTTATTAAAAAAAGTACAAGGAAACCTTTTTTCTAACTTTCTTAATATTGTTGTTTTTAATGAAGAAAGAAGCATGAAGATTAATTTGTAAATTAAGTAAGTACTCATAGTGTATCTTTAATTTTTAATAATGAAAAGGTGTCAGTAATAGCTTTTTGTTCAAAACAATTTGCAAAAGTTTAACTTTAATGTATCGTTGTTTGTTTTTTGATATCTTATTTTTTAAACACTATACAGCTTTCCCATTTGTACTTCAGAGTTACAGGCATTATCAAAAACATGTCAATGCATGAATTGCTGTTTGTGTACAACCTGTTTTTTATTTGTTATTCAGATATGTAATGATAAGAAAACTTTTGCCTAATGCATTGAAAATGTTATTAGTTGTAAACATTAGTATCTTATCTGCTACAAGGTATCCTGGACTGATGCCCTGCGAACTATCGTGAAAAACTGCTATCGTCATCATGGACGAGAAGATCTATTGCACATATTTGGAGATGACGGTTCACTGATGCCAGACCATTCTGGGGCCGGGAACCAGTATACAGGTACCATGGTACAAACAATCAACAACCCGGATGGAACTGTCTCTATTATACAGATAGATACAGGACCCAACAGTCTGGTCACCCTACCAGATGGAACACAAGCTACTGTAGTACAAGCAATGACAACAGTGAGTTATATAGTTGCAAATCTCAGTTAATATGAAGCACTTTTATCTCCTTCAAGAGAACTGTATTGCAGGATAAATGAAAGATTGTTGGTGGGAAAATAAACCCAGCAAACTAAAAATAAATAAAAGTCTGTTGACTTAAATTGTTTCCTTCCTGTGCATATTACCAATAGATGCAAAGAGCAGATTCATACTTCATAAATCTCTATAATTGGAATAGGTTAAATGTTCAGGTGCACTTATTATAAATGTTATACCTGGTTTTCAATTGGTGTTCATGATAAGTCTGGGGATTACAGTTTTGTTGTTGTTGAAGTTTACTGATTTACTGAAATTTACATCTATAATAATAGACATACTTCTTTGTGTTCAGATGCCTCATGATGGTATGAGCCATGACAGCTCTATGGAGGATGGCTCCAACCAGGGTCCAGTAAGTATAGAGATGCCTGAGGGCTCTCACGGTATCGCCTCAATCAGCGGGGGAAGGATCCTCCTGGCCAATGGGGAGACGGCTCAGATCACCGCAGATCCAACAAGTATGTATTAATAATTCACCAAGCAGTTAATTCTGCTGACTTTGTTACTTTTCAGCCCCTCACTTAGTGTTTTATTGTTTTCAGCATTTTTGATGCAATTACTTACTCTGTGATGCAATCAGAAATGTATAAAAACATTTTCTGTAATATACATCTAAAATTGCAAAGTTTAAAAAGCTTGCAGTGGGAGCAGTGTTTTCACTTTTGCAAACTAAAACAATAGAAACAGTGGTTGTGTTTCGTAATAATTTCTTGAGGCATAAAATCAGATAAAAACAATTTTTTTAAAACATCATATTGATGACCTTTAGATTTTCTGCATGACAACCAAATCTCCATGATGTGAAGCACAAATGACCCCCATAAATATGGAGAAACACTGCTCACTATCAGCTTTGTAAATTGATGTTAATCTGTTTTAACTTTAACCTGCAATCCTTGCCCCTAATACTGCATGGGTCTGAGCGCTGGAAGGGGGAAAAACTGAAGGTGAGCTTCCATCTCACAGTTGGTTTCTTGAGTCATTCTAAGCAGACATATGTCTAGGGATTTGCTGTACAATCTATTGCTTGATGTTGCTATAATGACCCAAATTGTGTTTTATATTTTAACAAACATGTAAATTTAACTGGTTTTTTTTCCTGTTGTATTCCAGCTGGAATCATGACGATCCCTGTATCTATGTATCAGTCATTGATCAGCCAGTCCGAGTCACACAGCATCCAGTTACATCACGGCGAACATCAGATCACCCTGGGACAAATCCAGCAATCGGGTATCCTTGCACAGCAATATGAAAATCAGCAAGTGGAACTGGATACCTCGAGTGTACAACAAGAACTTGAACAACAATTACAGCATCAGTTGCAGCAGCAACAGCAACAAGAGGAGGAAGAAGAAGATGAGGAAACTGTAGTTCAGGTTGCAACAATGCAAACAAAGCAGGAACCCTCTTGATGAATAGATTGGTTTAGTTTATTCTATTTTTCATTCTTATCAAGCTGTTTTACATTACTGTTTATACTCAATGGGCTTTCTGAATTTAGCATTTGCGTGCATGTTTATGTATTCATATTTTAAGTGTTACTATACTATGTCTGATAATTTTTTTTCTGTTTTTCTAAGTATTTGTGTCATTTTCAGAATTAATTCAAATAATGCTGTACAAATTAAAGAAAGATTATTGAATCTAAAAAAACACAATCTTTATCATTGATTAATTGGTGGAGGAAGAAAATAAAAAGAACTAAATTTGTATTTACAAACCACAATGAGAAGCCATGTATTATCTCTAAGCAGGCTTCCAATGTTCAACTGTCTGTCAGTCCCATTTTCATGTCTTAGCAGTAAATTATTTTAAAAGTACTTAAGACTTGCCATTCTTAAGTTTTACATGTACCATACCTGTCTTACTGATGTACATTTGATGGTGTGAAGTATTCCCTCAAGGTCAAGGCCATATTCATGGTCATTGCATCTTAGGGGGTATATGTCAAAGTTCTATTTGCATCTTAGGGGGTATATGTCAAAGTTCTATTTGCATCTTAGGGGGTATATGTCAAAGTTCTATTTGCATCTTAGGGGGTATATGTCAAAGTTCTATTTTTTATGCTTAATATGGTCCTCCTTATGAATTTATATCCCATATTTGCTCAACAACAGTACAAAACATTGTTTCAACATGACATTAATCTTTACCTGACAGTTAATCATGTTTTGTCTGACCAAGCAGGTTTTATCAGACATGCATATTGGGCCTACTAGGTTTTGGGGAGATTGTATAATAGAGAAAAAAATAGCCATCAAATAAGCATCTTAAATTACAGCACACCTTTAAACCTGTAATATGTTTAATGGCATACAAAGGTAGATATATGAAGGAATATTGAAGTTTGATATTGTTCAGTCCTTGAGTTTTAATGGGTAAAAGTGGAGTTGTATATTAAAGGTGGTATCTAGACAGTGTGCCTATATCAAATACATATAACAATATCGAACCACTGGTTTCGGGAATTTGAGCATAATTTTTATATAAATTTATTCTTATATATAGTTTTAATAAATATGATTTTAAACACTAACTGAATTGTTAGACCAAAAAAAACCTTATTCTTTCCAACTGTATAAAAAAAAAACTCAACAGTGATCTCTGCTAAAAATAGGTATCGATGTCGGTGCGGATTACCCGGATTACTATATGACGTGATCTCAGAAGTAATTGGTTATGTGGTTTTCTTAGTTTAACAATAGCTATCTCTAGCTAAATACCTCTTTGCAATGACGAGTGGTGATTTATGCGTGCCTGTTTACACAGATCTAGGACATCAGTGAACAGCATTTTGCAGGACCTTTTTAGTAACAATTATTTTTTGGGTTGTGTGAGAAAAAATGTTTGGTTCAAACTGTCGGATACCACTTTTAAGGTGGACTAGCTTATATATGTTACATGTCTGTAAATTCTGTATGACATCTACCTCATTAGTTGTTGTAAGTGTATTGTATAAAACTCCTGTTAACAACAATAATATCGTACCAAATGTCAATTTTTACAGGATAAATCTTGATTGCTTTTAAGTTTTGATAAGTTTTAATAAATTCTCAAACAAGTGTCAGAGGTAGAAAATTAACACATAAAAAATATATATATATTTTTTTATGCATATATGTTTTTTTCTAAATTCTATATAAAATTTGCAGAAGCAGTAAATATTTTATTATATATGTTGCATTCTAATTGTGCACATGACTAAAGATGTTACAAAGTCTGTGTGTTTTTTAAACTAGCAAGACTGTTGAGCCACAATAAATGATGAATTCAGCTATGACCTCTTATCACTAGAGTTTTGTATGAACTTGCTGGCCTTCATTAGATTGTATTGTATTTAAGGTTGGGACAGTTGCAAACGTTGTGACGGTTTTCAGATTTTATTCCTTGTTAAATGCCCCAAACTCTAGTACCATACATCAAATATCTTTCTGTGCATGGTAATCTCTTAAGTCCTGAGAAAAATACACACCAATCTTAAATAGAATACTCATTGTGATAATTTAATTATATCATCTTGTGCAGGTTGTGTGTCTATACATCAATATATGTATGCTAAACTGTGAACTTGGCACTTAAATGGGCTAAAAATTAAGTATCAAGTTATTTATTTTTTTGCTTGCTTTTAAAATTTATTTACTTGCTTGACAAAATGGAAAATAATGAAAATAAATGCTAATCACTTTCCATGAAACGTAAAGTTGTAGCAATATGCATGCTTTTGTTTTTTTAGTTATGATATAGTTTTTTGGGGGGGGGGGGGGGGGGGGGGGGGGGGGGGGAATTGCCATTAAATTCCATTGTTTAAATTTTAATGAACAGATTGTTAATATCCATTTCACTTTCAAATCAGTTTGTTTTTTTTGGACATATTTTCAATCATGTATAGAGACTACATTTGCTGTTACATCAATTATTTATTGTTATATATTTGCTAGTTGCTGTGTCCATAATATTGTACAAATTCATTACATGTTTTCATCTGTACTGGTTACATGTTATAAATTTATTAAAGTGATGTTATCAAAATGTCTTTTCTAATTTTCAAAAGATTTCACCTGTGGGAGAAGAGAACTTTTAAACTATCTCAAACATTATACATTTAGGCTGTTCAAAGGGTCTATATATTGGTGCAATAACATTTATTGTTGTGTCTTATTTATTTTTTGGGTTTATCGTCCCACCAACAGTATTTCAGTTTTCTGGAGACGGTATTGTTGAGTCTAATTCGTTTAATGGTTACATCAATACTAGAAGAATACTTGGCCACTCAGCAAGTTTCAGTGAATTAAAACACAAGCACTTCCCCAGTTACAACATTCAGTAAAATAAATGGTATCATTTTGTTTGTTGGGATGAGCGCCCCACCAAAAGTATTTGTTATCTGGAGACGTCCACTTGAAGCATATACAGTGCTGCCTTCACTGTTTATAGCATGCTGTGAAAACCTGGCATGATACCACACCCAGTCACATTATCCTGACACCGGTCCAACCAGTCTAGAACTACTTTTATATTTGCTTGAGCGTTACCACTACCATTTTTAATGACTGGTATGTCGAGGCCCGGGTTTAAACCCGAGGCCTCACGTACCTGGAGCCAACACTCTACCAATTGCGCTACCAGGTACGGTATTTTGTCAGGGTTGTAATTAGCACAATGTTGACATGAAATACTGTCACCAAATAACCATATTATATTTTATAATTTTATATTGAGCATAGTACTTACTATGAAAAGCCATGGTATTTATAGGATAGTTCACACCAGGTGATTGGCAGTATGAATTGTCAAAACTGTCCTGAGAACAATTTATGACATAGTTAATTTTCTCAAAAACTTGTTATACTGTCTTGATATGAGTATGAAATTCTGGTTCTGATTTTTCAGTTCACATTTCATGTAAATTCCATACAGGTATAGTGTAACCAGTAATGCTCTGAAATGGTAAACTTAATGGCATTTTTAACAGAAAATGTTGGCAAAGCAAAATGAACTTACAATTTTTATGAAAAGTAGAAACCCAATGTTTACCAAAGACCCTTGAAGGAAGGGATTTTGATTGGTCCTTGTGGGGCAGTAAGGAATGCTGGAGTTCCAGGTATTTAGGGCTGTGGATGCCAGACTAAAAAAATGAAAGTAGTACACACATAGGTTTCCGCCCTTTTCCTCAAATTATAATTTATGATCCATGACTAGTTTTCTGGTGTCAGGAGAAAGTGACTAGGTGTTCAAAGCATACAACAGTGAACAGTTTCTGGATAATTGAGATTTTTTGTTGTCAAGCACACTCGTTTTGGTTTAAAGTGCTTATGTTTCATCTGGAGCAATAACAATGAAGCACAAGTTTTGGTAACTGAAAATCTATTGACAAGATAAATCTGCACATGAGATACAGGCACATTTTAATAATGTAATACATAGAGTAATAGTAATTATATAGATACAAAATAATCATAATAGATGAAAATACATTTTAAATAATGTACCAATTTAGCATAATGATGAGACATTTTGCTGTGGAAAAGGTAACAAATTCAAACTACATTTTCCATATGGAAAAACACAATAGTTTTTGATTAACATTACATGTATTGTTATTGAATTAATAAATTTCTATTCAGTAAATGTTGTTAAGGTTACACAGTTACAAAATATAAATTTGTATAATGACTATTACATACAAGGAAAAAAACATCATTGAAGAGTCATTAGCACAGTTTGTGCTTTATGGTTAAGTCCAATCAAGTAAACACAGTAATTAACAAATGGAAGCAATCAATACGAAAGAAATATACAAAAGTAATAAAATTAAACTTTCACTTTACAGAAACATCATTTTAGGAGTAATAGATTGTCAAACTGATACATGACATGGTTTGAAAGGATAAACATGTGTATGTTTATACTTTTATCACAGTGTGCTTACTGACTTTATTATAGACTTGAGTATAAATGTATAATATAATATCTAAATGTAAGATTTTTGAGAGAGAGAAAAGAAAATCTTTTATCATAATTTTTAGGCGATGGGGGTTGGGGGAGGGGTGTGTGAAAATGAGGTAATGGAATGAAATAAACTTCATATTTGAAATACAACATTTTGCATAATTTTGCAAAACAGATGTATTGGGAGATATATTGACATTCAGAAATGAAGATTTTTATATTATTACATATTCTTGTTTTAGGTCTGTTGGACACACATATGTAATTTAATAGAAACAGTATATTACAGTTATATTTTTTTAAGAATTTAGTCATTTAAATATATCACAAGTTAGATAAATATACCATCTCCTGTCACAATAAGACATTGATACTGAAACAGTGGTTGTTTTTTTTATAAGCAACAATATAACGCAAGCAATATCAGTTTATGGACACCTATTGCAGTATGTTAGAAGAACACACATTGTCGGCACTTTTGTTAGTAAGACTTTTAATTTGTGTATACTAACATGTCAGCAATCACAGTTTAAGTTAAGGTGTACCAGTTACCTGTACTTTGTTGTCGTGACCACCATGTCTACTGTTTTTAACTGTGGTCAGCTAGTTTACAGTGTTTTACTATGGTCAGCCAGTTTACAGTGTTTTTACTATGGTCAGCTAGTCTACAGTGTTTTACTATGGTCCAGGATCACCTTCATGATCACTTTGGTTGTTTTCTCCCAGGATTTCTTCACTTTCTTCCCAGATCCGAAGTTGTCGCACATGAATTTCACCATCTCGTTCAAGGCGACCTAAAATAACAGAACAAATCCGAATATTATATACCCGAAAGGTCCGCTTATCCATCTGTCCTTTAGCACTTTAATTTGCCAATTACACCGCCTGTATTACCGTATTTCGCGGAATATACCCCGCGATTTTTTTGGCGTATCTTCCACAGCGGGAAATCCATTAACAAAGCCGTATTTTTGTTGGGATAAGAATATCAATTGATTGTCATACTATTGCAACAGTATTCATGAACGTATTAGTTAAATTCATACTTGTAAAACTTATATGAACGAGTCATAATATCTTACTATTGTTCTAATAATCGGCATTTTAGCAGAAAGCGTCTGAAAATCGATATTCTGCCGGGAAACATTCTGTGAGAAGCTAGTTGGTAATATACTTCCTACATGCCTCGCTTTCTACACAGCATCGCTTAATTTTGTCATAACACGTCGTCATGACGACTTAAGGTAAGCAAATGTACCGTGAATAGTCTTTAGCGAGAAGATAGGTTAAAATAAAAGCTGTTGGTGACCGGTTAGGAATTACTTGATGTACTAAAAGTTACTCGCCTCTTATGTTTCTCAGTAGTGAGCCAATCAAAGAGATTACACACTGGAATTTCTTCATATTTGTACGGTTGACTGATATTGATGTGTGTTGATGAAGATGAGATCATTCTTATTGCATAGTTCGTTCCAGAGTTATTGTTCCTCGTTTTTTTCTTACATATTCTTATGCGGATACCCACACTCCATCCACCATTATTCATCGGAATTTCTTCAAATCTGCATGAATTTATTGATTTTTGCAGTTGTGCATTACAGTGAGGTAACTGTTGCATAGTTCGTTCCTTCCGGAGTTAGTGTCCGTTGTAAAATTTTGTAAGCAAATTTTTGTGCAGACGATTCCTCCTTTGTGGATCGTGGGAAATGGTTGATATATGCATTATTGATTTACGTGTATAAAGGTGAGATAATCCTGATTTCTATGTTCGTTCTGGAATTATTGACATTTGCTTTTTTAGCAAATTTGCGTGTGGAACGAGCCTTTGATTTCTTATATACTGAAACAGGACAGACTGATTTGAAGGAAACGCGTCCTCGGATTGTTAGTATTGCTGCAGAATAGGTCTCCAGTTGGATTTGTTTGAGAAGTCGGGACAGCTAGGGCAAGCTTAGCAGGGGTGGATCCAAAGGGAGGGGTGGGGTGCATACCCCCAACAACCAGGTAAAGGAGTAGAGTTGGGAAAACATACATTTAAGCCGAAAAATACTAAGCTTTTAAAGTAATTTTTGTCTGTTGACTGCTAAGGTCGAAGTTAGTGTCCCTTACAATGTTTGTTTATTGGGTATATCGTCCCACCAACAGTATTTCAGTTATCTGGAGACGGTGTCCACTTGAAGCAGATATAGTGCTGCCTTCACTGTGTATAGCATGCCGTGAACACCTGGCATGATATCACACCCAGTCACATTATCCTGACACCGGGCCAACCAGTCGTGGAACTACCCTTATATTTGCTTGAGCGTTAGCAAGGCAGCTATACCACTACCATTTTTAACGACTTTGGTATATATATATATATATATTGTTGTTGTTGTTTATTGGGTTTATCGTCCTATATATATATATATATAGGGACACTAACCTCGACCTGACCAGTATATATATATAATTTTCTGGATCTGCCCCAGTTCCATCGTGCCGTACTTGCTCAGCACTATCCCCACCACCCACCATACTGGAGTGTTCTGGAATTGAACGTATCGAAACACTCGCGAAGATGTATGGATTCAAGTTGATGTTTGGTTGTTTAGATGGCAGCACACAATTGTAGTCAGCATATTTTACCAAATATGTATATAGATAAAATCTAAGTCTCACTATTTTGCACACAGTGCACACTAGACAACGGCGTCCACTCGCCTTTAAACTATCGCAATGAAAGACCTAATACCACGTCTGTGTCTCTTAAATTTCGTCAAAGAAAGCTAAAGGTGCGTACAACAAACACCTAATATTTAAAATAACCAATCAAATGTGTGTGTTCGCGGTTTCTGCACAAAACAAACGTAATGCTTTCCAAACAAACTTGCCCTTAACACCATATATGTAACAAACATGACTGAATAAAATATTCAATAGACTTCGTTAGTTTGATTCCGTTTAAACTTGGTCTAACTCTACAGTCGATGCAGTATACATGTATATACACTGTTCTCGTTTGATTGTTATACACGAAAACGTGATGTATTTGAATGATCTTAAGAACGGTTTACTTTTTTGTGAAACGAATTTATGTGAGATCCGACTATTATTGTCAAAAAATAAATAAATAAATAATAAAAAAAAAAAATGAATAAATAAAAAAATAAAAATAAAAAAATAATAATTTCAAAACGCAAAAAGAGACACGATTTTATTAAAGGTAATGCTGAAAGCCGATTATTGGTTTTTGTTTTGTTTTTGAAATACATTGCAGCAACCGTTTATTATCATAATAGCAATGTCCAGCTTTTGGTAGAGACCCCAGACAAATGTCTGGGCAGAACCACCAGCGCACCGCAATTCAGCTGGACGACTTTCTCACATTAAATCATTCGTCCCCGAACGGGACTCGAACCCACTCGGTGAGAGGCTAAGCAGTCAGAGGAGTGACAATTCGGCGACTCTACCACTACGCCACGTGCGTCCCTCGATAATTGGTGTTTTACATTGGTTAATTGGGTTTATTGTGTTTATCGTCCCAGCAACAGTATTACAGTTATCTGGAGACGGTGTCCACTATAGTGCTGCCTTCACTGTGTATAGCATGCCGTGAACACATGCCATAATACCACTTCCAGTCACATTATCCTGACACCAGGCCAACCAGTCGTGGAACTACCCTTATATTTGCTTGAGCGTTAGTAAGGGAGCTATACCACTACCATTTTAATGACTTTGGTATGTCGCGGCACGGTTTCGAACCCGGGGCCTCCCGTACCTGGAGCCGACGCTTTACCGATTGCGCTGCCAGGTCCGGATGTGTTGTATTTGTTTTCATGTTTGAATTTAACACCAAAATATGATTTTGTATGGAGGGATCCCTATATTTGTATAAGCAGCATAGTTGTATCTTTTTGTAATCACTTAGAAAGCACCCTAGCCAGCAAGGGTTCTCAAGCGCATAGATAACATCATTTTAATAGGGTTATTACAACAGGAAACAATATGTGGTAATTGGTTAATAATTTCGATATCCTATCGTTTAACAAGCAAAAATTCTTATGGCGTCTAAAACAGAAAAGAAATTTTCAATGTGTTGTTGTTTTTTGTTGATGTTGATTTTTTTGTTACATCGCGCCGTCACAATTATGGTCATGTTGGCGACGTCATTATGATAAGCGGAGAAAGACCCTATTCTTACGCCTGGAAAGAACCACTGGCGCACCACAGGTTAGCTGGAAAACCTCCTCACATAAAAGTTCTCGCCCCGACTGGGGCGGGGAGCTGAGGAGTTTCGAGTCAGCGATTCTAACCGCTCGGCCATGGGCGCCCTTGAATGAATGTTAAATCAAATCAATCGGTCAGGGTTGACAATAACTGGCATGTAAAGATGTAACATATCATCCTTACAGAGTTTATTTTGTATAATCAAAGCCGTTGGATGATATCCAGAGGGAAACTGCAATTTTAATAACACTTTTTTGCACGTACATAGGTCGATCACGTAACCGTTAAAATTATTCGCTGCAATAATATTGTTTTGTTTTGGAATACATCGCAGCAACAAATTATAGTCATTATAGCGACGTCCAAATATTTTGGTTGAGAAAGACTCCAGACAAATGTCCGGGTAGAACCACCGGCGCACCGCAGGTCAGCTGAAAGACCTTCCCACATTAAGTCCTTCTCCCTGAACGGGATCGAACCCACAAGGTGGGAGGCTAAGCAGTTAGAGGATTTACAAATTCGGTGACTCTACCACTACACCACAGGCTCCCTGTAATAATTATATATTTAGTATTACGATAAAAACACATGAGGTCCGTGCACTTTTTCTAAAATAATGTTATTGTTTTTAAAAAGGATAACGCTCGATTTATTGTGGCAAAGTTGCAAATGTTCTATGAAAAAAAACAACAACCTGACTTTGCTCAGCATTTCGAAGAAGAAGATTTTTACTAGGACTTTATTTAATATTAATAACACCTTACACCTGTATCTAAAACATAACATAACAGCTGTGCATTCCCGTCGTTAATGTATGAGCTAACTCGATTTTTCGGACGAACATAACTTGTGGCTATGTCAAGAATGCAAAAGATAATTTTCAATTTTGGCAACAGCTCGGTTTCAATTAGCCCAACAAAGCTATTCACACCGCAAGCTTTTGTGTTTCAATTTTATTGGCGTCTCGCATGCAATTTGGTCCTGATGTTGCAGTAGAGTCGGCTCCAGGTACGAAGGCCCCGGGGTTAAACATGGGGGTACTATAACTCCCTTGCATACTCTCTGCTTTTAAGGGTATTATTTCGAGGACTGTTTGGCCTAGAGATTAAACGGTTATCACCGATACTTGAACGGTGAACGGACATTGCTCAAAACAATCATCGATGATTTAATTAAAAATCTATTTTTCTCTTTGTCGGTAATTAAGAGTTCCTGGATTGCTTCTGCGGATCTCTGACAGTGCCAATGGCTTGAGGATTTTCAAAATTGCAAACTAAATCATTGTAAAAAATAACAGCTGAAAATAATGAATAGTATTTAGTATGTCAAGTCGATAATTAATGAAAATAACCTATTACCTCAAAGTTCTTCACTGTGACCCCTCTCGCCACGTGACTGTCGGTCAGTTTCTTGATAGCCTCTACCAGGACATCTACTCTGGACAAATTGTCCACCAATGACGTCACGGCCCCTCCAAACACAGTCACGTGCTTCTTTGTGGAGTCTAGCTTAAGGATATCCTCGACTGTCTGCGCCTGTTCGGATTGGAAGTACGCCATGATGTCCTTATGTTTCTTGAACAACCTGAAAGAATAGGAAAGGAACGATTAAAGTCTTTAATGTGTCAGTGTCTACTGCCTAAGTTATGAGTGTTTACTGCCTAAGTTATGAGTGTCAATTGCCTAAGTTATTAATATCTACTGCCTAAGTTATTAATGTCTTCTACCTCAGGCATGAATGTCTACTGCCTAAGTTATTGGTGTATATTGCCTGTGTCATGGGCGTCTACAGCCTATGTTATCAACGTCTACTGCCTATGTTATCAGCGTCTACAGCCTATGTTATCAGCGTCTCCTGTCTATGTTATCAGCGTCAACCGTCTGTTATCAGCGTCTACAGCCTATGTTATGAGAGTCTACTGTCAATGTTATTGTTATGTAGGTCGGCGCTTTCCAACGGTCACCCACTACACGAGTCTGCTGCTTTAGTTATGAACGTCTACTGTCTAGCCTAAGTTATGAATTGTCTACTTCCTAAGTTATTAGTGTCTACTGCTTAAGTTATGAATGTCTACTGCCTTAGTTATGAGTCTACTACCTAGGTTATGAGTGTCTACTGCCTTAGTTATGTTTCTACTGCCTAAGTTATGAGTGTCTACTGCCTTAGTTATGTGTCTACTGCTTAAGTTATGAATGTCTGCAGCCTACGTTATGAATCTACTGCCTTAGTTATGAGTATCTACTGCCTGTGGCTACGCCCGTGGCGTAGTGACGCCCGTGGCGTAGTGGTAGAGTCGCCGATTTGTAACTCCTCTGTCTGCTTAGCCTATCACCGCGTGGGTTCGAGTACCGTTCGAGCCAACTGACTTATGTGAGAAGGTCTTCCAGCTGAATTGCGGTGCGCCGGTGCTTCTTCCCATGTGTCTGGGGTCTTTCTCCACCATGAATCTGAACGTCACTATAATTGGTCGCTTCAATGTACTTCAAAAACAAACACACAAAACAAAACATCAAACTGTGCAGAGATGTTAAGGGCAAACCGTTCCGATTTGTTAAGTACACGAAACGCTTGACACGTATTCAGAATAAAAACGTCATTATAATGTAAACCAAAATAATGTTTTTAAAACATTTAAGACAAAACCATGGGTCATGGAAGATGTTCACTAGATTAGAATGGACAATATTGGCAGTCATTAAGCAAATATTAGAAAGGAAAATATTGGCAGTCATTAAGCAAATACAAATCTGCAGTGGGCGCCCGTGGCCGAGCGGTAAGGAGTCGCCGGCTTGTAACTCCTCATCCCTCACCGTGTGGGTTCAAGTCCCGGACTTTGAGAACTTTCGTGTTAGGAGGTTTTCCAGCTAACCTGCGGTAGGCCGGTGGTTCTACCTGGACATAAGTCTGGGGTCTTCCTCCACCAATAATTGGCTGGACGTCGCCAATATGATAATACATACATTATATATACACACACACACACACACACATACACCCAGAGTAAGGGACCATAACTTCGACCTAAGCAGTCAACAGACAGTATATTTACTTTAAAAGCTTAGTCTTACTTAAGCTTACATGTATGTGTTTCACAGCTCTAGTATTTTACCTGGTTGGTGTGTGTGTATTCATGCACCCCCCCCCACACACACACCACTAGATCTATCCCTGTGGTCGGCACAGATGGTAACCTCTCTCCACCACTCTTACGTTTTGTTTCATTTATTACCTTTCAAGAGTTGTGAATTTACAGTTGAAAGTTTACTGGAGACATCAAGAAACAATAAACTCGCTATTAAAGTATCCCCAAAACAAACAGATGAACGTCATTCGCAAATCTCTGCGAACGAGCTGAACATGTTCTCATCGTGATATTATAGAACCTTTTTTTTTACGACAGCGCTTGTAAAAATCGTGACGTCGTAAATGGATCAATTATAATATAGGTAAACGTGTCTGTGCTATAGGTGTCCAGCAATACAGGCAGTTATGCTAGACTTTGACGGCAACACAATTATTTCCAAAAATATCAACCAGGACGATTACGATGACAATATATTTTTCTTTAATACAGCTTAATGTTTTTTGTTTTTGTTTTTAATACATGGCAGTGACCAATTATGATCATTATAGCGACCTCCAGCATTTTTTTAGTCGAGGAAGACCCCCCCCCCACACACACACACAAAAATAAAAATAAAAAATAAATAAAAAATAAATAAATAATCTGGGTAGAACCATCGACTCACCGCAGGTCAGCTGGAAGACATTCCAACATTAAGTCTTTCGCTCCGAACGGGCCTCGAACCCACGCGGTTAGAGGCTATGCGGTCAGGGAGTTACAAGTCGGCGACTCTACCGCTACGCCACGGGCGCCCCACATAACTTGATACAAAAGCGTCATCCCTTATGAAGTTAAAACCAAATGATTAAATATGTTATTGTTCAAATATGTAATTGTTCACACTTTTAAGTCTAAAGAAACCACAGGCACTACACATTCCCCAGACATCACTAAAACTGTCAATACAGTTTGTAAGACGCCGCCTAAACAGCCAACATTACCGTGATTCCCGGCGCTTCTCTCCCTTCCGCCCCCACCGCCACGAGCATTAACAGCGACACCCCCCTACCACCTCTTCCACACCAATGCTTACGCCATTACCACCATCATCCTCACTCACACTACCACTGCTACCATAACCAATACCACCTTACCACTACCACCACACTACTACAAGCAACCACCTTGGCTTCACTATCTACTACCACCAACAAGTCCACCACCACAGCTACCACATACAACATAAAAACTACAACTGTCACCGCTATCGCATTTGCTAAAATCGCAAGCTGTACGTCACTTCTGTTTTTCCACTTATAATAAACAATTTCAAAACACACATTCAAACTACTCGCACCACTGCCATTACCAAATGTTTCATATTTCTTACCACCACTAACACCACATTCACCAATACAGTCACTTCCACTACTACTACTACCACCAGTATTAGCCTACCACCTTCTTCCACCAACTATTGACCAGCCCCTCTACCACCACTACTACCACAACCATTACCACCACCCTCTTCCATTTTTCACCCCCACCGCTACCACCTCTTCAACCACTCAACCCCTAAAACCCCCATTATTTCTACCACTCCTTCCACTCGTCATAATACTACCACGATGTACTGGTCCTTAACCACCACCATCTCAATATCACTATCCCCTTTACGCCTCCGGCCCCGGCTCCCCCTGCCCCCCATTCCCCCGCCCCCCTTCCCCGCTACCCTCGTCACCATCTTCTTTACCACCTCAAAAATCACTACCACTATCCTTCTATCACTTCCCTATACACCACCTTAAAACCATTACCACCACTTCACAACCATCCCTACCACCAATACAACCGACCTGGTAAAGAAGGCGGGACCGTATTTCTCTCCCCACTCGGCCCGGGCGTTATACCAGGTATCCCTGACGACCTTCTTCTCCGCCTCCGTAAGTCCCGTCACCTGACACACCTTCTCGGGCGTTACTGGGGTGCTGCTGCAGATACAAGCTGAAATTAAAATTAATTAAATAATGACATCAATCTATTTAATTAATCAGCTAATCAATTCATTAATGAATCTTGTAATTGTATCGTATCGTGCTGTATCGTGTCGTAATGTATACTCGATAAATCAATTTTGCTGAGCAAACTATCCATCTCCACTCTTTACACTAAATAATACATGTATTTCATATTTAGCAAACTTAAGTTTAACTGCATCAAATGACCAATCAAATCATCGATCAATAAACCACATTAATCACTAAATTTGTTTTTCTTTAATCACATATTTTCGGGAAATGTTTGTGCAACAATCCTTTACTTATCACAATGTCTGTTTTTGCATTAATAGCACATAGAAATTTACTTCATTTCAGAGCATATGGAATTCGAACTATCCCCAAATTTATATTAGTCTATAAAGATCCACCAAAACAAGATATAAAACTATAATTATTTCCTACGCGAAGTCGAGTTATATACAATTTTGCCTCGTCATATAGAGAAGTATGTCCGGATTATACTTCGGATAGGTCGTCATTCAAAATAAATAATCAGGTTAAAATATTCACATGTATATTCACATCGATTTATAGCTTACTCTTCTACATATTATAAATTAAATGTTTATAGGGTTTATCGTCCCACCAACAGTAGTTCAATTATGTGCAGACGGTGTCCACTTGAAGCAGATATAGTGCTGCCTTCACGGTATACAGCATGTCGTGAACACCTGGCATGATACCACACCCAGTCCTGACACCGGGCAAACTAGTCGTGGAACTACCCTTATATTTGATTGAGCGTTAGCAAGGGAGCTATATCATTACCATTTTAACGACTTTGGTAAGTTGCGGCTCGGGACCTCCCGTACCTGGAGCCGACGCTCTACCGATTACGCTACCAAGTCCGAATGCTTTGTTGTAAACAATATATCCACGTGAATATACATGCATATACAACCGAATACCTAAGATTGGGACCTACTATTATTTTGTTATAGCCGATGTTTTGAAATAACCGAATTGGAGATAACGAGTGTGAAGTATCTATGGTTTACAAATTGGACCCCCACCACCCAACTGTATTTGTATTTTGTGTTTAAAGACACACAGTCGCTTGATAGGTCACACGGCGCCGAATATAAATACAGTGTCAATAAGAAAACCATAAAATATAGACCACAAATTAAGACTGCAAATCATTCTATTAAATAGAGGCATGCATATAATTGTTCTTGCATTTTCACACTTGTATGCACAGCACACAACGAACTGAATCTTTGTTAAGTCAGCATTCGAGGGCTAGAATGTCCTTTTCATATGCAATATGTGTGTGTGTGGGGGGGGGGGGGGGTGTGTGTGTTTTACATCGCACTGACACAATTACTATTGGCGACGTCCAGCTAATTATTGGCAGAGGAATACCTCAAATGTACGTTTGGATAGGACCACCGGCGAACCGCAGGTTAGGTGAAAAATTCCTCACATAAAAGTACTCACCCCGACCTGGGCTTGAACCCAGGCGGTGAGGGGCTGAGGAATTTCAAGTCAGCGACTTTAACCACTCGGCCACGGGCGCCCTCCCCAATCCCCTAAGAAACAGACATTTTCTTATATAAAAATTCCACATCGAGATAGCATCAAACAACAGCATTGAACAATAAATGGAGGAAATAATTTTAATCATGATGCCTCTAGATGGCTTCTGCCTGGTTGTCAACCAAATAAATCACATCTCACCATAAAAACTCAAAATACCCATTTTTACCTTTTAACTTGTTATTTCACATAAATTAGTATAACTGTATTTATTTTATTATAACGAAGATTTAATCTGCTTGTGACGCTCAAAGCCTAAGTCCTCAACAGGGGTTCGTCTATATGGAAGATAGATAGAAAATAAGCTAAATATTTACATACAAAGATACTATTCCATAAAAAACTTGACTTTACTTAAAGAAAAACAAACTAGTGAGAAAAACAACCACAACAACCACAACCAATAAAAACAACAAAAGCAACCACAACAACCTCTAACCCGCAAAAACAACAACAAAAACAAAAACAGCAACAACATCACCAAAAATAAAACAAAAACAAAACAATCTTACCCATCGTTAAGTCTGCGGTCTTCCTATTGTATAACTAACTATCCGTGTAATGCCAACACAAAACTGAATTTTGATCTCCGGTTCAATTCCTTAAATGAATATGTACCTTCGAATAATGAAACTCAAATCTCGGTAACTAACTAATGTATAAGAATAAGCCTAACATAAATCCAAACATATCTGAGGCAAAGTCACATCGACTTTATTGAACGTCGTGATTATCGTTTCAAGACTCCCCTACAATAACTCGTTAAGATAATTTACCGGACTTTGGCGGAAATTGGCGATATGGATAAATCGGAACACCTTGTCTATTTTCCTTAAAGATGAAAATGGTTCGGACATAACCGAGTAGTTACGGAAATTTACGAATGTATTTTCGTGAGCGACTCTCACTTAGTAGAATTTGTGTGTAACAAAAACTGAGTTACACGTGTGTTAAATACACAGTACACGTTGCAGAACACGTTTTGTGACTTCATTATGTAGGCCCATTTAAATGATCGAAAATCTCGTGTTTCTTTTGTCTCCCAATGCAGGACTTATTCAAATGCAGGTCTTATTTAAATGCCCAAGAATGTGTTGACGGTAACTGCCCAAGGCTTGATAGAGCAAACAAGTACAGATACAAACACACACCATCTGCTAGTTAAACAAATAAATGTGTTTATTGTTGTTTTTTTTGTTGTGTTTAACCTCATACCAACAAACTTTTATTTAATTTACAAGGAGTTAGATCTTCTTACGTGCAGTTTACAATGTCGCCTTCACTATGATAATATGTCGTGAACACCTGATATTAATTATTATATCTTACCCAGTCCCATTCTAGAAGCGTAATACTGCTAATCGAACGATGCCCAACAAAACAAATACTTTTATGACACCAGACCGATAAATTGGAGACTATTCATTATAATTTCTGAACGTTAGCAGGGAAGCTTAACGCTATCATTTTTACGACGTAGGTATGTCGTGGTCAGGATTTGAACTTGATGCCTCCCACACACTGGGCCGACGTTTCTACATAATGCGCTACCAGGGCCAGTAAGTATATGAATTTGTTGTCTTGACACGTGCAAATTAACTTAGCAAAAATAAGTTGATATATTGATATACATGAATAAATGTATTTATGTATATCTTTAGCCCATTTGCATATGTGTAATTAATTATAGTCAATGTTTTGATACAAGTTTTATAATAATATTTATTGTTTAAACATCTAGTAATTTTTTAGTTAGTAACAGAACATGTCGAGTGTGGCTCATTACAGTTTAAAAACAACAACAATAAAAAAGGATTTCGTCGTTACTATAAATTGAAGTAGGGCTTGATCATCGTCTGCACCATTTTAAAACGCTTCGGATTTGGGCAAGAACTACTTTTTATCCCAAATAGTTTTGATTTTATTTTCCTTTGTACTGATGCATGTCGTAATATCGGACTTTTAAAACTCAATTTTAGTAATATCTTCTTCGAATATAATTAAAAGCTTAGTTTTGAAGCCATTGGCTGAACATGACGCTCATTCCATTGCAGTTTATTGTCAGGGAAGAGCGTTCAAACAGTTTGAAAAAGAATATATAGAACTCTTTGGAGATCTAATGCGGGAATACATAAAAGAGAGACACACAGCGGCCGCAATAGGTTAAGTGGTATTGCGTCGGCTTGCGGATCGGGTGGTCGCGGGTTCAAACCTCGGTGGGGTCAAACCAAAGACTTTAAAGTTGGTAGTAGTTGCTCCCTCCTAACACTCGGGACTAAGGGGACAGCATTACGCCTGACTCATCAGTGTCCGTATTATGGACCGGCCGGGTTCAGTCCCTGGGCACCTCATAAGTGCCCATGTGCTATAATAATAATAATAGAAATGTCGCTGTACGATATCAGCAAAAATGTCGGCTAACTCCATAAGAGAGACAACCATGATAGATATAATCTTGTTTCAGTATGTGGGTTTTCTCCCTTGGTAACTTGAACGCTTGCACTGTCCAATAACTTCGTGTAAGAAGTTGGATCCATTGATCTACATTGTGGAGGTTCATTGAGCTATTTGTAACCATTTGAGACCTTACCGATACCCAGACATCCCCATCCACTGCAAACGTTTCTTAACAAGATGATTTGATCGGACTGACTGCTCAAAGGTGTTGAATAAATTATTCTTAAATAATTTACTCCAAAACCTGTTTTATAGCCAATATACACATAAATTTGAGGATGATGGGACAGTTCCAGTTTAAATAAGTTTACATTATAGCGATACAGTTATTTGAGCTGTGATTTAAAAGTACTGTTATTTTATCAAATACTGAATTGCATTCGTAGAGTACAAACGGTATGCATGTAAAATTATGATTTTTTAAAATCGATTTACACTCTTCAATTCCAGCATGAATTTGAATTGTTTGAACATTACAGAAACATCAGTCTTACTCAACATTGTTTTTTTAGGCTTCCACTATGTTAAGATGTTCAATATATTTGCCTAAAAGGGCCGCTTGGATTTCGAAATACTCCAAAACGGACAGTTAATAAGTTTTTTTGTGGTTTATCATTGAAAAATCAAACTTTATAAATAATTAAAACCATTCTTTATTTTTTACTTTATTAATGAGTAGATTATATGCAAATTTGTAAGACGATAAATTGACGATAGTTATTCATATGTAAGTTACAACGGCGTGTCACAAATAATACATGGCATAGTCTTATATTGTACTGTAAGCGGGCTTTTTTGTTTTGTTACATCGCACCGACACAGGTATGGTCGAAATAGCGACGTTATGTATTGGTGGAGGAAAGACCCCCCCCCACCCCACCCCACCCCCTGACTTATGCCTGGGTAGAACCACCAGCGCACCGCAGGTTAGCAGGAAAGCGCGCTTTTAACATCATGCACGAGGTCATTTGCTTGTGTCAGTAACATATTCCTGCTTAGTTTACTGCAGATAAAACTGTCAAAATAACCAACAATTACCTTATTCTGGCAAAATGAAATCAACACAGTATGAAATTATTTACATTTATTGCGTATAATGTATTCCGATGGCAGAAATATAATTGATGTTTACAATATCATATCTTTAACAAAATGGTTCTGACATATAATATCTATCTTACAAATTAAACTGTCGAAGCACTGTGAACACTTTGTATGGTGCTTTTGTGTTCTTAAACGCGATATTTGCCGATAAAACTACATATTTAACTACTAAATAGACGAATATTTGAAATGCAATTTAATATTCCTAATAAAAAACAAACTTATGTTTATACACTTTAAATAATTATGTCTTCATGTTATGTAACATTATTCGTAACCACTCGACTATTTCCGGAATCGCAGCGATTTTCGGAAATTTCCCGCGAAGTTTGACATAATACAATTGGTATGAGATATAAGGATTTTAAAGGGTACAAAGGACACGAGAACATTTTTCTTACAATTTGCCGTTGTTCAAATAACAAGTAATAATTGCATCAGTCAAAAGACAACTCTTTAAATAGCTTACGATACACAATGTGCCAACATTTCTCATAAATAACATCCCAGATCTGGAGTAAATATACATGAAGCTTCTATGTCAAAAGTCTGTATGTATTTTTAACAACAAGCACTCACAGAAGCCGTCGAAAACTATTACTCTGACAAACTAGATCGAATAAGGTCCACAATTGTTTCTATAATAGCCTTCTCAGAATACACACTGAACTTGAAACCTGGGCGCCCGTGGTGTAGTGGTAGAGTCGCCGATTTGTAACTCCTCTGCCGCTTAGCCTCTCGGCGAATGGGTTCGAGTCCCGTTCCGGGCGAAGGACTTAATGTGGAAAGGTCTTCCTGCTGACTTGCGGTGCGCCGGTGGTTCTATCCGGACATGTGTCAGGGGTGTTCCTCTACCAAACAGCTGGACGTCACATTAATGATCATAAATGGTCGCAGCAATGTGAACTTAAACTAACATTTTGGATTGTGCAAATTGCCCCATTGTCTGATCCCTCTGGATGAAAATACCTTCTAGCTATTAATTGATAAATAACAATGTTTTTAACGTTAGACCAAGAATAAAAATATTAAAATCAGCTTAAATCTTATAAAGTTATAATTATATACTAAATCATCGGTTTTATATAAATAATGGATGTATACCTCACTATGGCAGTGTTTGTCATACCATATGTGCATACCTCTACGAATCTGTTATAAAAGATAAAATATTATACAATTGTTACCAATTCGTATGCAAAAGGGGCGGACTTGGACGCCCCCCTCTTCCACACACACACCACTGAACACACACACACACACACACACACATACACACAAGCACGCACGCACGCACGCGCGCACACACACACTAAAATTCTCGGACCACACATAACGATATGCATGTTGAATAAATTCCATTTAAAAAAAACTCGTAAAATATACCTCCAAGAAGCAAGTATCTATACAGGTAATTAATTCATCTTCTTTCAGTATTTGGAAGTTTGAGGCGAGGGTAATTTTATATTTCTATAAATATACTTTAAAGTTAAGGTTTTAAATGCAAAATTTAAACAGTGCGATCGTTTAAAGACATTGACTCTGCATAACCAACAATTAAAAAAAGCTCCCATCTAAGATAAACCTCTATAGCAGTATTTTACATAACTTACACGCCTTATCTACAATAACATCAACTGTTTATGGCAATCACAAAATGTATATATCGACAACTTAGGTTTTTAGAGCCTTTGTCGTCTGCAAATAGGCACCGATTGCCAGCACCGTGCATGGCAGCCTTACAATCAGCTCTTTACACCCGGTACAGTCGATTCAGCGTCTCTAGAATATATACATGTACTTTTTACTTTGAAAATATACCTTCTAAACTGATTATTGGTCCGTTTATTGATTTACATAAGTTAAGTTTAGCAAACTTTTTGTAAAGAGCGAATTACTTTTCAGTAACTCGAAGAATAATTTTTCGCTCTAATGTTTCGTTATTCTGAAACTTTTTAAAATATTTTTATTTGAATATTTCTGTTCTCCAATGCGTTCTCACTCGACTATTTCTTTCATTCTAACGTCTTTATTAGGAAAAGATATTTACTCTGAAAAATTTCCTATAGTTCGAATAGTTCTCTTCAGTCGAATATTTTATAACTCGAATATTTCTATTAGTTCGAATGATTCCTTTTATCCGAATATTTTATATTTCACAAGTTTCTTTTATCTCGATTTCTTTTCGTTTTATTTGAATAATTAATAATTCAAAGTTTTCCTTAGCCCGATTTTTTTCTTTAAATCTGAACTGTATATTCTTCGTATTTAACTAGCATTTAGGATAATTCTAAATACGTCTTGCATATCACAATAAAATGTGACCTGTACTCTCGTTAACTATTTGTCCATTTTCATCCATTATTTCTTCTCTTTGTCCAGTTCTTCCATCGACTCCTTGAAGATATTCGCGATGACGGCTAAAACCTTCTCCCATGCTTCAAGCAGCTCTTTACTGTTATCGCTATTTTCCGACAACATGGTCACAAACTCTTTAAAGGCAGTCTGAAAAAGAGGATACTATCATATAAATGTACTGACATGCCAAAAATGTCCGATTTATTTATTTTTAAGACTGGGTAGCTGGTGCTTGTGCGGTTAGGATCGCCGACATAATTCTCATTATCAGGGTCTGTGATTATACAATTTTGAGTTGGAATCATTCCCAAGCACCACAATCATGTCGTGTCTACTGAGTGATTTTAAATGTCGAGATGAATGTCGTGCCGAATAGTGTGCCAGCACTGCATTCAAACGTAGAGATTTTGACGGTCGTTCTGAATATTGTGCTAGCACGACATTCCATCTAAGTCATTTAAAATGTAGAGCCAAATGTAGTGCAAAATGTTTGTAAAGCATGTATACAAAGACTGCGGCGACTGTTGTGCCAGTTAGACATTCACACTTTGTCTCTTTGAATTTCGTGATTAAAGTCGTGCCAAAATGGTGTGACAGCACGTCATTCTAACTGAGATATTTTGAATGTCGAGCTAAATGTCGTGCCGCAAATCGTACAAGCACGACATTCAAACTTTTTTGTCAAACTGAATATCTCTCCGAATGTTGTGCCAGCACGACATTCAGACATATTCATTTTGAATGTCGTTTCAATGTCGATCGGCGAAGGTTGTTCTAACTTAACAAAAATATAGTTAATGTATTTAAATAAAACAACAACAACTAGTACCTCAAAATAGTTGGCAGCTATGCCTCTTCGCCAGTGGTTGGCTGCCAGATTTTGTGCAACAATTTCCAGCAGTTCCATATCTTCCAGGTTCTCGAACATGGAACCCAGGCCGTGGCCAAAGTTGATCAGATGCGCTCGCAACTTCTTGGACACCCGAATTTTCTCCATGTCATCCTCGCCATCGAAAGAGTGGAAAAAAGCCTTCACACCTGGATATTTGACGAATAGTCTGGAAATGGAGAAAAACCAAACATGATGTGACACTACTGAAAATGGTTCATACAAATCTTTTGTTCTGTTCACGTGCGATTTATCGATGTTTTTTTCTTTATCTTTCTTAGTTCGGCGCCTCTTTTAGCCATGCTTTTGCCCAAACCATATTTCCAAATCCCTCACAGTACAACCTTTTTAACCGCATCCAGTTCGCCTCAATTGTATTAATGCGCCAGTGGCAGCGTGATGTTCTTCTACCTTCACGGGATTGCGAGAGCCTAACATTAAACTAACATGCACTGGCCAACATAGCCCAAGAATGTGTTATGTCCTTGTCAGATGTGTCATAAAGTTTCCTAAAATGAAGTCTCAGCGAATCACGATCATAAGGGTCGGTGTTTTTTTTTCTTCTCTTTTTTTCTTTGTTTTTTTGGCGCCTTAATAAAGCCTGTTAAGGGCTGAGGTTATAAGTCCCAAAAGTAGTTCTTCAATTAAATCACTATTTTATGCGAAATAATTTTATAATTATCATTTACAAATGTAATATTTAAATAAACGAAAAGTACTTTAACACATTTAATGCAAACTTTTCGTGCATTTTGACACAAATGTACACAACGAGGGCAGTTGTGATCAAACTAATACATTGTTCGTCATCAGAAATTAGCTTGTAAAGACAAAATAGCTCATCTCTTTTCACACAGTCTTCATTAATGTTTTTATAATACCTGCTTTAAATCATGGACGACTTAGAAGTTTGGTCGTGCTTCTTAGAACAACCATGAACAGGGTGTAACGCAGGCCGGCGCTCTACAGCGTTCACCCATCCCTACACCAAACACAGTAACAGTTACTTAACCGCGCAACTTTGGAAGACGCTTAAAACCGCGTCGCTATAGAGTTAACCCAGCAGCGAGGTTGGTTTGAAGGGCTTATATGTCTACCACTTTCACTGTTACAAAAGTCTACAAGAAAAGCCGTTGATGCGAAGCATCAAAGGCGACGCAAAAAGTGGAACAGTTTAACAGACATATTTGAAAAGTAATGGTTTTTATTTGAAAGGTTTTGTATACTAAAAATTTCGAGAAAAAGTATGTATAACGTATATTAATGAGACCATGGATTGGTTTAAAACAAAATTAAAAGCAAAACTCGACATCATTTCATAGTTTTTCCAAGATGTTACATATGTAGAAAAAACTTTCAAAATTATTATATTAACTATAAAACTAAAGTGTACAAGCAGAATTGCACATTTGCAGATGCCTCACATTACATAAATAATTATTGTTCCGATAAAATTTTTCTGTTCATAGTATTTTTTTCTTTCTCAGTATCTTATTGTTTATTTTCAAAGTTGTCTTGAAAATTACACACAAAAATAAATGTAAATATAAAAATAAATGAATAAAATAAAATGCCGTTTACCGAATTAGGACCCGAATTTTCTCGGGTAAAAAAGTCCGCAAAACAAACTTTCCCCATGTGCAAATTTCAGTGAGTATTCGACATCAGAGCGGATTAGCTCGATGACGATATGAAGTGATCTCAAAGGTATGTGGTCAAGTGGTTTTCTTAGTTTAAAAATAGCTAACTCTGCAGCATGGCGTTGAAATGACTTGTGTGGATTAATGCTTCACTGTTCACACTCATCCGGGGCAACAACGAACAGCATTTTGTAAGAACTTGTCAATTAACAATGACTTATTTGGTTATTTGAGAAAAAATGTTTGATTTAAACTGTCGAATATTACCTTAAACAAATGTAGGCCTATACATACATGTATATTTCTACCATGGCACCAAGTTAATATTCAGCAAAAGTAATGCAAACATATATACCGACAGTCGTTCTACGCGATCAACGCAATGATTTTTTTAAACAAGATAAATAAACTGATAAATATACTGGTACCCAAGGCCTTATTCATACATGTAACTTGTCTTTAAAGGTACATGTTTATTTGATAGACATTTATTTGTTACCCTCAACTCCTTTTTAAAAGTGATTTGTTCTAATGATTCTTGGCTAATGTTGCAATTTGTATCTTAAAATATTTTAGTAATATGAACATATCCCTAGCATTCAATGAATTTAGTATATTTCGATATTTGATACACAAAAGCCAGCGTTTTCACCTATAAATGACGCGATTCGTATTTATTTAATTTAAAACTTTCAGAAGCAAAATGCACATGAGTGAGTTGTGAAATTCACAATAGGAAAATGAACATATCCTTTCAGTGTCGTGTAACCTATATATTTGACATACGTTGCATACCGTGGTTGCCAATGACGGTTTTAGAAATGCATTAATCTAAAGCTACCTGGCACAGACACTCTACTTTACCTTTTTTTTCAAATGTTTGCACAACAAAGCTTGACTGGTTTACACTACAATAACATATGTGTGAAAACAGTGGTTTCTTATTTATTGGCACACACCACAAATGTAGGGCGTCTTGAGACTTTGTCTTTAGGTTCTGAGAACCAAAAACGTTGTTACGATTTTCAATATAATTTTGACCAGTAGCCAGAAACTCCACCTGCCTAGTACAAGTTCAAAATGTGCCTAAACGAATACACATCGCGTATTTATGTTAATAATGAATGAAAAATGATTAAACCGATAGCATTCCTTCAGCTATTAGTATAAAGCTCAGATTGTTGTCAACGCGTCAAGTGCATTCTCAAAACGTCGTTTTTGTTCCTTAAATGTAAGCTTGTTATCATCACGCATTACTGAAATAACTTGCGTATAAACTTCGCGTTTATTTTCCATACCATATCCACACCGGAGGACAGATTAAGGTCATGTAAAATAAATATGTAAATAATTATATTTACATATTCATATGTGGAGGTCTTCCAGATGACCTGCCGCACGCCGTTGTTTCTACCCGTGTCTGTGCTCTTTTCCATACCTTATCTACACCGGAGGGCAGCCTGAGGACCTTTAACATGAATATGTAAATATAATTATATTTACATATTCATGTGGGGAGGTCTTCCAGCTAACCTGCGGTACGCCGTTGTTTCTACCCACGTGTTTGTGCTCTTACTCCACTAATTATTAGCTGGACATCGCCAGTATGACCATAATTGTGTAGGTGCTGGGTAACCAAAAGCAAACAACCATCCATATTAAAAGAAATAAAAAAATAGATAAATAGAATCTGTATTCGATCAGTTGCTAAACAGTTGTACAAAAAGAAACACACCTTATGAAATATTCCGCTCCTACTTTCAGCCAGTCTGGTTTGATAGCCAGCCAACTCTCCCGCACGAGGGCTACGTCCGCTGAATTTAGTTGGTCGCCTGGCATGGTGTATAGGTCTGTCTGTTCCTCTCCCTTCCTCGAAACTGAAACAGAATGAGATCCCTGCTAAGCTATCCGCATTGTGCATTGTGCAATACATCGACGTATGTAGACAATTATACTCTGGACAGTGCAAGTACGACTTTAATTGCACGTAGCATTTTTTGAGACTCGAGTACACGTGGTTTATTAGGGGCGATTCTGTTTGAACTTTTCAACGGACACGCTGTTACAATTAATCATTGTAAAATATTGCGTAATAGGTCAATGTTTACATCATAACATGCGGGCAGATCTGGCCTCATCTGTTTTATTAGCAACCCCTTATAAAGGTCCCATTGACCTGAACGTAGTTGACATTAAAGCGATATGGACATATAATTGGTGAAGACTGATTTTTCTTTGTTTCTGCACAGAAAAGTGAACTTTCTTTTAACCACATATAATATCTTATAACATTTATATGGCTCATTACTTATATGGTAATATGCGCAAATACAATACCATAATGTACTTTAATAATCCTTATTATTCTAAATTCTAAATTAAAACATCACTTCTTTATTTTTATTAGATCACTATCCAAACCTTGTTTCAATTCTAATACATATTATTTTATAGATTTTTATATTATTACTTACGATTGTACGTTTTTACATGTTGACAAAATATATAAATCAGTTGTGAAGCTGTTTTTCTTGTTTAATAATGCCCAACGATCCACATAATTGATGTAACAACTCAACAAATACGATAAATAAATAATTCGAGTAGACAATACAATATTACAAAAGGTTACCCGAAAGATCGTATTATGGTAGGTCACATATCATCAGTTCGTCGAAACGTCCGTCTGTTCGTCAGTTAGCAGTTATTCATGTGTAGTTTGTTTAGTAATGATTAGATAACCCTGATTGAACTATTCGTTCTAGAATTATTGCCCTCTGCATATTAATTATACCAAAGCAAGCAATTTCTTCGTTGCCCTTTAGAGCGCATTATGCTCCCAGTCAGTCATCGCCATCGCCAATCCTTCTCCTCCTCCTCCTCACAATCACCACCACCACCATTCCCATCATCATCATCATCATCATCATCATCATCATCATCATCATCATCATCATCATCATCATCATCATTTCGTTTGATGACATATAACTTAGTATATAAATGAGTGAATAGTGGTGAATAATGATTTAAGGGCTGACATGTTTTCCATTGTTTTTATTTTTTTACATTCATTTACTTAAAATATTACTTGCGCATTTCCGTGACATTATTTTAATTTTCATTAAAGTCATTCCGCTGTAAAAAAAGTCACCCTTAAAGTAGAAATATTTTGAGTTCATTTTCGTATTTTTGACCATAGAATCCTTTCTTATGCTTAAAATGATAAATATAGTTGATATGGTAGCATTCTTACAGATCGGCTTGCGGATCGGGAGGTCGTGGGTTCGAACCCCGGTCGGTCAAACCAAATACTTTAAAGTTGGTAGTAGTGGCTTCCCTCCTAACGCTCGGAGCTAAGGGGACAGCATTACGCCTGACTCGTCGGTGTCAGTATAATGGACCGGCCGGGTTCAGTCCCTGGGCACCTCATAAGTGCCCCTGTGCTATAATGATAGAAATGTCGCTGCGCAGTATCGACAAAAATGCCGGCTAATCCCAATCCCAATCCCATTCTTACAGAATTTTCAATGAACATTGACATATTTCTAGCAATAGTTAAAGATGGTTTTATGTCCTATTCTCTTCCATGGTTAAATGGCAAATAATCTAAACAACATGTTTGAAGATGAAACACTCATTGAAATTATACTTTTTATCATTTGTTAAGCACACGAACCTTTAATTGCGTCATATCATGTTACGTAATTGATTGAACGGGTTCAACACTTCCGTTTTTTTTCGTGGAGAAAGAAGGCGTGAGTACACTTTTCAATGCGATCTAGATGTTTTTGGTAAAATGAACTCTTTTTGGCCCTTTACCTGCTTATTACGTTTATACCACACACTAATTCCAATGTTTTTAACTCTAATAAAAAGAACTTAATGATTTTGCACATTAAAAGAGTCTAGGTTAAAAAATGTACAGACCCCTGCGGAAGTTGGCCGATCTGGATCTGTACGATTTGTCTCGACCTGATAAATAAACATATCAGGTTGAGAGATAAATAATCGTCTTTTGGATGGCACGTCTTGTAATTCAATTCTCCATAACTGTTTGTTTAGGTTCTTTGAAGGGGGGCCGTCTGTATAAAATCATTATCCACGTCAGTGTCATCGCAAGTACTTAATGCATTTATATATTTTGTAAAAAACTGAAACGACTGCAACCGTAACAAAAACAAGATATTTAACTCCAAAGTTTATGACATGCAGTTGAAATATGATAGTCGATATTAATCATTTTGGAAAAGTGTTCTGACGTCCTGTTTTTTGACTACATTTTAAAATTCATCTCCAAATTCGGACTGAAAATCAAAGAAAAAATTCATTACCATTTACAGCTGTTCAATGCCTTTTTTTATTTTTATCAGGTTTACTCTTTCATTCCTAGCACATATATATGATTTTAAAACTTAACCTTTTTTTATTTTCTTTAAAACAGTATAAAGTATTTCTAATACATGTATTTTTCATCATTTGATAGTGAATCTATGGTCAAACCAGTCAACAACAACAAAAAAACAGCAACAAAAAAACAACAACAAACAAACTCTAAGTAGTGCAGATTCTACTAAAGATAAGACTAATAATTGTGATTGCTCCAAAAAGGCGTAAAATGGCATGTGGATGAGTGAAAGGGTTAACGTAATTGTGTTATGTCAATTACTGTTCAACAATTATGTGCTTAAAAACTTGATAGCAACTGGCTGACTTTGAACATTTGTTAAGTAAGCGTAAAGCCAAACAAACATTGGCATGCATACTGTTTTACATTATTATCAACAGTTTAAAATGATATGTTGCTGTAAAATAATACTGAAAAACTAATTCCTCGATAAAATCCAGAAAACGTAAATATAAAAATGGAAGAAAATGGCAAAAAAGTAATAAACACTACATAAAAATGCTTAGCTATTGTAGGATTTGATTCCGGGACTTCCCGTATCGTATGGATCTGTGCTTTACAATTTATTTTATTTTCGGCTCCAGGTACGGACGCCCCGGTTTCGATCCCGGGCCGCATCATACCAAAGTCGTTAAAATGGTGGTGGTATAGCTCCCTTGCTACCGCTCAAGCACATATAAAGGTAGTTCCACGACTGGATGGCCCGGTGTCATGATAATGTGACTGGGTATGATATCATGCCCGGTGTTCACAGCATGCTATACACAGTGAAGGCAGAACTGTATCTGCTTCAAGTGGACACCGTCTCCAGATAACTGAAATACTGATAAACTGATAAACCAACTAAACAAATAAACATATTTAATGCCAAATCAGTTCACACTTGCAATAACCAGTGCTTCTCCTATGCACAAATATAAATTTGTATTTTAAGCGTATTAATTAAAAAAGCATACCGTTCTAATTAATTTACCAAAAAAACGCACACGATCACGCACGTGGGCAAACACACATACACGCACATCCACATACGCCAAACGCACCCACGTGCACGCACACACGCTTTAATAATTTTGTTTTATAGTAATATCACGCACGTCTTTCATTTACTGAACTGTTAGATTTTGTGTCGTCTTTGATCATGCGATGCCTCGTTATCTTGCTGATTTATAAAATGTTTGTTTGATTTATAAATGGCACTTTCATTGTTCATAGTCAATAGTCTGTACTTCATAATCGGTGTTCCAAGCCAATGGTTCCCTTTCGATGCTCAGAGTCAGTAGTCTGTACTTCAGTGTCAGTGTTCAGAGTGAATGGTCTGTGATACATTGTCAGTGTTCAGAGTGAATGGTCTGTGATACATTGTCAGTGTTCAGAGTGAATGGTCTGTGATACATTGTCAGTGTTCAGAGTGAATGGTCTGTGACACACTGTCAGTGTTCAGAGTGAATGGTCTGTGATACTTTGTCAGTGTTCAGAGTGAATGGTCTGTGATACACTGTCAGCGTTCAGAGTGAATGGTCTATGATACACTGTCAGTGTTCAGAGTGAATGGTCTGTGATACACTGTCAGTGTTCAGAGTTAATGGTCTATGATACATTGTCAGTGTTCAGAGTGAATGGTCTATGATACACTGTCAGTGTTCAGAGTTAATGGTCTATGATACACTGTTAGTGTTCAGAGTGAATTGTCTGTGATACACTGTCAGTGTTCAGAGTGAATGGTCTGTGATACATTGTCAGTGTTCAGAGTGAATGGTCTGTGATACATTGTCAGTGTTCAGAGTGAATGGTCTGTGATACATTGTCAGTGTTCAGAGTGAATGGTCTGTGATACACTGTCAGTGTTCAGAGTGAATGGTCTGTGATACATTGTCAGTGTTCAGAGTGAATGGTCTGTGATACACTGTTAGTGTTCAGAGTGAATTGACTGTGATACACTGTTAGTGTTCAGAGTGAATGGTCTGTGATACACTGTCAGTGTTCAGAGTGAATGGTCTATGATACACTGTCAGTGTTCAGCGTGAATGGTCTGTGATACACTGTCAGTGTTCAGAGTGAATGGTCTGTGACACACTGTCAGTGTTCAGAGTTAATTGTCTGTGATACACAGTCAGTGTTCAGAGTGAATGGTCTGTGATACACTGTCAGTGTTCAGAGTTAATGGTCTGTGATACACTGTCAGTGTTCAGAGTGAATTGTCTGTGATACATTGTCAGTGTTCAGAGTGAATTGTCTGTGATACACTGTTAGTGTTCAGAGTGAATTGTCTGTGATACACTGTCAGTGTTCAGAGTTAATCGTCTGTGATACACTGTCAGTGTTCAGAGTGAATGGTCTGTGACACACTGTCAGTGTTCAGAGTTAATAGTCTGTGATACACTGTCAGTGTTCAGAGTGAATGGTCTGTAACACACTGCCAGTGTTCAGAGTTAATGGTCTGTGATACACTGTCAGTGTTCAGAGTGAATTGTCTGTGATACACTGTCAGCGTTCAGAGTGAATGGTCTATGATACACTGTCAGTGTTCAGAGCAAATGGTCTGTGGCACACTGTTAGTGTTCAGAGTTAATGGTCTGTGATACACTGTCAGTGTTCAGAGTGAATGTTCTGTGATACACTGTCAGTGTTCAGAGTGAATGGTCTGTGATACACTGTCAGCGTTCAGAGTGAATGGTCTATGATACACTGTCAGTGTTCAGAGCAAATGGTCTGTGGCACACTGTCAGTGTTCAGAGTGAATGGTCTGTGATACACTGTCAGTGTTCAGAGTCAATGGTCTGTGATACACTGTCAGTGTTCAGAGTGAATTGTCTGTGATACATTGTCAGTGTTCAGAGTTAATGGTCTATGATACACTGTCAGTGTTCAGAGTGAGAATGGTCTGTGATACACTGTCAATGTTCAGAGTGAGAATGGTCTGTGATACACTGTCAGTGTTCAGAGTGAATTGTCTGTGATACACTGTCAGTGTTCAGAGCAAATGATCTGTGATACACTGTCAGTGTTCAGAGTGAATTGTCTGTGATACACTGTCAGTGTTCAGAGCAAATGATCTGTGATACACTGTTAGTGTTCAGAGTGAATTGTCTGTGATACACTGTCAGTGTTCAGAGCAAATGATCTGTGATACACTGTCAGTGTTCAGAGTGAATTGTCTGTGATACACTGTCAGTGTTCAGAGCAAATGATCTGTGATACATTGTCAGTGTTCAGAGTGAGAATGGTCTGTGATACATTGTCAGTGTTCAGAGTCAATGGTCTGTGACACACTGTCAGTGTTCAGCGTGAATTGTCTGTGATACACTGTCAGTGTTCAGAGTGAATGGTCTGTGATACACTGTCAGTGTTCAGAGTGAATGGTCTGTGATACATTGTCAGTGTTCAGAGTGAATGGTCTGTGATACATTGTCAGTGTTCAGAGTGAATGGTCTGTGATACACTGTCAGTGTTCAGAGTGAATGGTCTGTGATACATTGTCAGTGTTCAGAGTGAATGGTCTGTGATACATTGTCAGTGTTCAGAGTGAATGGTCTGTGATACACTGTCAGTGTTCAGAGTGAATGGTCTGTGATACATTGTCAGTGTTCAGAGTCAATGGTCTGTGATACATTGTCAGTGTTCAGAGTCAATGGTCTGTGATACATTGTCAGTGTTCAGAGTGAATGGTCTGTGATACACTGTCAGTGTTCAGGGTTAATGGTCTGTGATACATTGTCAGTGTTCAGAGTGAATGATCTGTGATACACTGTCAGTGTTCAGAGTGAATTGTCTGTGATACACTGTCAGTGTTCAGAGTGAATTGTCTGTGATGCACTGTCAGTGTTCAGAGTGAATTGTCTGTGATACACTGTCATTGTTCAGAGTGAATGGTCTATGATACACTGTTAGTGTTCAGAGTGATAATTGTCTGTGATACACTGTCAGTGTTCAGAGTGAATGGTCTGTGATACATTGTCAGTGTTCAGAGTGAATGGTCTGTGATACACTGTCAGTGTTCAGAGTTAATGGTCTGTGATACATTGTCAGTGTTCAGAGTGAATGGTCTGTGATACACTGTCAGTGTTCAGAGTGAATTGTCTGTGATACAGTGTCAGTGTTCAGAGTGAATTGTCTGTGATACACTGTCAGTGTTCAGAGTGAATTGTCTGTGATGCACTGTCAGTGTTCAGAGCAAATGGTCTGTGATACACTGTCATTGTTCAGAGTGAATGGTCTATGATACACTGTCAGTGTTCAGAGTGAATGGCCTATGATACACTGTCAGTGTTCAGAGTGAATTGTCTGTGATACACTGTCAATGTTCAGAGTAAATGGTCTATGATACACTGTCAGTGTTCAGAGCAAATGGTCTGTCTGTGCTTCACTGTTTATGTTCAGAGGAAATGGTATGTGCTTCATTTTCAGTGCTCCTGGTCTATGGTCCTTGTTTACCTCTCAGTGCTTCTAGTCCATGGTCCTTGTTTACCTCTCAGTGCTTCTAGTCCATGGTCCTTGTTTACCTTTCAGTGCACCTAGTCCATGGTCCTTGTTTACCTTTCAGTGCTCCTAGTCCATGGTCCTTGTTTACCTTTCAGTGCGCAGAGTCAATGGTCCTTATTTACCTTTCAGTGCTCAGAATTATTGGTCTTTGTTGACCTCTTAGTGCTCTGAGTCCATGGCCTTTCTTTATATAACCGTGCTACGGGTCTATGGTCCGTGTTGATCGTTTATTGCTCGGGATCGTTCAGTGCTCAGGGTCTATGGTCCTTGTTTACCTTTCAGTGCTCAGAGGCCATGGTCTTTATTTACCTTTCAGTGATCAGAGTATATGGTCCTTGTTTGCCTGTCAGTGCTCAGGGTCCATGGCCTTTATTTACCTTTCAGTGCTCAGAGTCCATGGTCTTTCTTTACCTTTCAGTGCTCAGAGTCCATGGTCCTTGGTTACTTTCAGTGCTCAGAGGCCATGATCCTTGTTTACCTTTCAGTGCTCAGAGGCCATGGTCCTTGTTTACCTTTCAGTGCTCAGAGGCCATGGTCCTTGTTTACCTTTCAGTGCTCAGAGTCCATGGTCTTTCTTTACCTTTCAGTGCTCAGGGTCTATGGTCCTTGTTTACCTTTCAGTGCTCAGAGGCCATGGTCCTTGTTTACCTTTCAGTGCTCAGAGGCAATGGTCCTTGTTTACCTTTCAGTGCTCAGAGTATATGGTCCTTGTTTGCCTGTCATTGCTCAGGGTTCATGGCCCTTGTTTACCTTTCAGTGGTCAGAGTCCATGGACCTTGTTTACCTTTCAGTGGTCAGAGTCCATGGTCCTTGTTTATCTTTCAGTGCTCAGAGTATATGGCCCTTGTTTGCCTGACAGTGCTCAGGGTCCATGGCCCTTGTTTACCGTTCATTGCTCGGAGTCGATTGACCTTGTTTATTTTTCTGTGCTCAGAGTCACGGTCCTTGATTACCTTTCAGTGCTAAGGGTCCAAATTTTTGTTTACTTTTCCGTGCTACGTGTCCATGGTCCTTGTTAACCTGTCAGTATAAAGAGTCAATGGTCCTTGTTTATCTCTCTGTGCTAAGGGTCTATGGTCCTTGTTTATCGTTCATTGCTCGGAGTCAATGCTTTTAGTTTACCTTTCAGTGCTCAGCGTCCGTTGGTCCATGTTTACATTTCATTGCTCCGGGTCCATGATTCTTGTTTATCTTTCAGTGCTCAGGGTCTATGGTACTTGTTTACATTTTTGTGCTCGGAGTCCATGGTCTTTGTTTACCTTTCCGTGCTACGCGTCTATGGTCCTTGTTTACCTTTCAGTTTTCAGAGTAAATGGTCCTTTTTAAACTTTCAGTGCTCAGATTGCACAGACCCTGTTACGTTTAGTGCTTTGAGTCAGTGGTTCCTCTTTATCTTTCAGTACTCAGAGTTCATGATCCTTGTTTACCTTTCTCTGCACAGAGTACATAGTCCTTGTTCACCTTTCATTGCTCAGGGCCATGGTACTTGTTTACCTTTCTATGCTCAGACACCATATGGTCCTTTTGACATTTCATTGCTCAGAGTTGATTGTCCTTGTTAACCTTTTTTTCAGAGTCCAAGGTACTTGTTTATCTTTAAGTGAGCAGACTCCCTGGTCCTTGCAAACCTTTCAGTGCTCCGCATCCATGGTCATTGTTTACCTTTCAGTGACCAGATTCCCTGGTCCTTGGTTACCTTTCAGTGACAGAACTCCCCAGTCCTTGTAATTATTTCAGCGCTTCGGCTGCATGGTCCTTGTTTACCTTTCATTGCTCAGGGTCTATGGTTCTTGTTTACTTTTCTATGCTCAGAGTCCATGGTCATTGATTACCTGTCAGTGCTAAGGGTCCATGGTCCTTGTTTACTTTTCTGTGCTGAGAGAACATGGTCCTTGTTTACCTTTCAGTGCTCAGAGTCAATGGTCCTTGTTAACCGTTTATTGCTCGTTGTCCATGGTCCATGTTTACCTTTCATTGCTCATGGTCCCTAGTCCTTGTTTACCTCTAAGTGCTCGGAGTCCATGGCCTTCGTTTACTTTTCCGTGCTACGAGTCCATGTTCCTTGTTTATTTTTCAGTGCTTACAGTACTTGGTCCTTGTTTACCTTTCATTCAGTGTCCATGGTCCTTGTTTACCTTTCAGTGCTCAGTGTCTATGGTGCTTGTTTACTATTCTATGCTCAGAGTCCATGGTCCTTGTTTACCTTTCAGTGCTCAGTGTCTATGGTGCTTGTTTATTATTCTATGCGCAGAGTCCATGGTCCTTGTTTACCTTTCAGTGCTCAGTGTCTATGGTGCTTGTTTACTATTCTATACTCAGAGTCCATGGTCCTTGTTTACCTTTCAGTGCTCAGTGTCTATGGTGCTTGTTTACTATTCTATGCTCAGAGTCCATGGTCCTTGTTTACCTTGCAGTGCTCAGTGTCTATGGTGCTTGTTTACTATTCTATGCTCAGAGTCCATGGTCCTTGATTATCCATTATTGCTAAGGGGTCATGGTCCTTTCTGTGCTCAGAGAACATGGTCCTGGTCCTTGTTTACCTTTCAGTGCTCAAGGTCTATGGTCCTTGTTAACCGTGTATTGCTAGGTGTCCTTGGTTCTTTTTTCTTTTCTATGCTCAGAGTACATAGTCCATGTTTACCCTTAAGTGATCAAATTTCATGGTCCTTGTTGACGTTTCCGTGCTTAGAGTCCATGATGTCCTTCTTGATCTAACAGCGCCTAGAGTCAATAGTCCTTGTTTACTTTTCAGTACTAACAGTCCATGGTCCTTGTGTACGTTCAATGACCAAAGTTCATGCTTTTAGTTTACCTTTCAGTGCTCACAGTCCACGGTCCTTGTTAACCTGTCAGTGCTTTGGCTCCATGGTCCTTGTTTACCTTTCTATGAACAGAGTACATGGTCCATGTTTACCATTCAGTGCTCAGAGTCCATGTTGTCCTTCTTGACCATTCAGTGCTCAGGGCCCATGGTCCTTGTTTACCATTTAGTGCTGGGAGTCCATGGTCTTTGTTTACCTTTCAGTGCTAAGGATTGCGTCACACAAACAGACAATACCGCAAACAAACAACAATTATAAAGTATGTCAAGCGCTCGGCATGTGGTTTATACCGGCACTGAGTGGATAAATCGGCTGATGTTAACTGTTGAGTTTACTCTGTTTTATGTAATATCTCATCCGAGTTCTTTTCTCTCTCTTGTACTTGGCTGGCATCTGAATATCTTTGTCTTGCATTTAAAAAAATCAAATATATGATGCAATACTCATAGGACCTTGGAAGTTTTTGGTTAGGGTTTGAGTACATTCAGTTTATCATGACTAAATAACGTAAAATGTCACAACGCGCTTGATTGTCAAACTGAAGCAGTACAAAATCTGTTGACAAAAACATGTGTACATGAAATATGCAGTGATGCTACTATTTTATCGTTGTGGATCAACACAGTTTTATATTGTGTACACCATTTAGTTTTGCATTAGTTTATTTAATTTTATAGTAAGGCCGCTTAGAAATAACAAATATGTTCTGTCGTATAAAGCACCCACGAAGTCTCGCGAAATGTCAAGAAGCTCGGTAACATAATCTGAATTCACGTAAGTGAAGCCGGCGGATTACCGTATTTGCATATTTGAATTATTGACTTAAGCCTTCTGCGAAGTTCAGATTTCACAATCTCATTAAGTGCCACATTTATAGAACAGTAAATAGTCAGATTAAGTCGACACTTGTAATTAAAACCATACGCGAATTCGGATAGGTTAAGACCTCGGAAAACCTTACTTCGTTAAATATTTGGAACTATCGAAACAAGCCGTAAATGTCTTCAAGGTTAGGTTAGGTTGATGCTTTTGAGGTTAAAATGGGTCTTGTGGAGTTTGTAAACGGTATCTGGAGCATATGAGGTATAAAACCCCCCAACCACCAGGCTTCTTCTAGTAAGACAGTTCGGAGATTTTGTTGACTAGAATATGTGCTGAGAGGATGGACCCATTGGTAGAATGTGTATTGAGAGACGTGTGTATTGAGAGACGTGTAGTGAGATACATTGGCATTGAGTGTATAAGAGATATGTGTATTGAGAGGCATGTGTGTTGAAATACATGTGTATGAGAGACATGTGTATTGAGAGGCATGTGTATTGAAATACATGTGTATGAGAGATATGTGTATTGAGAGGCATGTGTATTGAGAGACATGTGTATTGAGAGACATGTGTATTGAGAGGCATGTGTATTGAGAGACATGTGTATTGAGAGGCATGTGTATCAAGAGATATTTGTATTAAGAGACATGTGTAATGATAGAATTGTGTCTAGAGAGACATGTGTATTGAGAGACATGTGTATTGAGAGGCATTTGTATTGAGAGACATGTGTATTGAGAGGCATGTGTACCGAGCTATATTTGTATTAAGAGACATGTGTATTGATAGAATTGTGTCTAGAGAGACATGTGTATTGGGAGACATGTATATGGAGAGGCATGTGTATTTAATTGCATGTGCATTGAGAGACAAGTGTATTGAAAGACATGTGCATGAGAGACATTTTTATTGAGAGATAAGTGTATTCAGAGACGTGTATTAAAAATTTGTATTGCGAGGCATGTATATTGAGAGGCATGTGTATTGAGAGGCATGAGAATGAAGAGATATGTCTATTGATAAACATGTGCATTGAAAGACATGTGTATTGAGAGGCATGTGTATTGAGAGAATTATGCATTGAGAGATATTTGCATTGAGAGACATGTGTATTGAGATATATGTGTATTGAGAGACGTGTGTTTTGACAGACTTGTGTGTATAGAGACATCTGTATTGTGAAGCATGTGCATTGAGAGGCGTCTGTATTGAGATGTGGGTGTACTGAGAGGTGGTGTATTGAAATACATGTGTATTGAAAGACATGTGTATTGAGAGGCATGTGTATTGAGAGAATTATGCATTGAGAGATATTTGCATTGAGAGACATGTGTATTGAGATATATGTGTATTGAGAGACGTATGTTTTGACAGACTTGTGTGTGTAGAGACATGTGTATTGTGAAGCATGTGCATTGAGAGGCGTCTGTATTGAGATGTGGGTGTACTGAGAGGTGGTGTATTGAAATACATGTGTATTGAAAGACATGTGTATTGAGAGGCATGTGTATTGGGAGAATTATGCATTGAGAGATATTTGCATTGAGAGACATGTGTATTGAGATATATGTGTATTGAGAGACGTGTGTTTTGACAGACTTGTGTGTATAGAGACATGTGTATTGTGAAGCATGTGCATTGAGAGGCGTCTGTATTGAGATGTGGGTGTACTGAGAGGTGGTGTATTGAAATACATGTGTATTGTGAGGTATATGTGTTGAGTGGTATATGTATCGCAATATCGATTAAGATAAATATGTATTAACAGGGACTTTAAAAATGTACGACATGGATACACTGTGGCAGAGAATCATTCAGCGCCTGCTTCGCTTTGTAAGTTCTTGTATGTTATGTACATGCATAAAGGACGCTCGAAATTAATGTTGACACTAAATGTATCATACTTTTTGACCTACACGTATAAATTCATTCAATTAATCAAGACTATTTCTGTTCAAAACGACAGCGCGGTATGTTAATTAAATATTTCAATGTGAAGCAATTAAGGTTTTCTATTCATGTGATTAATTATTTTGACATTCTTTTATTTTTTTAATTGTCGGTGCGCGTGAAAAGACATAAAAGACGGATAATTCCCATGGCTATAATTCAACATTTCTTCAAAGGTTTCAATCTTGCGGAGACGCAAATGAAATGGAATTTATACAGAGAAAATCGTTTAAAAATAGCTCTCAAATGGGTATCTCGTCCTAAGGCTCTGTCTGAATATATCTGACAAACATTTAGTGGCCAATTTTACTCAACGGCTAAGATTAAGATGTTGAGCGTCACCTACTCCCTTTTTGATTAATTTGTTGTTTTACCTAAGCCAGATGTCATCTTGTGCTGAAAAGTGTGTTTATTTTTTATTTAAATTGTTACGGCCTGTTTTATATAGAAACCTAATTACTGATAAACCTTCAATAATGAATGTTAAGCATAAGTATTAGAAGCAAACTATTTTATTGCATAAAAAGCGGTCTGCAAATAAAATCTGGTTGCTTGTTTGTTTTTGAGAAACATAATATCGACACATTACGGTCACCATGGTGACATCCAGCTAGTTATTGGTGGGGGAAGACCACAGACAAAAGTTTGGGTAGAATCACCAACATACCACAGGTCAGTTAGAAGACCACCCCATTTGAAAGCTTTCGCCCGGACTGGGAATCGAGCTCGCGTAGTGAATGACAAAGAAGTGACGGCTTTCTTACTACCTCTCGCCCACCTTTCTTACTACCTCTTGCCCACCGGCGCCCCCCTCTTTCTTGTCCGGATACACCATCTAACATTGAATACATACCAAGGTAATACATTTTAAGAAATGGAAGTGTTTGTACCTTGTTTACGATTCGAGTAGCTAAAGAAATGGTGCCATTGTAATGATAATGTCTCTGTAAGGGGTGCCCTTGGCGTAGTTTAAGAGTCACCAATTTGTAACTCCTCTGACTGCTTAGCCTCTTACCGCGTGGGTTCGAGTCCGGTTCGGGACGAAGGACTTAATGTAGGATTGTCTTACAGTTGACTTGCGGTGTGCCGGTGGTTCTACCCAGACATTCGTTTGGGGTCTTCCTCCACCAAAAAGCTGGACGTTGCTTTAATGATCATAATTGGTCGCTGCAATGTATTTAAAAACAAAACAAACAAAAAACCACAACAAAAACAACAAAAACAACAAAGCATATCTATTTAATAGCATGTCATATGTGTTTATGACATGCTATCACTGCGAATGCAACCTTCATGTTCATATCAAATATCACAGGAAAACGCGTAAATAATGTATTGTTCTTCATATAAAGTAAAAAGTAAGTTTAAACGCGCATTGTTTGAGATTTCATATTTACAAGAAGCATGTTCAAACATTTACAGAATCAGGAAACGGCTGACTGAAAAGTGTACGGTAAGGTCAATCGGAAAATTCACGAATCATCTCTCGGATATATGTAGGTAGTCGGATCACCTCTGCCATTTCCCTAAATGGGACTATTTTTGAGACAGATGCCAAAACAAAGATGGCAGCTCGGGTGACAACTCAGTACAGTACGATGCCTGTAAAACTTCAATTTGAGGCGGCTTCAAATTTAAATCATCCAATTTTAATTTACCCAGCGCAGCAGACATTCAGCTGTCAAACGATGGCATTGTCTATGTTTTGTGCGAACTTCATTTTAGGTATATTCTTCTTGCGACTTCCGGCGAACAAAACGATCGTGATTTCAGTAAGTATCATTGCACCAGATACATCCGAGGGATGATTGTCCCGATGACGGAATTATCCGTGGAGTTCCGATTGCAGTAAAGTCTGACAGTATGGCTGACAGTATGGCTTGAAACCACAACCTCGAAAGCGCCCAAATACTTTTAAAGATGATATCTGGCAGTTTGTCTACATAAAGTGCACGTAACATTTTAACCACTGTTTTGGGGAATTCAGGCATTATTTCTGCATGAACTCGTACTTTAGTTTAAATACGGGTTTGAACACTACCTATATAAGCCTTGCAATCCTCTGTATATTGCGCCAAAAACACTCTAAATATCCATTCTTTCCAAATCTATAAATAAACCCCATAGTGATCTGCTTAAAATAGATATCGACGTCAGAGCGGATTACACGGATGGCGTTATAATTCGTTCTCAAAAGTAAGTTGTCACGTGGTTTTCTTAGTTTGAAAATAGCTATCTCTGCAGCTATCTCAGATAGGAAACACGTGTTTGCAGTGACAAGTGTAGATTTATGCTTCGCTATTCACAAAGATCTAGGGCATCAATGAAAAGTATTTTGCAAGACCTTTTCGGGTTACAATTCCTGATTTGGTTATTTGGGAAAAATATTTTGTCCAAACTGTCGGATACCACCTTTAATACATCTTCCTTTTCTGTGATTTCTTTCTTACGCCGGACTAAGGGCAAGGTGCTCCAAATGGCCCCCAGACATACCTCAAATTTATAGCGAACAATTTACGGTAACAAGAACTCCGATGGGGGTAACTGTTTTGTCATCCATCATCGTTACAATCATGTCCAAGTGTTATCTGTCCCTTTGTTGCAACAACGTCGTCTTAAAGATCCTGTCTATCAGTTTGTCAAATTGCTAAATTAAGCAAATATTGACTTGAATGATTGTATCACTGTGATTGGTAAATGAAGTTTAGTGACTTTTTACGAATATTGTTGTTGTTGTTATTGTTGTTGTTTAAAAACTTACAAAGACTGGCCATGTGTTTGTTATGTATATTATACACAGTTTAAATTTACTTCGCAAGAAGCGTTATCGTAAAGCAACTTTTTCAACAGTGCTTTCAGCAATAACGTTCGAGATATTGCTATTGATATAAGTTATGTGAACAGTATTTGTCTTTTTTAAATACATCACATTGACTAATTATGATCATTAAAGCGACATCCTAGTATTTTGGGTAGAGAAAGACCACAGACAAATGTCTGGGTAGAACCACCGGCTCACCGCTGGTCAGATGGAAGACCTTCCCATTTAATTCCTTCGCCTTTAAAGGAACTTGAACCAATTACCTTTACAAACATATTATTTTTAAAATATTGTTTGTCTTTGTAGGTGTTTTGAGGTTAGAGATACTGGCCATACTTATCATTTTGTCAACTTCAATGGTTAAAAAGTGTAATCCAATAAATAATTCGTTTGAATGTTAATATAATCTTAATCTATGTTTACACGTCTTGTTCATTTCCGCTGTTTGAAGATATCGAACTTGACGAAAACTACGTTTTTTCTTGTTGGCAAAATGTTATGAAACACATTTTTATTATTCTTCATTACTAATTTTTGTTGAAAGAAAAATTCATCAAAAGAATTGCATATCGAAAGGCTTAAGGGACAGCATTATGCCTGACTCGTCGGTGTCAGTTAAATGGAACGACCGGGTTCAGTCCCTAGGCACCTCATAAGTGCCCTGTGCTATAATGATAGAAATGTCGCTGCACAGTATCGGCAAAAATGCCTGCAAATCCCATTCCATCCCTTGTTTGTATGTTACATGATGACTGACGATTACACAAAGCTAAGAAATCAGCGGGAGTATGTTATCTGAACCATTCCTGTAATCAGCATCTTTATTTTTTTGTTGCCTTTGCGATACCCTTTTCTGACAGTAGGTGTCGATACCACCTTTAAGACCCAAATACCACCGTGGGAGCCAGTACCAACTACATTTCACACCTGGGACGAGCGATAGTAGGATCCCAAAAGGTCAGGCTACATAGACGCTTGTTTTGCATAACTTTAAAAGCTCCCGCGACAGATTCGCAACAAAGGGCTGTAATTACATTATCGAGTAACCCACAGAGATAATGGATTTGGAAGTATCATTATTCCTAGCTTGCCTATTCTGACCCAATGTTTTGGTTTTCACGAAGTTGATACACCTTTAATGACTATTGAGGGACATTTATGCTCTGGTGTGCCTTATAAATGACATTCAGTCAGGGATGGATGCAGGGGGTGGGTGGGGGTTGGGTGGATGCATCTCCCTACCAACCAGGTAAATGAGTAGAGTTTTGAAAACACATACATGTAAGCTTAAAAAATACTGAAAGTAAATTTTGTCTGTTGACTTCTTAGATCGAAGTAAGGGTCCCTCGCTTTGTATATATATATATAGTATTTACTGCGATGAAGTTGAATGGATCTTGATTTATATATATTAACTAAGAAAGAAAATTGAGACACAGTTGAACCATTTCGATAAAGATTTTTAGGGAAAGTTAACATTATCAATGGTCGCCATTATCGTTGTTCTCGTGCAAACAAATCAAAAATACAAATGCACTTTCGAATCACAACAAAGTTTAAATCTATACATAGTCAGCTTTAGTTCAAATTATCTTGTGCTTACATACGTGATAGAAAATTGAATTGTTTGTTTTTGTAGTAATATAGAATCTGTAAGTAATGTAAAGAAGAGAAAATGTTTAATAAAATCCAAATCAATAAAATAGGCATATATATAGTTAAAGGTAAAATTATCTGTTTCTGCTAGGTAAATGTTGTTTGGCTCTTGAATTAGAAATACACCGCAGCGACACAATAATGGTCATAGTAATGCAGTCCAGAAGCGCCAGAGTTCAACTGGAAGATTAGTGGAATTGTAACTCCTCTCATCAAGCTCTGATCGCATGGGTTCGAGTCCCGTCGGGGCGACGGACGACATGTGGGAAGATCTTCCAGCTATGAACCAGTGGTTCTTCCCAGACTTTTCTTAGGGACCTTTGTCAACCTAACATAGCTGCACGTCGCTATAATAACCATAATTGTGTTACAGCGTTGTAAGTATTATACAAACAAAAGCAACAACAGCGACGTCCAGCTATTTTGGCGGTTGTGACTCACAACACAAACGTCTAAGTAAAAACACAGGCGCACTTTATGTGGAAGACCTTTCACAATAAGTCCTTCGTCACGACCGGAACAAGAAGTAATACACCGGGCCTGGTAGCGCAATTTGTAGAGCGTCGTGTACGGGAGGCTCCGGGTTCGATCCCGGGCCTCGATATACCAAAGTCCTTAAAAATTGTAGTGGTATAGCTCCCTTTCTAACGCTCAAGCAAATACAAGGGTAGTTTCACGACTGGTTGGCACGGTATCTGGATAATGTGACTGGGTGTGGTATCATGCCAGGTGTTCATGCCATGCTATACACAGTGAAGGTAGCACTATATCTGGTTCAAGCGGACACCGTATCCAGTTCACTGAAACGCTGTTGGTGGGATAATAAACCCAATAAATAAAAACAACAACAACAACAACAGCGACGCCGAGCTATTTTGGCGATGGTGACTGAACAAATGTCTGAGTAAAAACACCTTTCACAATAAGTCCTTCGTCACGACCGGAACAAGAAGCAATTCAATGAAGTTCGGGACCATACCCCTGGATCATGGGCTCGATCCCCATAACACTGTTTGGCACAATATTGTATCGCATAATAAATAGGTAAAATGAGCAAATATATTTTCCATATTTATGCTTGATAACACGTTGCGCGTACAGAAAAAAATCACTTTTTCATAACTGTCCATATTCAAAAAATATTTTTCCTGTTGAAAAAGGTTATCATTATGTGCGCCGGAATGCGATTTCTTGTGCGGATTTGAAACGCACTGTGTATGTGTGTGTTGGGGGTTGGGTTGGGTGGCGAACCGTCTTGAAACCAGGAGATTAAATGATAGCGAATGCATACGCAGTCCGCTTCAATTTTGGCATTTTAATCCTCCAATATGTAATTAAATAATCAAGCATTTTAGAATAAAAAAAATGTTTTGACGAAGTCAGAAAAAAACCGTTAATACCCGACAGGTCGAAAATTGCCTTCATATAAGGTCGATTTTGTCGTAAATCTGGAATATATAAGAGGTGGTATCCGGCAAATTGCGTATATCTCATATATGTAACAACATCTTACCCTTGTGATGGAATTTGTGCATAATTACAGTTATGCTTAAATTTCAGTAAAGGCTGTTGATAACATTAGCCCAATATTTAGACAGAATAAATCGTCAAATATATCCTTTATCCCAAATCTGTCAATAAGCACTATGGGGATTTCAGCTAAAATAGCGACGTCAGAGCGGATTACCCGGATGAGCAAGTAAAGCAATCTCAAAAGTAAGCAACAAATTATGTGCCTTTGCTTAAAAATAGCTTACTGTGCAGCGTGGCAAGGATTGGGTAGTCATTTTTGTAAAGATAAGTAGGGCATTATGATTTATACTTGACATGGAAGTAGGGCACCAGTAAACAGCATATGTTAGGATATTTTTCTTTTTGGTTGCAAGAAAAAAAGGATCCCAACTTTCGGATTCCACCTTTTAATTTGTCCGTCAGTATCGATTTAATCAGTGTATTGTTTATGAATAACGTATAAGTCGGAAGTCAGTGGAATGTCTCATACTGTATAAATGCTTATTTAATCTCAACTTGAACAACTCGTACACAATTCGGACACAATACGGACCTTTGGCAAAAATGCACCATTTGTTATAAATGTCAGAATCTACATGCATTTGTGTATAAATTCTGAATTTGGTTACTGACTCAATAATTATGTAGGTCTATTGTAGACATTGTATATTATGTATACACACCGCTTGATTGGTGTTGGGTGTTAGCCGACGAGAGCTTCATAGGCGCCCTTGTTAGTTAGAATAAAGGTAGTCATTTGACAAAAACAAATGAAAATATAGATGGATTTTATGTTACTGTTAAAAATAGATCATTTATAAGAAAGAATAAACGCACCGATGATTTGTTTTGGGTTGACCGTAACTTCGGATAAGACCTATACTCGGATGAGACCGCTGCATTGGTTAGACCGTAGATTCGGATATAAGACCGTTATAAGATTGAATAAGTTAGAGGTGTCTGTACTATCAAACCTACATGCAATACTCGATGCATCGCTATGCAAAATAATAAGCTGACTTTGAAAGCAAGAAATTATACAATATGGTTGAGAAACAACAAATTAATAACCGTTGTGTTATGTTTTCAGATACAGTTACTTGTTATTTTTCACTGTTTACTTTTGTTGTAATTAAATCTGTTGTCACGTTGCCATAAAAGTCTGGAATAATATACAAAACACAATATGTTTGTAATGTAACTGACATGTTTACTTTACATATATAATGATTAATGTTTAATATGACTTTCTGCAATGGATATTTTCCTGTATTGTATTATAGTTGATGACATACGTTGAATGGCAGTTGTATTGATGTTCATTTTAAGTGAAGAATCGAATTTAAAACAAAATCAGTTAATAAAAGTAGTTGCGACTTGGTAAGTTTTCATTTTTTATTTAAAAAAACATCAACACAACGTGTTTTCATTAGAGTGGGAGAATTAATTTTAACCTGATTATATTCTATTGTCGTTAATGTCAACGTATTCGGCGCCGTATGACCTATCAAGTGTCGGTGTGTCGTAAAACCCAAAATACAAATACAAATACATACTTGTCCAAATGCACTTTATCATCATTGATCGATATTTCGCAATATGAATGATAAGAAGTTGCATATTGAAACCCCGTACATTTATCAAACCATGTTCTGAAATCCGAGCGGCATTAAAATCAATACATTTATCTGCAATATACCTTTTACCGTACTGACAAAATAGTTCAATTGGTAGCTCTTTGTCCTTGGCAGCTGATTGTTTAACAATACAGACTTCAAACATATGATCGCATTTTTCTCCTGTCATTTTTGCAAATTAATTTACCCACTTTCATATGAATTGCAATGCGACTAATCTGTTTTGCCATTTCTGAAGATATATAACAGACGTTGTCAGCTGTTACAAAAAATAGCTTAGAATTAAAGAGCCGCGACATACCAGAGTCGTTAAAAATGGTAGTGGCATTATACTATAGCTCCCTTGATAACGCTCAAGCAAATACAAGTGTACAAATAAGCCATCAGCATGTTTAAAAAACTATCAATGTTAACATTGGTTTACAAACAATTTGGTGCTAATATGTTAACATAATCTAACTGACACTGATACAATTTGTAAAAATTGCATTGTTTTACATCTTTCTTAAGGGAAGAAAACCAAATGTAATAATGGATTAAAATAGTGCCCCTGGTTTCTATATAATAGTTAAGAATGTTGATTTGTATCAGGCAATGTTATCCGTAGGTTGGAAGAAGCAATGCACCACAATACCTTTAAGCCTTTTTTGCATAAATAAGCTAAATTTAAATACATATGAAGTCAGGCTTTGTTTATGTGTCAAGTCAGATACTAAACTATGATCAAGTCGCTCAGCAAATGTTGCACTGCTATGAACAACTGAGATACAAGGTGCACTCAGACTATGACTCTTATTCACTAATTGTGCAATCCATAAAAGTTACATTAGCCTTACTGTGTAATAAACCATAAAAAGTAAGATACAAATAAGCAGTATGGTAAAAAAGAGAATTATCTCTTAGATGATCTTTTTAGTTTTCATCATCTAAACAACACTGTTAGTAAATAAATGGACTACTGAAGTTGGTGAAACAAAACTAAAATAAAAACAATCAATAGTTGTTCTGTAGTTTGGGCAAATTTATAAACTGTCAAAGAAAACTTTGGTTGTCTCAGATATCTATTTGAAATAAAACAACAACAATAAACATACCTCAAGTTTTGTTATTTTTGATGCCATAACTGATCCTTCTTCACCTCCGAAGATACTGGAAACGATTTCCCGCGGAAATTGAAGACATTGACCAATCAAATAGAGCATTCGCTTCACGTGATTCAAATTATTACGCAATAGATAGTTTCCAAGTTTCCAAGTTTACAAGTTTATTTACTCTCAGCACATAACATTTATGTGAAATGAGGTACAATGATAATGTTCAAGATACAATAGAATAGAACCGAACCAGGCTGTGTTGAGATGAGGAAGTACAGTACAGCAAATATATTTCAAAGAACAACAACAATAGAAAGAAATGTGTTAGCCTGGCGGGTCTTTAACAGTTTCAAGCACTAAACGAAAGAACTTGCTTAATTTGTTCAGTTTCTTAGGGTCATTCTCGCACATTACCATCTTAAATAATGTTGTATTTGGATGATGTGTTTTAACAAATGGGATATGCACAAATCTTTGTGTATTAAAATATGTGCAGCGAAACAAACAGTGAAACTCGTCTCCTATCTCGTTTAAGTTGCATACAGAACATTTACGATCATTGTGATGAACACCCTGCCTGCGCCCCTTTTCAACAGGTAGGTGGTTGTTACGTAGCCTAAAGTTTATAATTGTTTGAAGAGAGTAGTCTGATAGTTGGATATAAAAGTTTTCTAATTTGAGTTCTGTTTTAAATATTCTATAATTTATACATTTGTTAGACTCGTTAACTTTTGCCCACCATGTCTGTAAGAACTGATCTTGTAAGCTTTTTTTCAATGAAAGACAAAAGTGAGGCTCTCGGGCCATTAAATGCCTGATTGTTCCAAACATAGCTTAAGCCACATTAATTCAAAATAGTTTCAATAATTCGTTAGCCATTGATATATATTTCTTTTAACAGAACCATCGTTTACCATAACTTTATAAAGTAAGGAAGACAGTGTTTGGTGGTTATTAATAAGTTTATACCAATATCCAATAATTCTTTTCTTAATCATAATGGCAAGTGGGTAGCGTCCTAGTTCGCCATATAGCACTACATGAGGTGTACTTTGTTTGACGTTAAGAATATGTTTTAAGAAATCGGTGTGTACTTTTTTAATTATATCTATACCCCCAAATCCCCAAATTTCAGATCCATATAGCAACACAGGTACTACGGTGCAGTCAAAAATCTTAAGCTGACAATCAATAGGTAAGTGTAAATTTCGGATTTTGGTATATAAGCTTAACATTGCTTTTCTAGCTTGTTCAACCACATGTTTCTTTGCAGCAGTGAATCGTCTGTTTTTAGAGAAAACAATACCTAAATACTTGAAGGAGACTGGTATCTTAGTTTTGTCGACGTTTATGCTTAGTTTCCATGTATTACAATATTTAATAAAAGATTCCAACGAAGAGATAAGGTCCTCCTCAGTTTTAGCAGATATGACTGTGTCGTCAGCGTATAACAAAACAATAACTTTAAAGTAAATGTCTAAGTCTTCATCTGTAATTCCAATACCATCTTCATTCTTCAGTAGCATATGCTGCTCTAGATCGTTTAGACAAAGCGAAAAAAGTACTGGGGACAGGTTTTCACCTTGCCTTAAGCCATTACAACATTGAAAAAAGTCGGACGTTTTTCCTTCTTTGCAGACACAAGATTTAATGTCATTATACATATTTTTGATAACTGAGAACAGTTTACCTGGAATGTCACCAGTATATTTAACAAATTTAGACCATAGGCCGGCCCTCCAGACGGAGTCAAAAGCCTTTTTAAAATCAACGAAAGCACGGAACAGTTTATTTTTTCTATGTTTACAGTACTCAGACAAAAAGTGTAATATGAAAATGTTGTCAGAAGGTGAGTGGTATTTCCTTAATCCAGCTTGGTTGTTATTTAAAAGGTCATTTGTCTCAAGAAAATTCGTTAGCCGACCATTTAGAATAGCGGTAAACAATTTACCAAGACAGCTAAGAATTGTTATTGGCCTGTAGTTTTCAGGTAACTTAATGTCACCTTTACTTTTATATATTGGAATTATTGATCCAACAAACCACGAGTCTGGTAATACACCACTATCAAAAATTCTGTTAAACAGTTTAACATATAAAGGTAAAAACAAATCCGATGCGCACTTAATGTATTCATTTGAAATCTTGTCGAGTCCACTACATTTACCATTCTTTAGCTTTTTAATCACTTTTATGATTTCATCTGGTGTTATTTCGACATCTAACTCGCTGCTATCAATATCAATTTCGGGGTAACATGGATCGGGTATATCGCTATCCGTGTTATTATCGGTATTTAAGTTTTTAAAGTAGTCATGAAAAAGGTCAATGTCAATATCGTGACTATCGGAATGTGACTTACGATTGAGACTATTAATATAGTTCCAGTTTTCCTTAGGGGATTTGGTCCTCATATTACTTTTTGTTTAAAGGAGCGTTTAAAGGTAATAGTGGCCTTTCTAATGGATTGTTTGTATGTTTTACTTGCATCTTTCATTTTTTTCCTATTAGCATCTGATTTATCATAGGTATATACCCGCCTACTTGTATTAAATGCCTTTCTAGCTTCACGACAAAGCCTGTCGAACCACGTTTTAGTAACGTGCTTCTTGAACTGAGGGTTTTGTATACTAGTAAAACCGATACCGAACCTTTTTTTTGGCCGACTCATTTAAGACATTTCCAATTAAAGTCACGGATTTGTTGATTATTTCTTTATCGCTTAAAGAAGGGTTATCGAAGGATTAAGAAATATACTTAAGCACAGCGACGTCAATGTTGCTGATAAATTCATCATATTTATCGTTTTTCCAGTGGTTTATACGCTTTTTTGAATTTATCGCAGATGCACTACGTGGTACGCCTTTAAGACTAAAATTGAGTGGATTGTGTACATCTGAAAAGAGAGGGCCAAAATCATCAATGTTGAAATCGGAGAATAAAACCGATATAATCTTTGGAAGCTATCAGGTAGTCAACTACTGATGCATTTTTGCATGTAAAACAGCCTTTGTTTTTTATCATTAAAAGCTCTGCCATTTAAAATGACCAATTCGTTATTTTTACAGATATCAATCAAGTTATTTCCAATTCTGTTAGTCATAGTATCACATGACTGGCAGTGCACTAGCATATTGTTCTTGTATAGAATGTCAGGTACAGTAGTTTGTGCAATATCACTAGTGTTAACATTTATACTGTTGAAGATAAAATCATCTAGATCTAAGACTTCGGATAAATTACTGGTGCGTGCATTAAAATCGCCGAGAAGAATTACACATCGGTAACTTGATAACATGCGCTCTACTTCGGACTTAAAGGTTTCATACATGTCACTCGCAAAATATGAGCTGTTGTCAGGTGGAATATAGACAGAGCCACACATGACGTCCTCCCCTGTAGAAAATAACGATTTGTCAATTTTGAACCATTGCACATATTCGCTACCCGTATCAATTATTTTTGTATATTTAAAAACATTTCTTTGAAAAATATACCAATACCACCAGACCTTCGATGGTTTTTTTTTGTTTTCTATGTTTCGATATAAATGTGTAACCATCTAATTTCACACAAATTTATCAAGTTTCGTTTCTGCGCAGGCAAAAATATCAAAAGTGCAAATGTGTTCGCAAAATTCAGGATCATTCATTTTAGATTTTAGTCCACAAACGTTTAAAAAGAGAATGACAATGAAGATCCCTTACCTTGGTAGCCATCTTTGATGGCAACCTTAAGTGATTTTCAGATTAATTGTATAGAAGCGTAAATTTTATTTTCTTGTAATTTGTTCATTTGTGGCCCAAAAATTAAAAGCTATACACCAATGGAAAGCTCTTGAAATTCATATTTTTTAGAATGCAATTTCCTTTTTTAAAAGAAAAATGCACAAAGAATTAATACACATAAATAAATAAAATAATTTGCTCATCTTTAAACAAAGTAATCAGTGTAACTTTCTTAGTTGTATTTGTACCTTTTAAACTATCAAAATATAGTTTTTATATTTAAAATACTTCATAAAAGCTGTTAAATTTGATAAAAATTCAGTAAAATAGAATGAAAAATAACAACACAGTGGTGTGTTTAATACACCACATATTTCCCAATTTCGGTCTGCATTAGCTTCTGCCTTCAAAGATGGCTGCCTTAAACTGTCTTATTAGTGCCACTGACATCACATGGAAACTATCTATATCTATTATGGTCAGTACTGACTTTAACATGACGCCCCCCGTTTAAAATACGGCCTACTTCCATTTTGTGCCTGTCCTTTTTGACGATTCCTTTATTAATTCGGCATTATTTGTAAATAGGCATCTTCTTTAAATTCAAATTAATAATATGATTTCTGCATCGGGCTTAAGTGAAGAATAAAGGTCATATTAACCAGCGGCCGTTAAGCTACAATTTCAACGAAATGATACTTCGTGTGTTTAAATGTTTTTCTCTAACATTGTGAGAACGCTAAAGTCATATTGTCTCAGTTCGTCGACTTTAGGTAATACCATAACATTGCCACAGATAAAGAATGTCTCTGCTTCAGTATCATACTACGATAAATGCCTAAAGTAACTATCTGCTATCTTGCTTTCCTCCTACATTGTTTGTAATTTTAATTGCAAGCTGCATTGTAAATCTCGGCATACTTGGTTTCTTTTGTGCAAATGGACCTCGCCAAACAGATGCGAATTTCTATAAAGCGGACTTCTTGGTTCTTTTCTTCGAAGCATGTCTTACATAACAGCTGCGTTTGCCTTGTTATTGACTGGTTCTCTATCGTTCCCATGCAAATTTGTTATTACTTATTTGTTATCGGCAGCCTAGTGGTAACATACTGGTTTACAAGCGATGATGCCCTGGGTGTGTACTTTTTCATGGGTATACACTTACCCGATAACAAGTGACATACCGATTCATCTTGCTGCAATCGCATATATTTCCTGCGTTTAATCAAAACTATATCTCAATTATTCAATAATAACAAATAAGTAATAAGAAATAAGTAATGCCACTGATACCACTAGATAAGTAATAACGAATAAACAGTAACGAGTAACCAAATTGTCCCTCCTGGGCTTCCGTAACTCACTTAGTTCAATTTGTGTGTGTATTTATTTCTTAATTTAAATTTGAGTTTCAGTGTAAAATAATCTTGTAATATTTAATAAATTATCTTCAGTTAAGGTACCATGTAGAAGTGGCCGGAGTGATTATTGACCACTGACCAGTTTTATCATCGTCCGTTATTGACTAGCAATTAAGAAAATGACAGCCTACCCAGGCAACGACTAAGTGGATGAGATTACACCAAGACGCCTGACAATTAATGGATGAATTACGGTTTAATAATAGGATGAACTGAGTTATTGACTTTCTTCGCTCTCTAAACGATGGTTATAATCATAATTATGACTGACATATTCACTTTCTGTAAACAACACGTTGGGGAACTAAAAAGCCTCTAAAATACAGTTAAAAAGCAGCACGGCGCTTTCTTATTCTTCCAACCTAATTACATTTATTTAAAAGACAGTATGTTTACATACAATCAAGTGATCGGAGGTGATATTTATTCCATTTGGAATGTGGTTTCAACAAAGTCTGGACTTTTTAGGAATAATACCCCAACCCCAACAAAAAACAACAACAGCAAACAACAACAACAAAAAACACACGCAAATTTAAGCAGTTGTGACCAAGACACTTTAAAACACCCACCATCTTACATAAGTACAAGCTGATATTTATATTTTACAGTACAGTTCAGTACCGTTCAGTACCGCTCATTCCGTTCAGTACGGTACAGTTTAGTACAGTACTGTTCATGACCTTTCAGTACCGTGCGTTACGTTCAGTAAGTACAGTACTGTTCGGTACTGTTCCTTACGTTCAGTTCCGTTAAGTGAGTACAGTACAGTACAGATCAGTACCGTTTAATGCCGTTCCTACCGTTCAGTTCCGTTCAGTACAGTACAGTACTGTTCGGTACAGTTCGCTCCGTTCAGTTCCGTTCCGTTCAGTTCAGTACAGTACTGTTCGGTACAGTTCGCTCCGTTCAGTTCCGTTCCGTTCAGTAAAGTACAGTACTGTTCGGTACAGTTCGCTCTGTTCAGTTCCGTTCTGTCCCGTTCAGTACAGAACAGTACCGTCCGGTACAGTTTGCTCCGTTCAGTTCCGTTCTGTTCCGTTCAGTACAATACAGTACCGTTCGGTACAGTTCGCTCCGTTCAGTTACGTTCTGTTCCGTTCAGTACAGTACCGTTCAATATCGTTTAATACAGTACAATTCAGTACCGTTCGTTATGTTCGTTATGGTACAGTACAGTGCAGTACCGTTTAGTATCGTGCTTATCGACAGATTTGAAAATAATAGACAATTAAAGCGATATATTTCACGATTTGTTCTGTCTAACAATTGAGGCAGTTCTATAAACAGTCTTTACTTACACTCAAATATACATTTATGCAGCAATTATGTTTACATTTCTTAGAACTGGGTTAAGATGTTGTTGCATGTATGAGATATAGGCAGTCTGTCATATAACACCTTTAAAGTTGGTCACTGCTAAGCTTATATTCCTATTTGTTACAACCATCAATCATTGACTTTCTCTGCACACACCTTAGTTTAAGATAAATACAAAACACAAGTTAAGGTGCAGATATTATGAAATACATAAATTTTAATAGATTAGGTCTGTGTCCGACAAAAAGTGAAAGAAAATATTTCACAAGGAAAAAAAAGTAATAGCATTCATTTAATAGAAGTGATGGATGTTGCTGACATTAAATGTTGGTTTCATTGTAAGAGCTCTGTATAATTTATTATGCACGTTTAATGCACTGACATGTTATTTGATACCTGTATAAAGATGTCTTTCATGTCATGCAAGATGTTGTTATATCCTTTAATAGAGACGTGCTAGGTACTTGACAAGATAAATACATCGCTTTAAATAAATACAACAGTTGTTAACATCTTTTATAGGAGAGAAGACGCCTTAAGTGTCCGATAATTATAACGTTTTTATCCACCTTTCTTTAAATCCTTTGCAAATAACAGCCAGAAATAGAAGGGAGTGCGTTGGGTCTCGCGCCCGAGTGGGAAAGAGAGAGAGATGGGGGTGGGATAGATAGAGAGAAAGAGAGAGATAGAGAGAGAGAGCAAAGAGAAAGCAAGAAAGCAAGAAAGCAAAAAAAAAAAAAAAAAAAAAAAAAAAAAAAAAAAAAAAAAAAAAAGGAGAAAGAGGAAGAGAAAGAGAGGGAGCAAGGAAGACCAACTAGATTATAATGATAGACGATGCATATACCTCGTGTATTTGCAAACGTTGTACAGGGACAGAGTTATATTTTACAAGTCAGGCTAAAACTCTACATAGATAAAATATTAACGTTCAAATGAGGTCCTGATTTCACTTACCAAACATAGGCTTTGAAATCCAAACACTTGAAGTTAAATCAAGCACAAACAAGATATCAAGTGGGATATTTGCTGACGTTAGCAAATATGTCTTTTTATAAATTTAGGGCAGTGCAATATATCTGTCCGTATAGGACATGATTTCCTGTTCTTGATTCAATAACCTGAAGTTAAAAGTAAGTTACTCTTTACTGTGCACCGTTTCAAATCAGGGAACTAAAATTTTTTTTTGCTTGTAAGGCGCAGCAACAGTAACTTAGAACATACATTTTGCTTTAATGTGAACTGCGCCAACTTATCTGACTTGAACCAATCATAAAGCAATAAATCGACAAAGCTTGGGGCGTGGCAATGGTTGCTAAGGACGATCACATGATGTGTAAGTGAACAACACCAAACTACCTGATTTTAAGAAACCGAAAACAATAAATTGAGAGAATATGTTGTCATAACAACGGTAGCTAAAGACAATGTACGGTTTCTATTATCTAATCACGTTCACTCGTAATGATAAGTTTTTGATAATGTTAATTTCTGATGGCCTGAACATTTGTGATATCACAACAGGCTTGTTAATTCTATCGGCGTCCCAGTTACGACATATATACACACACAGAGAGACAAAAGTAGATTATTACAACCTGATTATAACAAAGCCTCTACCCTTAATGATAATTATGACCTTCTGATGTGTGTGTTTACACATGTAATGTGATACTATATACAAGGGAGTTCACTGACACGAGATCACAGTCAAGTCTTAAAGATGGTATCCGACAGCTTGGACCATAAATATTTTCATTATACATCTTTGTAAACTTAGTAAACCATTGTTATATGAACTCGTAAAATGCTGTTTATTGATCTCCCAACCTGTCAGAAAAGTAAACCATAACGCCACAGTCGTCATTACAAATATGTATTTCCTATCTGAGCCACATCGCACAGTTAGCTATATTTAAACCAAGAAAAGCATGTGACCACTAATGTTTTAATTTATCCACGTCATCCGCTGTGACGTCGATGTCTATTATTAGCAGGAATCCCAATCGTTCTTATTTACTGATATTGTTACATAAAACATGGTATCTATCAGTTTGCCTATATCTAATACATGCCACAACGGATCTTGTCTGTTCTTTGGCAATTTGTGCATAATTGCTGCATAAACTTTTACTTTCGTTTAAGCATTGGCTGTTAGCTCAATTGTCAGTACAACTCGTGATATATATCGCTTTAAATGTTTATTATTTCCCAATCTATAGATTAATAAAATGGGGATTTTCCTTAAGAATAGATGTCAGAGCTGATTACCCGGATGATCAAAAGTATGTGGTTTTGTGGTTTTCTAAAATTAAAAAATAGCAAAATGTGCACCGTAGCTCCAATTGGAAATACATTTTTGTACGGTCTTATGCTTTACCTATGGATGGAGGGCACCAATAATAATATATATGACAGTCCTACGAGCATTGCAACATATACAAAAAATTAAAAAGGCACAGGACCAATGTATTCACATGCAAACCAAATGTAAAAGTAAGAAAAAATCTGTGATGAGTCATGTAACAAAAAGAGCAAACCCGACAGTTACCGCCTTGGAACGGTCAGTCGGCAATACGGACCGACTGGAGTTGTTTAAAGCGGTGTTACAGAGCTCTAACCTCACACTTTCTAATAGGTTTCTCAAATGCAAGCAATGAAAAGAAAACCGATCCATTTGTATATAAATGTCCAAGCGCTTACCTATTGCTTGATAAGTTATGACAAAAGTAGAGACGTCATTAGAAATAATGTCCACATAGTGTTTAGAAGAGAGATATGTGTTATTTTTCGATTAGAAGACCTACAAACGTTGCTGATAGTAAATGAAAGTATCTTTTTGAATCAAGAAAATTAAGATGTTTTCATAAACAATTTATTTTGTTCCATGACAGAAAAAATGGTCCAAACTATCGAATACCGCTTTTAAGTTGAAGTCAAGACTTTATGTCGAAATTATTTCTGTTATACAATTATTTACTTATAAGCTGGGAAATATGCTGTGATATTGTCCAAAAGATCGTTATTGACCGAGGTAAATAACGATTTTTGCGTTCAATATCAACAACATATTTCCCAGCTTATAAGTAAATAACTGTTTTATTACATGAACTATAAATAGTTTATAATAGTTTTATTTTCTTTAATTATTATCTAAACTTAAATGCAAGAAAATGGTTCACATTGTTTACTTCGTGAATATTGTTCGTCTGGGACGAGTATCCCTCAATGCGTACAATTCTAAGGAAGGTTTGTAGATGCGCGCGCATAATATTGATGGAAATTTCGCATTCTATATTAATATCAGCGAAAGCGGGCCAATATCTGTATTTATTGACTCGACTGTTTTGGGGTGTGACCAATCGTGTTGCGTCTAATTATAGTTCATGTAATAAAAAGTGTTTTACAATAAAGTTAATCATAACTGGGGGCGCTCGTGGCGTACTGGTAGAATCTCCTTGACCGCTAAGCCTCTCACCCAGTGGGTTCGAGTCCCGTTCGGAGCGAAGAACTTAATGTGTTAAGGTCTTCAAGCTGACCTGCCGGTGGTTCTACCCAGACATTTGTTTGGGGTCTTCCTCCGTCAAAATATAATGATCATAATTGGTCGCTGCGATGTATTTCGAAAACAAACTAATAATATCTGTCGTTATCGTAATTAGAATGTTAACTTTGAACCCTTTGAACTTATCATGGTAGTTGTTGTTGACGCCTTAACAATACATTTGACATTTCTCCGTTTCCACCGCTGCCCGCCCTCACCACCATCTGAAACAAGAGCAATCGCAAACATGGCAAAGCTTAGAGCGCGTCACAAATGTTGTCTCGAGATATGTAATGTCAATAAACGTATTTATAAAATTGTCATATTTTTATGTAGCGTAAAACCAATAATTTTGGTTTCGTGTTGTTGTTTTTTTCTTGTTGCTGTTGTTGTTTTTTGTTGTTGTTTTTGTGTTTTTTAGTATGCAAGGTAAGTCATATATAATATGCAAGTATTTATCATATACACATTGCTCTTAAAAGTTTGCAAACTCGTGCCTGTAAACTGGTCATGTCAAATGCTAGATTTTTCCAAAGAACGCATGTTGTTTTACGCAATGCAAGACACGAACCGTAAAAAAAAAATGCATTGAAAGGTTTATAACAAATTTAGCCACTTGACACAGACAAACAAGCCTCTTAGTGTTTTCATCTTCCGTTTGAATAAGAGGCAGTATTCCCTAGACGTCCATGCATTCCCCGGGCTCAAAATTACAACCAATTAAAGAATAAATACAAATTTATCACGCAAAGCATCGATGCTGAAAACCACTGATTAGCGTCATAAAATTGGTAATTGTATTGCATTTTACTTCTAACATATGTTATTTACAATAATAAGATGTCCAATTATTTCAATTTGCGGGAAAACCAATCATGTTATTATCCGTAGGGACCAATTAGCACGTATCCCAAAGCTTTTAAATATTGGATACTAATAATGACAATTTTATTGATTCGTTGGTTAATCCAAAATAACATAGTAACTAATTAAGTTACAGCAAGAAATTTCCTCCTTCATAAAGAACATACTGTTTGCTTATTAAAACGTGAACGTTTATTTGCACATAAAAACAATTACTCCTTGGAAATAGCTCACAGGAAGATTGTACCTGGTCACATTGTACATGTGAGGAGGTTTTCCAGCTAACCTGTGGTGCGCCGGTGGTTCTACCCAGACGTGAGCCTGGGGCCTTCCTCCACCAATAAGTAGCTGGACGTCGCCAATATGACCATAATTACTTAACCAAAACAACAACAACAAACAAACAAATAAATACACACAAAAAAAAAAATAAATCATGTCCTGTTAGTTGTTAGTTCTTACTTGAATGTATTTTATGTTCCGTATTTATTTAGGCTTTGTATATTGCGTTTTACATTTATACAGAATTACGTACATTTTAAAGTTCATATAAATTGAGATCGAACAGACATGGTGTGTTATTAAGCTTTAAATTATTCTAGTTATACTGAGTCATTTCATTGGCTAAAATTTCCAGGCAAGCCAAGTAACCCATCGTTCACTGCGAGGGGTCGTCGGATATCTTCTTAGTTTATCAACTTTATCGCAGCGACACAATTAAAATCAATTATTGCGCACGTGCAACTATCTTAGTGGAGGAAGATTCGCTGTAATAATTTTGTTTGTTTTTGAGATACATCGCAGCAACCAGTTATGATCATTATAGCGACGTCCAGCTGTTTTTGAGGAAGACCCCAGACAAATGTCCTGGTAGAACCACCGGCGCACCAAAGGTCAGCTGAAAGACTTTTTCACATCAAATCTTTCGCCCCAATCGGGACTCGAATCCACGTGGTGAGAGGCAGGGCAGTAATAGAAGTTATTGATTGTACCACGCGACCAAAGGTCGCGATGCACAAGGGTAGTTCCATTACTGGTAGGCCCGGTGTCAAGATAACTGGGTTTGGTATCATGCCATGTTTTCTTGGCATGCTATAGAAGTAAAGGCAGCACTATATCTTCTTCAAGTGGACATCGTCGCTAAGTAAATGAAATACTGTTGGTAGGACGATGAACTCAGCAAACCAAAATCGTCTGTGACCGAATGAGCAGCGGACCCATGATCCCTCTATATTGATTTTTTACTCCGGATCTGGTAGTGCAAGCTGTTCGTCGGCTCCAGGTACAGGTAGTCCCCGGTATCAATCCCAGGCCGCGATATACGAAAGTCGTTAAAATAGAAGTGGTATAACTACCTTGCTTTTCTTACGACTGAAAGGCCCGGTGTCGGGAAAATGTGACTAGGGTGGGTGAAAACAAGGTAGATATGAACAAGGGTAAGACTAGGACGATTATTTTTTCCGCCATCTTGAATTTTGGTTTTTGATATTTACATATCTGTTTCATCTATTTCCAGCGCTGTCGTGATACCTAACATATCATAAGCCTTTCGTTAAACTAGAGTGGTGTTTTTGTCTGTGTTCACAAATTTGGCTACCGTTGCCTCCATAATTACGAATCATCTTTTGGTTACTAAGTAACCATACAATTTAAAAATCTGACTTAATGCTAATGAACATCTTTCTTGTACATACGTAATGGGGATTGAAAAGTCAATTTTTGAACATGCCATGTTTCACAGAAAGACAATACTGCAATAATATATTGATAAAATAAATGTTAAAAAATATGTATCCATGACTCAAAAACAAGTTGTTGGCGCCCTTTATGGAATGCGTCAGAACTTAGGGCATTGACTTTTGTTGTAGTTATCACGTCTTTCGTAACTCCTCGGCGGTTTTCGGAAAAGTCTCTTTTGCAGAAATGACCGATGTGTTGCGAATGGTTATAATGCTTACAGATGTGTACCACTTCAACCATGAATATAAAGTACCGAGTTTGAAAACTTTGAGCCTTTTGGGTTAGTTAGGCAGGTATTATTCTCACCTGTTAGAAGTGCGGAAAAGGGGGGTTTAAGATTGTTCTTCGCTCAATATTTTTGAAATGAGTTTCTTAAAAAATGAGTTGCGTTATTAAATGAATTGTTTGATACAATTATGCAATTTGCTATACAAAAGGTACGGCTTGTGTTATGTCCATGTGAAGGTAAATTGTCCGATCATTGTTTCAAAACACTTTAGTGAAAGTACTTTCCGGATGTCCGGCGTTCTCGTTCATCGGAATACTTAATACCTTTTTTAAAAATATACTGACGCCCTTTGATGCTCATCATCAATGCTTTTTGTTGTTTTTCTTTGGTGTTTTGTGTGTGTTTTATTGTTGTTTAACATTAAACGGAAGGCTTTTACTCAGGTTTTTTTGGCCTTTATATTTCTCCGCAAATAATAAGTGAAAGTCGCTTTAAAGGTGGTCTCCGACAGTTTGTTCATACGAAATACAATGAACAATACCTTATACCTGTAAGAAGGAATATGGGCATAAGCTAATGCTTTTGTCTAAAAAAGGACGACATTGAACAGTGTCTCGTTTGTAAGAGAATACAAATAGTGAAAAGAATCGCACTAAATGTTCATTCTTTCTAAATCCTAAAGTAAGCACGCTGGTAATTTATGCTAAAATAGATACCGACGTCAGAGCTTAATATCTGGATGGTAATAAAACTTGATCTCAAATGTAATTGGTCACGTGGTTTTCTTAGTTTAAAAATAGCTAACTGTGCATCATGGCTCAGATAGGAAATACATGTTTGTAATGACGATTGAAGTGTAATGGTCCATTTTTACAAAGATTTAGGACACTAATAACCAACATGGCGCGGTTGTTTGAGAAAAAACTTGTTGAAACTAACGTATACCACTTTATTTATATCTATATGGGATTTAATAAACGTGTAAAGATGCTTAATTTGCATTAATTAAAATCCAGGAACAAAAAGAGGGGTAGGATACATGTTTTATTTTCATGTTATAACAATAAGGCTTTGAAATCTACATAATTATGTATACATGCATTTAAAATAGATCAACATAAAAAGGGAAATAAAACAATGTTAACATAAAACATATACAAAATCAATTGCATTAGAGGCATTTTGTTAAAAAAATTACACTTATTAAAAGTAAAAAAAACAACAACATACGAAACTTATATTTTGAAAGAAAATGTAAATAATGAAAAAAAATACACGGTTTTTGCTCATATTATATGACGAATGCGCAAAAATACTCGTAATAAAGTGGAACATGACGAATACAGGAATAAAGATAGCTAACAATGAATATATTAAACAAATACAATTAAAATGATTCAGTAATATAACAAATATACAAATCCCGTTTTCCGTATTCATTCATTAGCAGAAATAGATGGTTCTATTGCAAACACTTTAACTTGCGACGGAGAAAGAAATTTAGATGACATTAAAAAACACAATTAAAAAGCAAAATAAGTGAGCATTATTTGTGTATTTTAAACAATATCCTACTACATTATCATACAACTTCAGCACTATATAATTCAATACATGTCTAGTTACATATTGAATTTTTATATATCTTTATAGCCCCGTAATTTTGATGCTCTTTAGTGCATTGCGCTTAAATAAATGAACTGAAATTGTAACTCTAACGTAACACATTTAGTTGGGAGGCCGAGAGAAATTGTGTAGTTTAGATTATAAAATGTATAATACGGCCGTGCACAACCCACTTATTGTCGACTCTGTACGTCTAGCTATATTATACTACTTTTTGAATTTTTTCAAACATTTTTTTACTTCATTGTACGTACAAAATATGCCATTGTTAAACCCAGTTTTCAGATGTTCATGCACGCAAATTGTAGCTGTCTGTGATTATTTAATATTCTTGTACGTATACTGGTACCATTCCAATATTTTCGCACATTTCCTTCAACCCGTCTACCGCTAGATATATACACTACCCATGTCTCTCGCATCATCTGAAACCCCACCTATACGAGTACTACCGTATATGCTCATGAACACTGCACATTCTTCTTTAGTATATTGTGCGTCTGTTGATTGTGCGTAACGCGCAATGTCTAAAATTTAATCCCACATGAAAACGACGTCTATATGAACTCTTGTTCTTTCTCGTTACTGGCAGAATCAAGGGCCTCCTTGAAAATCTGAAAGATGACAGCGAATGCCTTTTCCCACGCAGAAAGTACTTCCTTGGTGACACTGGGGTCCTCTGATAGGTAGATAGCGAACTCCTTAAACAAAACCTGTAACAGAAAGTTGAAGATGCTGTTATGCTTACAGAATAACCTTTGTATTAAAAGGAAAAATATAGTCTGCAGTAGAGATCAGGGGATGAAATTTCACCTAATAAAAGTCTAGTTCTGACGTCAAATATTCTATTTTGAGGTCAGTTTTTTACTTCAGGAGTCAAATGAAAGCAAAACCAAATCAGGTACCAAAGTCCCGGATAACTAAGCTCAGAAATCGACTTAGCATGTTTTACCGGAAGTGACATTTTTAATTGGGTTGTTCTATATCCAATTTGTGACCGAATGAGCGGCTGACCCATGACCCCTCTCTATTGAAAAAAAGAAAATATTTTAATGATACACTTCCCGGACTACTTAAAGATCGTTTATGTGACATTGATCCTAATGACAAACAATTAAAACGACTACCCATTGAAATGTAGCAATCGGGGCATGAACAATACACGTGGATAGTGTTTTCCAGCTAACCTGCGGTACGCCGGTGGGTCTTTCTCCGCCAGTAATTAGCTGGACGTCGCCAATGTGACAATAATTTTGTCGGTGCCTCAGCTCCCCACCTCGAGGGGTCGAGTCCCGGTCGGGTCATAAACAATTCATGTGGGGAGTGTTTTCAGTATAACCATATTTTTGTCGGTACGACGTTCCAAAGTAAATGTAGCCTAATTAGAAATAGAAAGACTCTGCTGCTTTATATGTATGTATAGAAGTTATATAAAATATACATTTAAAATATTACTATTACGTCATGCTACCATCATGTAGGACTTCAATATGTATACTCACATCAAATTCGTTCGCAGTGATTTTCCTGCGGGCATGGTTGGCGGCGAGCTTCTTTATGAAAATTTCAAGCATTTCGTGGTCGGTTAAGTGATCGAACATAGTCGCTAGACCGTTGCCAAGGTTGATCACGTGAGCTTTCATCTTCTTGGAGGCCCGAATCTCCTCCAAATCATCTACACCATCAAACATGTGGAAGAAGCTCTTCACTTTTGGGTACTTGACGAACAGTCTGCAACATATACAACATACATTAATGGGAATTACTTTTTCATGCGCGTTTCACATGTGTGTTATGCGTTTCGAAGTTTCACCTCCGATTATCGCAGAACAGTTTGATGATTTGGGTCTGAAAAGGAAACATTATAAATAGCGATAAACCAGAACATATTTTCACAAGGGTGTTATTCGTTTGAAGAAAAGATCGCGTTGTCTTTGAGCCGTCATCTATAGCTGCGATATCAACTGTATGGTCACAATCGGAACACCTCGGATATTTCACGATTCATCTCTCGGATGTATGTAGGTAGTCGGATTACCTCGGCCATTTCAATAAATGGGAATTCTTTTGTGACTAATGTCAAAACAATGATGGCAGCTCGGATGACAGCTCACTATAGTATGATGCCTGTAAAACTTCACTTTGTGGCTGCTTCAAATTAAAATCATCCAAGTTTAATTTACCCGGCGCAGCGAAGACACAGCTGTCAAATGGCTCTATTGTTTATGTTTTGTGCGAACTATATTTTAATCACATTCTTCCGACTTCCGGCGAACAAAGCAAACGTGATTTCTGTACGTATCATTGCACCAGATACATCCGAGGTATGATTGTCCCGAGGTCGGAATTACCCGAGAAGTTCCGATTGGCATTGTCAGTGGTCTGAAACGATGTATGGTTAAGGGTCATGGTCTAACGGACAGTGTTTTAGTCGTCTGAAAACGTTGTCGACACGTAGCAGTTATACTTTGTTTATTGGGTTTATCGTCCCACAAAACAGTATTTCATTTACCTAAAGACGGTGTCCACTTGAAGCAGATACAATGCTGCATTCCCTGTGTATAGCATGCCGTGAACACTTGGTATGATACCACACCCCGTCACATTATCCCGACCCCGGGCCAGCCAGTCGTGGAACTGCCCCTATATTTGCTTAAGCGTTAGTAAGAGCTATAATACTACCATTTTTACTACTTTGGTATGTCGCGGCCCGGGATCGAACCCGGGGCCTCGCGTACCTGGAGTCGACGCTCTACCGATTGCGCTACCAGGTCCGGTAGCAGTTATAGTAATGTCTTCTCTGTGAAAGCAAAATTTTTAAAAAAATCATCTGGTTGATTGTATGGTGTAAAATGCCTTAAAATTTATGTGCAACATGTTCTCGTAAATATACGAATCACAATTTAAAGCTACATATAATCGTTGAATTGATTGTAGAAGTACATTCAATTGGTTTTAAACAGTAATGCGTGGACCGTCTCCAGATAACTGAAATACTGTTGGTGGGTCGATAAACCCAATAAACAAACAATAATGCGTAAATATTTTGCCACCTACACATTTTATAACATTCTGGTTTGAGAATACGCGCAAAATTGCAATAACAATTTATGCACCATGCCAACAAATCGTTTTACTTACCTTCATTTTATGTTAATATTTCTAAAATTGTATCGTCTTATAATATACTTTAAATAAAGCTTGCTTTAGGATTTATTCAAAACACTAAAGATTTTCGTAAAAGATAACGGCTCAAAAACTTGAAAATAAAACATGTTCACTCTGATATCTAACGATGCTCTATCGTACTCCCTCGGTACATTAATGTTACTAAATATGTAACAGGTTAGAGAACTGATTTAATTCCCATCAGATAATAAAACTCCATCTACTTTTACCAACTTAACGCCGTAAGCTAATAGTATTTATACATTAAATTGTCCTAATTGCTTAACAGTACGCTATCACGTGTTAAAAGCAAGGATACAACTTTTATGTAATTGAAAGGTGGTGTCCGAAAGTTTGTCTACATGAAAGTCACGTAACAATATCTTACCACTGCTTTGGGAAAGTAGGGCACCATTTCGGAATAATCATATACTTTAGTATAAGTAAAGTCGGTTTTGAACACGGCCTACATGGTTAGACAGTACAACTAGCGACAAAAAACACTCTAAAAGTTCACTTATTCCAAACTTATAAATAAATACGCGCGATAGTGATTTCTGCTAAAAATAGATTCCGACGTCAGAGCGGATAACCCGGATGACGATATAACGTAATCCCAAAAGAAAGTTGTCACGTGGTTTGCCTAGTTAAAAATAGCTGTCTCTGCAGCGTGCCTCAGATAGGAATTACCTGTTTGCAAGGAGGAAAAAGGTTTTATGTTCCTCTGTTCACACTGATCTTGGGCATCAATGATCGGCATTTTGCAAGATCTTTTTAGGTAACACTGACCAATTTGGTAATTTAAGGCAAAATATTTTGGTACAAACTGTCAGATACCACCTTTAATGTTTTACATGACACTACATACAAAAGTAGAATTATGAGGAATTTAAAACAAGAAATGAATTTATGATGTAAAAACGTAGATCTGCAGTGACACTAACTTTGTGAGTTTTATACGACTTCTCGTCCCCTTTCCCCATTCTTTTCATTATAATCAACATTTGAATAAAATTTTCGTTAAAAAGCTCTAACTCAATTTTCGGCAAAATGACGTTTTCAAGAACTAAAGCGATTGTTTATTGCAGTACATTTCATCAATATAATCGTTTATGTTTAACTTTTGAAAAAGACATTTTGCACAAAAAGAAGCTATACCGTTAAAATGTATTGTGAACATTTTAAATTACCATAAGTTCTTTGTTTATCATGTAGGCATTTATTATATCTTTATTTTGTTTATAAACCCACAGTATTTATACATCAGTGTAGTCATTATGGCGTTTTCCATACATTATTTAAGTATTAAGACTTAAAACGAATCCGGGTAGAACCATTGTCGCAGAGCAGGTCAGCTGGAAGAGCCCATCACGTGACTGTTTACCCTACAACTAGGACTCGAACCCATACAAAACTAGTTAAATCCCGGGCCGCGACATATCATAGTCGTTAAAAATGATGGTGGTATTATACCATTGCTAACGCTCAAGCAAATATAAGGGTAGTTCCACGACTGGTTGGACCGGTGTAGGATAATGTGACTGGGTGTGGTATTATTCCAGGTGTTCGAGGCAAAGGTAAGGCAGCACTATATCTGCTTTAAGTGGACGCCGTCTGCAGATAACTGAAATACTGTTGGTGGGACGATAAACCCAATAAACAAATAATTAAATCAATTAAAAACTTTCACACCTAAAAATACAAGAAAATCAGCCCAAACGGGGCCTCGAACCCATAATAAATAATAGCTTTGAGATACAGACCTGAGAAGAAAGTCCGCTCCGATGGTTTTCCAGCTGGGCTTCAGTTTCTGCCAACACTCCTGTACTAGTTCTACTTCTGCTTTCGTTATTTGGTCCGCCATTTTGGCTTTGTCGTCTAACGAGGTTGTGAAAATGGCTTACACGCTGTTCTAAAAAGTCATCGTTGATATAATATATACAGTGGCTAGAAGTTTTTAAAAAAATCAACATTCAATGTAAAATCAAATAATGAATCGAGACTTTTACATTTCGTAGGTGTAAAGTTTGATTTTTTTAAATACGTAGCAGCCGGACAATTATGTTCATTTGGAGATGCCAAACTATCGTTGATGGCAACAAACCCTAGACCCATGTCAGATTAGACCCACGGCACATTGCAGATAAACTGGAAAACCCCGCCACCCCAGCACACATTTAAAACTTTTTGCCGCAACCGGGACTCAAACCTCGATGGGTTGGGTAATGAGATGAGTTACAAGTCGAAGATTCTGACCCCCCCCCCCCCCCCCCCCCCCCTATCCCCTAGTCGAAGGCAAAACAACAGGAGTAAAATACTGTGACATTGCAAGTTAATGAGAACTGTTATTCTGGAAGTACTTGTAGTTAAGATACAGTTAAATATGGCTAATTTAGAAAAAAGGCACATATTGCAACACTGCAAGTTAATGAAAACTGTTATTCTGGAAGTACTTGTAGTACTTAAATATGGTTTAGTTAGAAAAAAGGCTATTCCTTGTAACCTTACAGGGTGATGTTAAACTTTCTGTGTAATAGTATATATGTATTTCATGAATTACAGACCATGCTTATACATCGCAGAGAATACTAGTCTTATTGTAAGAGAGATTCAACAATGAGGAAACAATTGTTAGCAAATTAATGTTGTACGGGTGTTTAGACTTCAAACATTTATTAATAAAAAGTGCGCTTTCATTATTTTGTAACATGACTTTTCCGTTACAAGTCATAAGAAACAAAGCAAAGCGAAAAAACACATAACTACATTAGAAATGTTTAAGTTTAACTTTGAGGTTTTATAAATCAATTATACTTACCAATTAGAAGTTTAATCCGTCATACACGCCAAGTGCTTCTGAAAAAATAAAACAAACGCTTGGTCGATATTTTGCGATTGTTATGTTCTCTGTTGACAACGGTTAATTCCTTCAAACACGAAGACAACGTACAAAAAACAAACAAAAAAGGCCATACGCATGTAGTATTCGCCCATGTATGGAGAATTTCCTCTAACGAGTACAATGTCATTGAAGTTACGTCCATTCAAACACATTCAGAAAACAAACCGAAAAGCTAACTACGCACGTATTTTAACCAGAGGCGGATAAGGACTGGGCGGAACAGGCGCACGCAGCCCCTCATGTCCCCCCACACACACCTCCAAAAAACAAACAAACAACAACTTCCCAGACCATCTGAATAAAAAATATTATTTAACTATAAATTTATATGGATTAGCCAGAATTTTTAGTTTTACGTGTAAAACTGTAAACTAAATGCTATGAACGGGGTAAAAACATAAATTCATATGACGAGGTTGTTCAACACTCTTTTTCCGCTTATCTAACAAATTGTAACAAAACCGTCTCTAAAGTAAAATCCAAGATCCGTCCAAGGTACAGTAAGCTTTCTATTGAAGGAACTTATGATACACGTACCTTTCAAAAGCCAGAAGTTAACTCTTAAAGATTGATTGCACAGTAGTAAAATATACCAGTAACGGTCCAAAGACGAGAAAATGATGGACAGATTGCTGTAACAGGTTGTTACAAGTACGCTAAATTTAAAACAATATCCTTTCAAGCAAAAAATAACATTAAACAAGCCATAGGTATCTATATAAACTAGGGGGAAAAAGAAATGCAACTTTTCAGTCGTTACAAATAAAGTTAATTTTGTTTTAACCATGCAAAACCTCTTCTAAAATATGAGTAACAATTTCTAGGGAATATAATACGCTGTCCGAGAAAAGCAGGCACAAAACCACCAGAAACAGAATTTCGAAATGCACGTGCTGCACTTGCAGCGCTGCTTACTTCATGAAATAGTTGAGTATAGATCGGTAGACCGGCCGCAATAGCTCAGGTGGTAGAGCGTCGGCTTGCGGATCGGGAGGTCGTGGGTTCGAACCCCGGCCGGGTCAAAACAAAGACTTTAAAGTTGGTAGTAGTGGCTTCCCTCCTAACGCTCGGGGCTAAGGGGACAGCATTACGCCTGACTCGTCGGTGTCAGTATAATGGACCGGCCGGGTTCAGTCCCTGGGCACCTCATAAGTGCCCCTGTGCTATAATGATAGAAATGTCGCTGCGCAGTATCGGCAAAAATGCCGGCTAATCCAATAGATCGGTAGTTGCGTATCTTTTTCCCCTTAGTATACCTCAGACCTATGGGAAAACTTCTGCGGCAACTGTTTAAGTATTGGTTGTTTAGACCAAACCTGCAGCTGATATTGTAATTATCTAGGATAAAGATTAAAACAGATTCTTCTCGGGTAACATGTACAATGTACAGTAACTGAGGAAGTTTCAAGAAAAATAAGAACATATGCCCCTCTATAATGTATATTAACTCATGTACAACTTTTCATAGCAAATTTAATGAAATGTGGAAAAGCAAAGTGTTGAATTTCCATAACATCATAAAACCGTCAAAGAGCTAGCAGAACGTTGGTTTCTTGTGGAATTCTGTTGATAAGTAAAAGACAACAAATTAAAAATTATAAAGTCAAAATCTTCATATGAACATGATTTTTCATTCTGAAATGTTTTGAAATTCAAACATATTTTATATGTCTATCTAACTGAACAGTAAAGTAGCAAACAGGTGTAAGAATGCACGAAAAAAACACAACACACTCTCTTTTGAAATTATGTCGTTGAGTTGTATTAGCACAAGAACAACAACAATAGCAACAACAACAACTACAACAACAACAGAAACTACCAATCGTGAAACCTATCTTCTAATTTCTGTATACGTTTTTATTTTCCTCTATGGTAAACTGAATCATTTTTACAATTTTTCACACCCGAAAATCAGCGATACCTATTTATATGTACACGTCGTCAAATTCCAACACCGAGTCGGTTCACTTTTCCTTACTAGTTACAATAACTTACATCTTTCTCTCTATCATAATCCAACTCTTAGACCTTTCACTATTTTATCACCATTCGTCTCACAACTCCACTACCGTATATACCCCACGGAATGTACGTCCAGCTTGCCACAGGGCGCTATGTTATCCGGGCACTTCTCACTAAGCCCAGTCCAAACAGGACAGTAACGCCAATATTTGCCCACGGTCTGTTTAAAGCAGCACG